>CM042410.1:13299993-13707493 GCA_023634145.1 Thymallus thymallus | reverse complement strand
CTCAAATCGGTCCAAAATAAGCCCAATGTGTTTCTATGGGTTTATTTTTGGACCTAAGCTTGTTAGGGCGGAGATGTGGATCTCTACATTATATATAGATCTCTGGTGTAAATGGGTAGGTGCACGCTGCACAGAAGGCGCGAAAGAGACGAGATCAAAAATACAACACGAGAACAAGCAGAAGTAAACACTCATATAAATGATAAATAACAAAACCATTTGGAATATTGCACAAAAACACATGCCTAGTTAAATAAAGGTTAAATAAAAAATACATTCAAATTAATTCGATATGTCGCCCAGCCCTAAAGTGAGGTGTCATTATAACCCGATTATATTTCATCTGTTGACAGAAAGTGGAGGACTTGGCTGCCATTGATGCCTTGTCTTCTGGTATCTCCAACTTTGCTCCACCACCACCCGCTCCCATTAAGGTAAAGAATGACTGATCATATTTTTCTTCAACCCTCCATCGTAAAACTGTAATGATTAGCATAAACGGTTAGTATAACCAATGTCAAGTTATGTCAACTGACATAACACCGTCATATTGACACATAGCACAATGTGGGCTAGCTTGTTTGACTGCTACCTTGTTGGACAGCTAACTTGCTAGCCACCTACTGCTGATGCTAATGACGACGTATTGTTTTTATGATACATACAAGATGACCATTTCATATCATTTTGACACAGTGTCAGCTGTAATAGCTTATGACAACTGTTATGTCATGTTAACGTTCTGTAAAGACAGCTTTCTAGTGAAGGCTTCAAATGAGCTTTCCCCTGTTCCTCTCAACTAGAACCTAAGAAACAGTTTTAACAAACCAAATAATTATTCTTGTTCTTCTCCTTCTCCTCCACCTACTCCTCCTCCTCCTCCTCCTCCAGAAAGCTGAAGAGTTTAAATCTGCTCCTGTGACCAAGTCTCCTGCTCCCCCCGCTGACAAGAAAGCTAAAGTGGAAAAGGTAAACAACACCAAAGAAAGCAGGTCCTACATCAGGACTACATCACATTATTCATGCATAACACTAAATAAACCGTGACAAACACTTCTGTTCAATTTTATACTGGGATGTTGCAGCTCTATTTGCTAACAAACAAAGTTTAACATTTGAATTGTTATGAACACACCCTTTTGTCTGTCTCCAACTGTTTGAAAAGCATGTTCGCTTGTCCACTTTGTTTGCTTATTTGCTTATTGCACATTTATAAAACTGAAGAGACAGCTAGTACAACAGAATTTGGCTAAAATGCTGCTAGCGGTACCAAATGCTCGCTCGACAAACTGAGCATTCATTTTGCTAAATCAATATTCTTTCATACTCTCGTTTTAGTCTTGTCTGCTCTGCACGCAATTTGAGTAGTTGAGACATAATTTGGTATCGTTAGAAAAGTTAACTTATCTCCTATTACAGTAAAATAATGTCTCAATGTGTTTGTGTCCATATGGCCCATTCTGTTGTACAAAACCTCAAGTGCAAATAGCGAATTGGAGACCGCTTGTCAGAGAGGAAGATGTGATCTCTCAACTTTGTTTGCGTGAGATGCAGGGGAGGGGCTTGGTGTGTGTAAACCATAGATTAAGAGGCGAAGCGAGAGGTTTCACTCTTGCTCAAATCGGTCCAAAATAAGCCCAATGTGTTTCTATGGGTTTATTTTGGACCTAAGCTTGGTACGGTGGAGACGTGGATCTCTACATTATATATAGATCTCTGGTGTAAATGGGTAGGTGCATGCTGCACAGAAGGCGCGAAAGAGACGAGATCAAAAATTCAACACGTGAACAAGCAGAAGTAAACACTCATAAAAATATTAAATAACAAAACCTTGATTCTTGCAATAGAGGCATTAGGAATATCTGGCAAAAACATACATTTTATGGGCTCCCGAGTGGCGTCACTACAGACCCTGGTTCGATCCCGGGCTGTATCAAAACCGGCCGTGATCGGGAGTCCTATAGGGCGGCGCACAATTGGCCCAGCGTCGTTAGGGGAGGCCGGGGAAGGCCGTTATTTTAAATAAGAATTTGTTCTTAACTGAAATGCCTAGTTAAATAAAGGTTAAATAAAAATAAAAAATACATTCAAATTAATTTGATATGTCGCCTAGCCCTAAAGTGAGGTGTCATTATAACCCGATTATATTTCATCTGTTGACAGAAAGTGGAGGACTTGGCTGCCATTGATGCCTTGTCTGCTGGCTTCTCCAATTTTGCTCCACCACCACCCGCTCCCATTAAGGTAAAGAAAGACTGATCATATTTTTCTTCTACCCTTCATCGTAAAACTGTCATTATTAGCATAAACGGTTAATAGAACCAGTGTCAAGTTATGTCAACTGACATAACATCGTCATATTGACACAGCACAATGTCGGCTAGCTTGTTGGACAGCTAACTTGCTAGCCACCTACTGCTAATGCTAATGACGACGTATTGTTTTTATGATACATACAAGATGACCATTTCATATCATTTTGACAGTGTCAGCTGTAATAGCTTATGACAACTGTTATGTCATGTTAACGTTCTGTAAAGACAGCTTTCTAGTGAAGGCTTCAAATGAGCTTTCCCCTGTTCCTCTCAACTAGAACCTAAGAAACAGTTTAGAAACAGTTTTACCAAACCAAATTCTTCTTCTTCTTCTTCTTCTTCTTCTTCTTCTTCTTCTTCTTCTTCTTCTTCTTCTTCTTCTTCTTCTTCTTCTTCTTCTTCTTCTTCTTCTTCTTCTTCCAGAAAGCTGAAGAGTTTAAGTCTCCTGCTCCCCTCGCTGACAAGAAAGCTAAGGTGGAAAAGGTAAATAACACCAAACAAAGCAGATCCTACATCACATTATCCATGCATAACACTAAATAAACCGTGACAAACAGTTATGTCCAATGTTATACTGGGATGTCCAATGTTGCAGCTCCCTGTGCTACTCAGCCTGTTGTGTGTGTGTGTGTGTGTGTGTAATGTGTTTGGTTGAGTACTTTGTCATCAAAAAAGCTATATCCATGCAAATGAACAACAAACTATTAAACTATTCTATGTTCTACTTATGTTGGGTTGTGAAGATGTTATCTGTTGACATTTGTTTGTGTTTCAGTTTGCTGATGACTTCTCTCTGATGTCAGGATTGGACTCCCCACTGGACACCAAGCCTAAGACAGATGAGGTTTGTCATATGAGGGCTACAGTTTCTATCTAACAACCAATGAAATACTAGTCTTTTACATACCACCAACTACTGCAAATTACAAATGCAAACTCATGCACATCATACAGGAATACTCATATATAGAGACACCCTCGCAATCACACATTGAAATGTACACATGCACAAACACACACAGACGTATACACACACACACACACACACACACACACACACACACACACACTATAGTGTGACACTGTTTCTTTACTTGTTCTATGTGATATACTGAACGCAAAATTTATATTGAAACATTTCTCATTCTGTTCCGAAATTGAACTAGCTATGATACCTACAAGAAAGTAAGATTATGCACAGCAGTCTGAACTCTTCTCTGCACCTCGTCTAATGGCCTGAACCATATGCGTTTATAGAGTGTGCCCACCACATCAAGCAAAGTTGACATGGCTAAAAAGGACCCTGCTAATTTGGTTACGGCTGTTGCTGCACCAGCTGCCGCGGCTGGAGACTCTCTGAAGGGCCCACAGACCAAGGTAGACTCCAGATCACTTTGGGGTATTAACCAGGCTACAGTACAAGGCTCTTGAGGGTGGGTCTATCCCTGGGGTTAGGGGGTTATCATTGATCACTTGTTTGTGTCATTGCTGTTTTCACACAATGTAACCATGTGTCACGCGAGGGTGCATACACAGACCAAGACGCAGCGCAGGGATAGTAGTTCGACATTTTCTTGCTTTATTTTACTATGTATATAAATGAACAAACTACACAATACCAAACAAACACTATAGACAAAAACGTTGCGTTAACAAAAACAAACACGAATGAACGGACGTAACAAAGGCACACTTACTTTCACCATGACTGCGACATATAACGACAACGACCCACAACCCAGTGTGAAAATCTACCAACCTATGTAGGATCCCTAATTAGAGACGATGCGCTACAGCTGCCTCTAATTAGGGATCCCACACAAACCACCACCAGAAAGAGAAAGAAAAGACCTGTCAGACTCTGACCATGGTTACATAGAGAAGCAAATAGGCTTCTCTATGGCCAGAGCCTGACACCATGATCATGAATTAACACAGTGGCACAGTAACAGATAGTCACAGTGCATTGATATCAGTGAAGGATGTCTACTGTACTGAGTCTGAAGTGTTTCTCTGCTCTAAATCTCTCTGAGACTTTTATACTGCCACATTTGAATATTCATAAGCATATCATAGGTGAGATAAAGCTGTTGTCCACTTCTTAGAGGTCCAATCCTGCAAGGGCGTGTTGAGCAAGCGAAAAAGTGTGAATTGTTACTCAACTGATAATGTAATAATCACAGGATAACATAACTTATTACATTAAGCTGAAAAGGTTATACGGTTTTATTACATAAAAAATCGAAAGTTATTACATCTAGAAACCTTATTACATTAACCGTTGTTACAGGGTGTCAATACATCAAATTTGCTCTGTTTCCGTTAACTCATTAATCTTGATTGTAGATGGCACCCATGCACCCGTCCAACGCTACACCTCCTACCACTGGAGTAGTCAATACTGTAGGGCAGGGGGCAACTCCATGCAAAGCTGAAGTACCGAAGCTCCAAGAGTCTCTGAAACAGACAGCCAAGGTAGATGGCAGACAGTTGAGGAGTGTGGGGCCTCTCTCTTTGGATCTTTATTCTTTGCTCGTCTTGGCTCTCTTTAACCTCACTTGCCCATTCAACACTTTCTTCCTGGGTCATTATTCCATGTGTTCTGTCTTCCTCATTATCTCTCCTGTGATCTTGAGGTTTTAGTCATTCTTCCGCCCCTTTATATGGTATTCTATCTTCATATTTCATATTTATGAAATTTCCCCCCCGGGGGATCAATAAAGTATCTATCTATCTATCTATCTATTCTCTCTGGCGATATTTTTCAAAACATATCTCTGCTTTGGACTTCCTTACTTCTGGCCTGGAGGTGTCTAAGTGGGAAGTGAACAGACACTCTTACTCTTAAGCTCTATGACTGAGTCTTCCCAGCATGCCCACACTTTATGATACGCTCCACGCGTCAAGACAAACCATGTCTGACACATCTGTTGTCACCTCAGAGAAGCCAAAATATATTTCCACCTTTTCTTCTGTTTGCATCACACCATATCTAGTATTGCTTCTGGGTTTACTTACCTGGTTCATGTTTTTTGGGTTTGTGTATCTGGTTTAGGTTGATGGGGTTTGTGTACCTGGTTTAGGTTGATGGGGTTTGTGTACCTGGTTTAGGTTGATGGGGTTTGTGTACCTGGTTTAGGTTGATGTGGTTTGTGTACCTGGTTTAGGTTGATGGGGTTTGTGTACCTGGTTTAGGTTGATGGGGTTTGTGTACCTGGTTTAGTTTGATGGGGTTTGTTTACCTTCCTATTACTCTACTAAATTCTGGTCAGGTACTTCTCATCTTACGCCGCCTTTCCTTTCCATTACGTATGACAGACAAGGTGCTAACTATCATCCTATCACTCCAGTAAACTGTGACTGTAAGATTATGCACAGCAGTCTGAACTCTTCTCTGCACCTCGTCTAATGGCCTGAACCATATGCGTTTATAGAGTGTGCCCACCACATCAAGCAGAGTTGACATGGCTAAAAAGGACCCTGCTAAGTTGGTTACGGCTGTTGCTGCACCAGCTGCCGCAGCTGGAGACTCTCTGAAGGGCCCACAGACCAAGGTAGACTCCAGATCACTTTGGGGTATTAACCAGGCTACAGTACAAGGCTCTTGAGGGTGGGTCTATCCCTGGGGTTAGGGGGTTATCATTGATCACTTGTTTGTGTCATTGCTGTTTTCACACAATGTAACCATTAACATGAATTAACACAGTGGCACAGTAACAGATAGTCACAGTGCATTGACATCAGTGAAGGATGTCTACTGTACCATTTTTACATTTTAGCCATTTAGCAGACGCTCTTATCCACAGCGACTTACAGGAACAATTAGAATTAAGTGATATCAGCAGATAGTTCACCTAGTCGGCTCAGGGATTTGAAACCAGCGTCCTTTCGGTTACTGGCACAAAGTTCTTAACCGCTAGGCTACCTGCCAACCACTGTACCATCCTCCAATTTTATTTGAATACATGAAAAAGAGGGTGCCCTTGCCCCTGCATGAGTACCACCTATGTGGGTTATGGTTGAAATGAGCCCACAGCCGTCCAGAAGCTCAGTCTGGTAGAGGAGCTGAGCAGTGTCACAGATAGTAGCCTAGTGTTGTATTCACTAACATCTCCTGCTCTGGGTTACAGGTACAGGTGGAAGTAGTTCCCCCAGGAGCTAAGGCAGCAAAAGAGGTAAATCATCCATCTTTCTTTTCTCTTTGTGGGTTTGATATTGCACTAAAATGAATGGCACGGCGTTGCATTGCTCGTGTTTGAGTTGTGTTGCATCATGTGTAGGAGCTTGCTGCGGACCCCTTCGATGCCCTGGCTGATTCCTTGCCCTCAGAGTCTCTTGCCCCTGCAGACCCTGTATACACCGGGCCAGAGGTGCTAGAGGTACAGCACCATCAGAGAGAGTGTGTGTGCACAGTACGAGTTAGATTTGTGTGTGTGTGTGTGTGTGTGTGTGTGTGTGTGTGTGTGTGTGTGTGTGTGTGTGTGTGTGTGTGTGTGTGTGTGCGTGTGTGTGTGTGTGTCCACCCGATCACAATATAAAACAGTATGTGTTGTTGCATGTGTCACACAGTATGGATTGACCTCAAAGAAGGGAGTGATCTGTGGGGGGAAAGACTGTCCATTGCCCCCAGGATACCGATTTGAGGACACGGTAAGTCTTTAAATCACCCTCCTCCTCCAGTCTTCTTCCTACTGCGCCTCCTCATCATCATCACTTCTACATCTTCATCCAACCCTCAGCCTATTGCTGTTAGAGAGCTTTGAGTTTGCATGTATCTTTAGCTATGCACTGCAGTGCTCCCTTTGACATGACACATTTGACTGGAAGCCTATCCTGAAACAACCCCTAGCCCGTCCTATCCCCTGGACACTTGTGTTAATCTGAGAGGACTGGATAGGTGTAAGCAATATGGACACATTTTCAACAAGCTGATCACATGACATGATGGAGCTACTACCATATATATCCTTTTCTTTCAGATTTATATGATACACCCTAGAGGGTTTGAACTAGGGTTTGTTTCTGGACTAGGCCAAAAAAGACAGTGTTATAGTTACCACTCTTTAATATTATTTTGTTGTTCTTTTGAGAACATTATCACATTTAATTTAAATCTAGGCCTACTCAACTAAAATATGTAATTAATTAACTTTTATTTTGAATAAAATGTATGTTTTACTTTTCATAGGCCCCGGTTGCAGATGTCAAGCCAAACGATGTCCCAGTAAGTCATTGTATTTACTGCTAGGGAATGCACTGTATGCTGGGGAGAAATATTGAGATATTGACTTCCCCCTCTCCTCACCTCTTTCTCACATATCCACATACCCACATACTAATGCACACACACACACACACACACACACACACACACACACACTAAAAACCGATACATAGTCAACACACAATCACTCATTACTCCACACCTATACACCTATACACACCTACACACACACACACATATAAACACACAGTCACCCTTTGGGCTACACCTTGTTTTGTACTGCAGTTCTCTGTGTAGTATACCTCTGATTCTAAGAGCTTGTTAGGAAAGGAAACAAACCATTTTTTCCCCCTGAAGTATGTTGTCAAAAGTGAGTTGTGTAAAGTTACCCATTGGTTATAAAGCGTAGATTTTTTGTAAGACAACTGAAACAGATAAGTCTGATTAGTAAAAAGAGTCTGCTCAGAGTCCTTTGTGTAGTGCTTTGTTGTTAGATTCTAAGAAATGTGATTGGTGGGTGTGTCGATTATTTTCCTGCTGGTCTGGTTTAGATACGTCTCCTTTAAATGGTTAGAGTTAGGCTGACACGCCCTCTAGTGATAGATTTGAAGACAAAACTGTTACTGTAATGTTTTGTGTATAACTGAGGTTATTTGTTTGCTTGTTTGTTTACTTGTATCAGAAACCCATGAGCACAGATGAGGCTCTGGACTCCCTGTCCTTTGGGTTCACAACCTCTATGGCTCCCATCCCTCAGAAAACGGAGAAGGTGAGACGTTGCACTATTAACAATATAACGTTACACGTTGCACAATATAATCTTTATATTTCAAGTTTAGCCAGCTTGGATCTATTTGTTAGCTAACAAGGTTGAAAAGTTATTGTTATGAACACACCCTTTTGTCTGTCTCTTTTGTCTTTCAAACTGTTTGAAAAGCATGTTAGCCTGTCCACTTTGTTCATATGTTAAAATCAAGTGGCCTACCTTATTTCTCAGGATGAGAACGAGTTGTCAATTCCTTATACAATAGTTTTTTATGCTTATTGCACATTTATAAAACTGAAGAGACAGCTAGTACAACAGAATTTGGCTAAAATGCTGCTAGCGGTACCAAATGCGCGCTTGACAAACTGAGCATTCATTTTCCTAAATCAATATTCTTTCATACTCTCGTTTTAGTCTTGTCTGCTCTGCTCGCAATTTGAGTAGTTGAGAAATAATCGTTAGAAACGTTAACTTAAACCCTATTACAATAAAACAATGTCTCAATGTGTTTGTGTCCATATGGCCCATTCTGTTGTACAAAACCTCAAGTGCAAATAGCGAATTGGAGACCGCTTGTCAGAGAGGAAGATGTGATCTCTCAACTTTGTTTGCGTGAGATGCAGGGGAGGGGCTTGGTGTGTGTAAACCATAGATTAGGAGGCGAAGCGAGAGGTTTCACTCTTGCTCAAATCTGTCCAAAATAAGCCCAATGTGTTTCTATGGGTTTATTTTTGGACCTAAGCGTGTTAGGGCGGAGATGTGGATCTCTACAATATATATAGATCTCTGGTGTAAATGGGTAGGTGCACGCTGCACAGAAGGCGCGAAAGAGACGAGATCAAAAATACAACACGAGAACAAGCAGAAGTAAACACTCATATAAATGATAAATAACAAAACCATTTGGAATATTGCACAAAAACACATGCCTAGTTAAATAAAGGTTAAATAAAAAATACATTCAAATTAATTCGAAATGTCGCCCAGCCCTAAAGTGAGGTGTCATTATAACCCGATTATATTTCATCTGTTGACAGAAAGTGGAGGACTTGGCTGCCATTGATGCCTTGTCTGCTGGCTTCTCCAACTTTGCTCCACCACCACCCGCTCCCATTAAGGTAAAGAATGACTGATCATATTTTTCTTCAACCCTCCATCGTAAAACTGTAATGATTAGCATAAACGGTTATTATAACCAATGTCAAGTTATGTCAACTGACATAACACCGTCATATTGACACATAGCACAATGTGGGCTAGCTTGTTTGACTGCTACCTTGTTGGACAGCTAACTTGCTAGCCACCTACTGCTGATGCTAATGACGACGTATTGTTTTTATGATACATACAAGATGACCATGTCATATAATTTTGACACAGTGTCAGCTGTAATAGCTTATGACAACTGTTATGTCATGTTAACGTTCTGTAAAGACAGCTTTCTAGTGAAGGCTTCAAATGAGCTTTCCCCTGTTCCTCTCAACTAGAACCTAAGAAACAGTTTTAACAAACCAAATAATTATTCTTCTCCACCTCCTCCTCCTCCTCCAGAAAGCTGAAGAGTTTAAATCTGCTCCTGTGACCAAGTCTCCTGCTCCCCCCGCTGACAAGAAAGCTAAAGTGGAAAAGGTAAACAACACCAAAGAAAGCAGGTCCTACATCAGGACTACATCACATTATTCATGCATAACACTAAATAAACCGTGACAAACACTTCTGTTCAATTTTATACTGGGATGTTGCAGCTCTATTTGCTAACAAACAAAGTTTAACATTTGAATTGTTATGAACACACCCTTTTGTCTGTCTCCAACTGTTTGAAAAGCATGTTCGCTTGTCCACTTTGTTCAGATGTTAAAATCAAGTAGCCTACCTTATTTCTCAGAATAAGAACGAGTTGCCATTTACTTATATAATAGTTTTTTATGCTTATTGCACATTTATAAAACTGAAGAGACAGCTAGTACAACAGAATTTGGCTAAAATGCTGCTAGCGGTACCAAATTCGCGCGCGACAAACTGAGCATTCATTTTCCTAAATCAATATTCTTTCATACTCTCGTTTTAGTCTTGTCTGCTCTGCACGCAATTTGAGTAGTTGAGAAATAATTTGGTATCGTTAGAAAAGTTAACTTATCTCCTATTACAGTAAAATAATGTCTCAATGTGTTTGTGTCCATATGGCCCATTCTGTTGTACAAAACCTCAAGTGCAAATAGCGAGTTGAAACCCCTTGTCAGAGAGGAAGATGTGATCTCTCAACTTTGTTTGCGTGAGATGCAGAGGAGGGGCTTGGTGTGTGTAAACCATAGATTAAGAGGCGAAGCGAGAGGTTTCACTCTTGCTCAAATCTGTCCAAAATAAGCCCAATGTGTTTCTATGGGTTTATTTTGGACCTAAGCTTGGTACGGTGGAGACGTGGATCTCTACATTATATATAGATCTCTGGTGTAAATGGGTAGGTGCACGCTGCACAGAAGGCGTGAAAGAGACGAGATCAAAAATTCAACACGTGAACAAGCAGAAGTAAACACTCATAAAAATATTAAATAACAAAACCTTGATTCTTGCAATAGAGGCATTAGGAATATCTCGCAAAAACATACATTTTATGGGCTCCCGAGTGGCGTCACTACAGACCCTGGTTCGATCCCGGGCTGTATCAAAACCGGCCGTGATCGGGAGTCCTATAGGGCGGCGCACAATTGGCCCAGCGTCGATAGGGGAGGCAGGGGAAGGCCGTTTTTTTAAATAAGAATTTGTTCTTAACTGAAATGCCTAGTTAAATAAAGGTTAAATAAAAATAAAAAATACATTCAAATTAATTTGATATGTCGCCTAGCCCTAAAGTGAGGTGTCATTATAACCCGATTATATTTCATCTGTTGACAGAAAGTAGAAGACTTGGCTGCCATTGATGCCTTGTCTTCTGGCTTCTCCAACTTTGCTCCACCACCACCCGCTCCCATTAAGGTAAAGAAAGACTGATCATATTTTTTCTTCTACCCTTCATCGTAAAACTGTCATTATTAGCATAAACGGTTAGTAGAACCAATGTCAAGTTATGTCAACTGACATAACACCGTCATATTGACACAGCACAATGTCGGCTAGCTTGTTGGACAGCTAACTTGCTAGCCACCTACTGCTAATGCTAATGACGACGTATTGTTTTTATGACAACTGTTATGTCATGTTAACGTTCTGTAAAGACAGCTTTCTAGTGAAGGCTTCAAATGAGCTTTCCCCTGTTCCTCTCAACTAGAACCTAAGAAACAGTTTAGAAACAGTTTTACCAAACCAAATTCTTCTTCTTCTTCTTCTTCTTCTTCTTCTTCTTCCAGAAAGCTGAAGATTTTAAGTCTCCTGCTCCCCTCGCTGACAAGAAAGCTAAGGTGGAAAAGGTAAATAACACCAAACCAAGCAGATCCTACATCACATTATCCATGCATAACACTAAATAAACCGTGACAAACACTTATCTCCAATGTTATACTGGGATGTCCAATGTTGCAGCTCCCTGTGCTACTCAGCCTGTTGTGTGTGTGTGTGTGTGTGTGTGTGTGTGTGTGTGTGTGTGTGTGTGTGTGTGTGTGTGTGTGTGTAATGTGTTTGGTTGAGTACTTTGTCATCAAAAAAGCTATATCCATGCAAATGAACAACAAACTATTAAACTATTCTATGTTCTACTTATGTTGGGTTGTGAAGATGTTATCTGTTGACATTTGTTTGTGTTTCAGTTTGCTGATGACTTCTCTCTGATGTCAGGATTGGACTCCCCACTGGACACCAAGCCTAAGACAGATGAGGTTTGTCATATGAGGGCTACAGTTTCTATCTAACAACCAATGAAATACTAGTCTTTTACATACCACCAACTACTGCAAATTACAAACGCAAACTCATGCACATCATACAGGAATACTCATATATAGAGACACCCTCGCAATCACTAATTGAAATGTACACATGCACAAACACACACAGACGTATACATACACACACACACACACACGCACTATAGTGTGACACTGTTTCTTTACTTGTTCTATGTGATATACTGAACGCAAAATTTATATTGAAACATTTCTCATTCTGTTCCGAAATTGAACTAGCTATGATACCTACCAGAAAGTAAGATTATGCACAGCAGTCTGAACTCTTCTCTGCACCTCGTCTAATGGCCTGAACCATATGCGTTTATAGAGTGTGCCCACCACATCTAGCAAAGTTGACATGGCTAAAAAGGACCCTGCTAAGTTGGTTACGGCTGTTGCTGCACCAGCTGCCGCGGCTGGAGACTCTCTGAAGGGCCCACAGACCAAGGTAGACTCCAGATCACTTTGGGGTATTAACCAGGCTACAGTACAAGGCTCTTGAGGGTGGGTCTATCCCTGGGGTTAGGGGGTTATCATTGATCACTTGTTTGTGTCATTGCTGTTTTCACACAATGTAACCATGTGTCACTCGAGGGTGCATACACAGACCAAGACGCAGCGCAGGGATAGTAGTTCGACATTTTCTTGCTTTATTTTACTATGTATATAAATGAACAAACTACACAATACCAAACAAACACTATAGACAAAAACGTTGCGTTAACAAAAACAAACACGAATGAACGGACGTAACAAAGGCACACTTACTTTCACCATGACTGCGACATATAACGACAACGACCCACAACCCAGTGTGAAAATCTACCAACCTATGTAGGATCCCTAATTAGAGACGATGCGCTACAGCTGCCTCTAATTAGGGATCCCACACAAACCACCACCAGAAAGAGAAAGAAGAGACCTGTCAGACTCTGACCATGGTTACATAGAGAAGCAAATAGGCTTCTCTATGGCCAGAGCCTGACACCATGATCATGAATTAACACAGTGGCACAGTAACAGATAGTCACAGTGCATTGAAATCAGTGAAGGATGTCTACTGTACTGAGTCTGAAGTGTTTCTCTGCTCTAAATCTCTCTGAGACTTTTATACTGCCACATTTGAATATTCATAAGCATATCATAGGTGAGATAAAGCTGTTGTCCACTTCTTAGAGGTCCAATCCTGCAAGGGCGTGTTGAGCAAGCGAAAAAGTGTGAATTGTTACTCAACTGATAATGTAATAATCACAGGATAACATAACTTATTACATTAAGCTGAAAAGGTTATACGGTTTTATTACATAAAAAATCGAAAGTTATTACATCTAGAAACCTTATTACATTAACCGTTGTTACAGGGTGTCAATACATCAAATTTGCTCTGTTTCCGTTAACTCATTAATCTTGATTGTAGATGGCACCCATGCACCCGTCCAAAGCTACACCTCCTACCACTGGAGTAGTCAATACTGTAGGGCAGGGGGCAACTCCATGCAAAGCTGAAGTACCGAAGCTCCAAGAGTCTCTGAAACAGACAGCCAAGGTAGATGGCAGACAGTTGAGGAGTGTGGGGCCTCTCTCTTTGGATCTTTATTCTTTGCTCGTCTTGGCTCTCTTTAACCTCACTTGCCCATTCAACACTTTCTTCCTGGGTCATTATTCCATGTGTTCTGTCTTCCTCATTATCTCTCCTGTGATCTTGAGGTTTTAGTCATTCTTCCGCCCCTTTATATGGTATTCTATCTTCATATTTCATATTTATGAAATTTCCCCCCCGGGGGATCAATAAAGTATCTATCTATCTATCTATCTATCTATTCTCTCTGGCGATATTTTTCAAAACATATCTCTGCTTTGGACTTCCTTACTTCTGGCCTGGAGGTGTCTAAGTGGGAAGTGAACAGACACTCTTACTCTTAAGCTCTATGACTGAGTCTTCCCAGCATGCCCACACTTTATGATACGCTCCACGCGTCAAGACAAACCATGTCTGACACATCTGTTGTCACCTCAGAGAAGCCAAAATATATTTCCACCTTTTCTTCTGTTTGCATCACACCATATCTAGTATTGCTTCTGGGTTTACTTACCTGGTTCATGTTTTTTGGGTTTGTGTATCTGGTTTAGGTTGATGGGGTTTGTGTACCTGGTTTAGGTTGATGGGGTTTGTGTACCTGGTTTAGGTTGATGGGGTTTGTGTACCTGGTTTAGGTTGATGTGGTTTGTGTACCTGGTTTAGGTTGATGGGGTTTGTGTACCTGGTTTAGGTTGATGGGGTTTGTGTACCTGGTTTAGTTTGATGGGGTTTGTTTACCTTCCTATTACTCTACTAAATTCTGGTCAGGTACTTCTCATCTTACGCCGCCTTTCCTTTCCATTACGTATGACAGACAAGGTGCTAACTATCATCCTATCACTCCAGTAAACTGTGACTGTAAGATTATGCACAGCAGTCTGAACTCTTCTCTGCACCTCGTCTAATGGCCTGAACCATATGCGTTTATAGAGTGTGCCCACCACATCAAGCAGAGTTGACATGGCTAAAAAGGACCCTGCTAAGTTGGTTACGGCTGTTGCTGCACCAGCTGCCGCAGCTGGAGACTCTCTGAAGGGCCCACAGACCAAGGTAGACTCCAGATCACTTTGGGGTATTAACCAGGCTACAGTACAAGGCTCTTGAGGGTGGGTCTATCCCTGGGGTTAGGGGGTTATCATTGATCACTTGTTTGTGTCATTGCTGTTTTCACACAATGTAACCATTAACATGAATTAACACAGTGGCACAGTAACAGATAGTCACAGTGCATTGACATCAGTGAAGGATGTCTACTGTACCATTTTTACATTTTAGCCATTTAGCAGACGCTCTTATCCACAGCGACTTACAGGAACAATTAGAATTAAGTGATATCAGCAGATAGTTCACCTAGTCGGCTCAGGGATTTGAAACCAGCGTCCTTTCGGTTACTGGCACAAAGTTCTTAACCGCTAGGCTACCTGCCAACCACTGTACCATCCTCCAATTTTATTTGAATACATGAAAAAGAGGGTGCCCTTGCCCCTGCATGAGTACCACCTATGTGGGTTATGGTTGAAATGAGCCCACAGCCGTCCAGAAGCTCAGTCTGGTAGAGGAGCTGAGCAGTGTCACACATAGTAGCCTAGTGTTGTATTCACTAACATCTCCTGCTCTGGGTTACAGGTACAGGTGGAAGTAGTTCCCCCAGGAGCTAAGGCAGCAAAAGAGGTAAATCATCCATCTTTCTTTTCTCTTTGTGGGTTTGATATTGCACTAAAATGAATGGCACGGCGTTGCGTTGCTCGTGTTTGAGTTGTGTTGCATCATGTGTAGGAGCTTGCTGCGGACCCCTTCGATGCCCTGGCTGATTCCTTGCCCTCAGAGTCTCTCGCCCCTGCAGACCCTGTATACACCGGGCCAGAGGTGCTAGAGGTACAGCACCATCAGAGAGAGTGTGTGTGCACAGTACGAGTTAGATTTGTGTGTGTGTGTGTGTGTGTGTGTGTGTGTGTGTGTGTGTGTGTGTGTGTGTGTGTGTGTGTGTGTGTGTGCGTGTGTGTGTGTGTGTCCACCCGATCACAATATAAAACAGTATGTGTTGTTGCATGTGTCACACAGTATGGATTGACCTCAAAGAAGGGAGTGATCTGTGGGGGGAAAGACTGTCCATTGCCCCCAGGATACCGATTTGAGGACACGGTAAGTCTTTAAATCACCCTCCTCCTCCAGTCTTCTTCCTACTGCGCCTCCTCATCATCATCACTTCTACATCTTCATCCAACCCTCAGCCTATTGCTGTTAGAGAGCTTTGAGTTTGCATGTATCTTTAGCTATGCACTGCAGTGCTCCCTTTGACATGACACATTTGACTGGAAGCCTATCCTGAAACAACCCCTAGCCCGTCCTATCCCCTGGACACTTGTGTTAATCTGAGAGGACTGGATAGGTGTAAGCAATATGGACACATTTTCAACAAGCTGATCACATGACATGATGGAGCTACTACCATATATATCCTTTTCTTTCAGATTTATATGATACACCCTAGAGGGTTTGAACTAGGGTTTGTTTCTGGACTAGGCCAAAAAAGACAGTGTTATAGTTACCACTCTTTAATATTATTTTGTTGTTCTTTTGAGAACATTATCACATTTAATTTAAATCTAGGCCTACTCAACTAAAATATGTAATTAATTAACTTTTATTTTGAATAAAAATGTATGTTTTACTTTTCATAGGCCCCGGTTGCAGATGTCAAGCCAAACGATGTCCCAGTAAGTCATTGTATTTACTGCTAGGGAATGCACTGTATGCTGGGGAGAAATATTGAGATATTGACTTCCCCCTCTCCTCACCTCTTTCTCACATATCCACATACCCACATACTAATGCACACACACACACACACACACACACACACACACACACACTAAAAACCGATACATAGTCAACACACAATCACTCATTACTCCACACCTATACACCTATACACACCTACACACACACACACATATAAACACACAGTCACCCTTTGGGCTACACCTTGTTTTGTACTGCAGTTCTCTGTGTAGTATACCTCTGATTCTAAGAGCTTGTTAGGAAAGGAAACAAACCATTTTTTCCCCCTGAAGTATGTTGTCAAAAGTGAGTTGTGTAAAGTTACCCATTGGTTATAAAGCGTAGATTTTTTGTAAGACAACTGAAACAGATAAGTCTGATTAGTAAAAAGAGTCTGCTCAGAGTCCTTTGTGTAGTGCTTTGTTGTTAGATTCTAAGAAATGTGATTGGTGGGTGTGTCGATTATTTTCCTGCTGGTCTGGTTTAGATACGTCTCCTTTAAATGGTTAGAGTTAGGCTGACACGCCCTCTAGTGATAGATTTGAAGACAAAACTGTTACTGTAATGTTTTGTGTATAACTGAGGTTATTTGTTTGCTTGTTTGTTTACTTGTATCAGAAACCCATGAGCACAGATGAGGCTCTGGACTCCCTGTCCTTTGGGTTCACAACCTCTATGGCTCCCATCCCTCAGAAAACGGAGAAGGTGAGACGTTGCACTATTAACAATATAACGTTACACGTTGCACAATATAATCTTTATATTTCAAGTTTAGCCAGCTTGGATCTATTTGTTAGCTAACAAGGTTGAAAAGTTATTGTTATGAACACACCCTTTTGTCTGTCTCTTTTGTCTTTCAAACTGTTTGAAAAGCATGTTAGCCTGTCCACTTTGTTCATATGTTAAAATCAAGTGGCCTACCTTATTTCTCAGGATGAGAACGAGTTGTCAATTCCTTATACAATAGTTTTTTATGCTTATTGCACATTTATAAAACTGAAGAGACAGCTAGTACAACAGAATTTGGCTAAAATGCTGCTAGCGGTACCAAATGCGCGCTTGACAAACTGAGCATTCATTTTCCTAAATCAATATTCTTTCATACTCTCGTTTTAGTCTTGTCTGCTCTGCTCGCAATTTGAGTAGTTGAGAAATAATCGTTAGAAACGTTAACTTAAACCCTATTACAATAAAACAATGTCTCAATGTGTTTGTGTCCATATGGCCCATTCTGTTGTACAAAACCTCAAGTGCAAATAGCGAATTGGAGACCGCTTGTCAGAGAGGAAGATGTGATCTCTCAACTTTGTTTGCGTGAGATGCAGGGGAGGGGCTTGGTGTGTGTAAACCATAGATTAGGAGGCGAAGCGAGAGGTTTCACTCTTGCTCAAATCTGTCCAAAATAAGCCCAATGTGTTTCTATGGGTTTATTTTTGGACCTAAGCGTGTTAGGGCGGAGATGTGGATCTCTACAATATATATAGATCTCTGGTGTAAATGGGTAGGTGCACGCTGCACAGAAGGCGCGAAAGAGACGAGATCAAAAATACAACACGAGAACAAGCGGAAGTAAACACTCATATAAATGATAAATAACAAAACCATTTGGAATATTGCACAAAAACACATGCCTAGTTAAATAAAGGTTAAATAAAAAATACATTCAAATTAATTCGAAATGTCGCCCAGCCCTAAAGTGAGGTGTCATTATAACCCGATTATATTTCATCTGTTGACAGAAAGTGGAGGACTTGGCTGCCATTGATGCCTTGTCTGCTGGTATCTCCAACTTTGCTCCACCACCACCCGCTCCCATTAAGGTAAAGAATGACTGATCATATTTTTCTTCAACCCTCCATCGTAAAACTGTAATGATTAGCATAAACGGTTAGTATAACCAATGTCAAGTTATGTCAACTGACATAACACCGTCATATTGACACATAGCACAATGTGGGCTAGCTTGTTTGACTGCTACCTTGTTGGACAGCTAACTTGCTAGCCACCTACTGCTGATGCTAATGACGACGTATTGTTTTTATGATACATACAAGATGACCATGTCATATCATTTTGACACAGTGTCAGCTGTAATAGCTTATGACAACTGTTATGTCATGTTAACGTTCTGTAAAGACAGCTTTCTAGTGAAGGCTTCAAATGAGCTTTCCCCTGTTCCTCTCAACTAGAACCTAAGAAACAGTTTTAACAAACCAAATAATTATTCTTCTCCACCTCCTCCTCCTCCTCCAGAAAGCTGAAGAGTTTAAATCTGCTCCTGTGACCAAGTCTCCTGCTCCCCCCGCTGACAAGAAAGCTAAAGTGGAAAAGGTAAACACCAAAGAAAGCAGGTCCTACATCAGGACTACATCACATTATTCATGCATAACACTAAATAAACCGTGACAAACACTTCTGTTCAATTTTATACTGGGATGTTGCAGCTCTATTTGCTAACAAACAAAGTTTAACATTTGAATTGTTATGAACACACCCTTTTGTCTGTCTCCAACTGTTTGAAAAGCATGTTCGCTTGTCCACTTTGTTCAGATGTTAAAATCAAGTAGCCTACCTTATTTCTCAGAATAAGAACGAGTTGCCATTTACTTATATAATAGTTTTTTATGCTTATTGCACATTTATAAAACTGAAGAGACAGCTAGTACAACAGAATTTGGCTAAAATGCTGCTAGCGGTACCAAATTCGCGCGCGACAAACTGAGCATTCATTTTCCTAAATCAATATTCTTTCATACTCTCGTTTTAGTCTTGTCTGCTCTGCACGCAATTTGAGTAGTTGAGAAATAATTTGGTATCGTTAGAAAAGTTAACTTATCTCCTATTACAGTAAAATAATGTCTCAATGTGTTTGTGTCCATATGGCCCATTCTGTTGTACAAAACCTCAAGTGCAAATAGCGAGTTGAAACCCCTTGTCAGAGAGGAAGATGTGATCTCTCAACTTTGTTTGCGTGAGATGCAGAGGAGGGGCTTGGTGTGTGTAAACCATAGATTAAGAGGCGAAGCGAGAGGTTTCACTCTTGCTCAAATCTGTCCAAAATAAGCCCAATGTGTTTCTATGGGTTTATTTTGGACCTAAGCTTGGTACGGTGGAGACGTGGATCTCTACATTATATATAGATCTCTGGTGTAAATGGGTAGGTGCACGCTGCACAGAAGGCGTGAAAGAGACGAGATCAAAAATTCAACACGTGAACAAGCAGAAGTAAACACTCATAAAAATATTAAATAACAAAACCTTGATTCTTGCAATAGAGGCATTAGGAATATCTCGCAAAAACATACATTTTATGGGCTCCCGAGTGGCGTCACTACAGACCCTGGTTCGATCCCGGGCTGTATCAAAACCGGCCGTGATCGGGAGTCCTATAGGGCGGCGCACAATTGGCCCAGCGTCGATAGGGGAGGCAGGGGAAGGCCGTTTTTTTAAATAAGAATTTGTTCTTAACTGAAATGCCTAGTTAAATAAAGGTTAAATAAAAATAAAAAATACATTCAAATTAATTTGATATGTCGCCTAGCCCTAAAGTGAGGTGTCATTATAACCCGATTATATTTCATCTGTTGACAGAAAGTAGAAGACTTGGCTGCCATTGATGCCTTGTCTTCTGGCTTCTCCAACTTTGCTCCACCACCACCCGCTCCCATTAAGGTAAAGAAAGACTGATCATATTTTTTCTTCTACCCTTCATCGTAAAACTGTCATTATTAGCATAAACGGTTAGTAGAACCAATGTCAAGTTATGTCAACTGACATAACACCGTCATATTGACACAGCACAATGTCGGCTAGCTTGTTGGACAGCTAACTTGCTAGCCACCTACTGCTAATGCTAATGACGACGTATTGTTTTTATGACAACTGTTATGTCATGTTAACGTTCTGTAAAGACAGCTTTCTAGTGAAGGCTTCAAATGAGCTTTCCCCTGTTCCTCTCAACTAGAACCTAAGAAACAGTTTAGAAACAGTTTTACCAAACCAAATTCTTCTTCTTCTTCTTCTTCTAGAAAGCTGAAGAGTTTAAGTCACCTGCTCCCCTCGCTGACAAGAAAGCTAAGGTGGAAAAGGTAAATAACACCAAACAAAGCAGATCCTACATCACATTATCCATGCATAACACTAAATAAACCGTGACAAACAGTTATGTCCAATGTTATACTGGGATGTCCAATGTTGCAGCTCCCTGTGCTACTCAGCCTGTTGTGTGTGTGTGTGTGTGTGTGTGTGTGTGTGTAATGTGTTTGGTTGAGTACTTTGTCATCAAAAAAGCTATATCCATGCAAATGAACAACAAACTATTAAACTATTCTATGTTCTACTTATGTTGGGTTGTGAAGATGTTATCTGTTGACATTTGTTTGTGTTTCAGTTTGCTGATGACTTCTCTCTGATGTCAGGATTGGACTCCCCACTGGACACCAAGCCTAAGACAGATGAGGTTTGTCATATGAGGGCTACAGTTTCTATCTAACAACCAATGAAATACTAGTCTTTTACATACCACCAACTACTGCAAATTACAAACGCAAACTCATGCACATCATACAGGAATACTCATATATAGAGACACCCTCGCAATCACTAATTGAAATGTACACATGCACAAACACACACAGACGTATACATACACACACACACACACACGCACTATAGTGTGACACTGTTTCTTTACTTGTTCTATGTGATATACTGAACGCAAAATTTATATTGAAACATTTCTCATTCTGTTCCGAAATTGAACTAGCTATGATACCTACCAGAAAGTAAGATTATGCACAGCAGTCTGAACTCTTCTCTGCACCTCGTCTAATGGCCTGAACCATATGCGTTTATAGAGTGTGCCCACCACATCTAGCAAAGTTGACATGGCTAAAAAGGACCCTGCTAAGTTGGTTACGGCTGTTGCTGCACCAGCTGCCGCGGCTGGAGACTCTCTGAAGGGCCCACAGACCAAGGTAGACTCCAGATCACTTTGGGGTATTAACCAGGCTACAGTACAAGGCTCTTGAGGGTGGGTCTATCCCTGGGGTTAGGGGGTTATCATTGATCACTTGTTTGTGTCATTGCTGTTTTCACACAATGTAACCATGTGTCACGCGAGGGTGCATACACAGACCAAGACGCAGCGCAGGGATAGTAGTTCGACATTTTCTTGCTTTATTTTACTATGTATATAAATGAACAAACTACACAATACCAAACAAACACTATAGACAAAAACGTTGCGTTAACAAAAACAAACACGAATGAACGGACGTAACAAAGGCACACTTACTTTCACCGTGACTGCGACATATAACGACAACGACCCACAACCCAGTGTGAAAATCTACCAACCTATGTAGGATCCCTAATTAGAGACGATGCGCTACAGCTGCCTCTAATTAGGGATCCCACACAAACCACCACCAGAAAGAGAAAGAAAAGACCTGTCAGACTCTGACCATGGTTACATAGAGAAGCAAATAGGCTTCTCTATGGCCAGAGCCTGACACCATGATCATGAATTAACACAGTGGCACAGTAACAGATAGTCACAGTGCATTGACATCAGTGAAGGATGTCTACTGTACTGAGTCTGAAGTGTTTCTCTGCTCTAAATCTCTCTGAGACTTTTATACTGCCACATTTGAATATTCATAAGCATATCATAGGTGAGATAAAGCTGTTGTCCACTTCTTAGAGGTCCAATCCTGCAAGGGCGTGTTGAGCAAGCGAAAAAGTGTGAATTGTTACTCAACTGATAATGTAATAATCACAGGATAACATAACTTATTACATTAAGCTGAAAAGGTTATACGGTTTTATTACATAAAAAATCGAAAGTTATTACATCTAGAAACCTTATTACATTAACCGGGGTTATTACATTAACCGTTGTTACAGGGTGTCAATACATCAAATTTGCTCTGTTTCCGTTAACTCATTAATCTTGATTGTAGATGGCACCCATGCACCCGTCCAAAGCTACACCTCCTACCACTGGAGTAGTCAATACTGTAGGGCAGGGGGCAACTCCATGCAAAGCTGAAGTACCGAAGCTCCAAGAGTCTCTGAAACAGACAGCCAAGGTAGATGGCAGACAGTTGAGGAATGTGGGGCCTCTCTCTTTGGATCTTTATTCTTTGCTCGTCCTGGCTCTCTTTAACCTCACTTGCCCATTCAACACTTTCTTCCTGGGTCATTATTCCATGTGTTATGTCTTCCTCATTATCTCTCCCGTGATCTTGAGGTTTTAGTCATTCTTCCGCCCCTTTATATGGTATTCTATCTTCATATTCTCTCTGGCGACATTTTTCAAAACACATCTCTGCTTTGGACTTCCTTACTTCTGGCCTGGAGGTGTCTAAGTGGGAAGTGAACAGACACTCTTACTCTTAAGCTCTATGACTGAGTCTTTCCAGCATGCCCACACTTTATGATACGCTCCACACGTCAAGACAAACCATGTCTCCCAAGTCTGACACATCTGTTGTCACCTCAGAGAAGCCAAAATATATTTCCACCTTTTACCTTTTCTTCTGTTTGCATCACACCATATCTAGTATTGCTTCTAGGTTTACTTACCTGGTTCAGGTTTATTGGGTTTGTGTATCTGGTTTAGGTTGATGGGGTTTGTGTACCTGGTTTAGGTTGATGGGGTTTGTGTACCTGGTTTAGGTTGATGGGGTTTGTTTACCTTCCTATTACTCTACTAAATTCTGGTCAGGTACTTCTCATCTTACGCCGCCTTTCCTTTCCATTACGTATGACAGACAAGGTGCTAACTATCATCCTATCACTCCAGTAAACTGTGACTGTAAGATTATGCACAGCAGTCTGAACTCTTCTCTGCACCTCGTCTAATGACCTGAACCATATGCGTTTATAGAGTGTGCCCACCACATCAAGCAAAGTTGACATGGCTAAAAAGGACCCTGCTAAGTTGGTTACGGCTGTTGCTGCACCAGCTGCCGCGGCTGGAGACTCTCTGAAGGGCCCACAGACCAAGGTAGACTCCAGATCACTTTGGGGTATTAACCAGGCTACAGTACAAGGCTCTTGAGGGTGGGTCTATCCCTGGGGTTAGGGGGTTATCATTGATCACTTGTTTGTGTCATTGCTGTTTTCACACAATGTAACCATTAACATGAATTAACACAGTGGCACAGTAACAGATAGTCACAGTGCATTGACATCAGTGAAGGATGTCTACTGTACCATTTTTACATTTTAGCCATTTAGCAGACGCTCTTATCCACAGCGACTTACAGGAACAATTAGAATTAAGTGATATCAGCAGATAGTTCACCTAGTCGGCTCAGGGATTTGAAACCAGCGTCCTTTCGGTTACTGGCACAAAGTTCTTAACCGCTAGGCTACCTGCCAACCACTGTACCATCCTCCAATTTTATTTGAATACATGAAAAAGAGGGTGCCCTTGCCCCTGCATGAGTACCACCTATGTGGGTTATGGTTGAAATGAGCCCACAGCCGTCCAGAAGCTCAGTCTGGTAGAGGAGCTGAGCAGTGTCACACATAGTAGCCTAGTGTTGTATTCACTAACATCTACTGCTCTGGGTTACAGGTACAGGTGGAAGTAGTTCCCCCAGGAACTAAGGCAGCAAAAGAGGTAAATCATCCATCTTTCTTTTCTCTTTGTGGGTTTGATATTGCACTAAAATGAATGGCACGGCGTTGCGTTGCTCGTGTTTGAGTTGTGTTGCATCATGTGTAGGAGCTTGCTGCGGACCCCTTCGATGCCCTGGCTGATTCCTTGCCCTCAGAGTCTCTCGCCCCTGCAGACCCTGTATACACCGGGCCAGAGGTGCTAGAGGTACAGCACCATCAGAGAGAGTGTGTGTGTGTGCGCACAGTACGAGTTAGATGTGTGTGAAGGTGTGTGTGTGTGTGTCCACCCGATCACAATATAAAACAGTATGTGTTGTTGCATGTGTCACACAGTATGGATTGACCTCAAAGAAGGGAGTGATCTGTGGGGGGAAAGACTGTCCATTGCCCCCAGGATACCGATTTGAGGACACGGTAAGTCTTTAAATCACCCTCCTCCTCCAGTCTTCTTCCTACTGCGCCTCCTCATCATCATCACTTCTACATCTTCATCCAACCCTCAGCCTATTGCTGTTAGAGAGCTTTGAGTTTGCATGTATCTTTAGCTATGCACTGCAGTGCTCCCTTTGACATGACACATTTGACTGGAAGCCTATCCTGAAACAACCCCTAGCCCGTCCTATCCCCTGGACACTTGTGTTAATCTGAGAGGACTGGATAGGTGTAAGCAATATGGACACATTTTCAACAAGCTGATCACATGACATGATGGAGCTACTACCATATATATCCTTTTCTTTCAGATTTATATGATACACCCTAGAGGGTTTGAACTAGGGTTTGTTTCTGGACTAGGCCAAAAAAGCCAGTGTTATAGTTACCACTCTTTAATATTATTTTGTTGTTCTTTTGAGAACATTATCACATTTAATTTAAATCTAGGCCTACTCAACTAAAATATGTAATTAATTAACTTTTATTTTGAATAAAAATGTATGTTTTACTTTTCATAGGCCCCGGTTGCAGATGTCAAGCCAAACGATGTCCCAGTAAGTCATTGTATTTACTGCTAGGGAATGCACTGTATGCTGGGGAGAAATATTGATATATTGACTTCCCCCTCTCCTCACCTCTTTCTCACGTATCCACATACTAATGCACGCGCGCACACACACACACACACACACACACACACACACACACTAAAAACCGATACATAGTCAACACACAATCACTCATTACTCCACACCTATACACACCTACACACACATATAAACACACATTCACCCTTTGGGCTACACCTTGTTTTGTACTGCAGTTCTCTGTGTAGTATACCTCTGATTCTAAGAGCTTGTTAGGAAAGGAAACAAACTATTTTTTCCCCCTGAAGTATGTTGTCAAAAGTGAGTTGTGTAAAGTTGCCAATTGGTTATAAAGCGTAGATTTTTTGTAAGACAACTGAAACAGATAAGTCTGATTAGTAAAAAGAGTCTGCTCAGAGTCCTTTGTGTAGTGCTTTGTTGTTAGATTCTAAGAAATGTGATTGGTGGGTGTGTCGATTATTTTCCTACTGGTCTGGTTTAGATACGTCCCCTTTAAATGGTTAGAGTTAGGCTGACACGTCCTCTAGTGATAGGTTTGAAGACAAAACTGTTACTGTAATGCTTTGTGTATAACTGAGGTTATTTGTTTGCTTGTTTGTTTACTTGTATCAGAAACCCATGAGCACAGATGAGGCTCTGGACTCCCTGTCCTTTGGGTTCACAACCTCTATGGCTCCCATCCCTCAGAAAACGGAGAAGGTGAGACGTTGCACTATTAACAATATAACGTTGCACGTTGCACAATATAATCTTTATATTTCAAGTTTAGCCAGCTTGGATCTATTTGTTAGCTAACAAGGTTGAACAGTTATTGTTATGAACACACCCTTTTGTCTGTCTCTTTTGTCTTTCAAACTGTTTGAAAAGCATGTTAGCCAGTCCACTTTGTTCAGATGTTAAAATCAAGTGGCCTACCTTATTTCTCAGAATGAGAACGAGTTGTCAATTCCTTATACAATGGTTTTTTATGCTTATTGCACATTTATAAAACTGAAGAGACAGCTAGTACAACAGAATTTGGCTAAAATGCTGCTAGCGGTACCAAATGCGCGCTTGACAAACTGAGCATTCATTTTCCTAAATCAATATTCTTTCATACTCTCGTTTTAGTCTTGTCTGCTCTGCTCGCAATTTGAGTAGTTGAGAAATAATTTGTTATCGTTAGAAAAGTTAATGTATCTCCTATTACAGTAAAATAATGTCTCAATGTGTTTGTGTCCATATGGCCCATTCTGTTGTACAAAACCTCAAGTGCAAATAGCGAGTTGAAACCCCTTGTCAGAGAGGAAGATGTGATCTCTCAACTTTGTTTGCGTGAGATGCAGGGGAGGGGCTTGGTGTGTGTAAACCATAGATTAAGAGGTGAAGCGAGAGGTTTCACTCTTGCTCAAATCGGTCCAAAATAAGCCCAATGTGTTTCTATGGGTTTATTTTGGACCTAAGCTTGGTACGGTGGAGACGTGGATCTCTACATTATATATAGATCTCTGGTGTAAATGGGTAGGTGCACGCTGCACAGAAGGCGCGAAAGAGACGAGATCAAAAATTCAACACGTGAACAAGCAGAAGTAAACACTCAAAAACATACATTTTATGGGCTCCCGAGTGGCGTCACTACAGACCCTGGTTCGATCCCGGGCTGTATCAAAACCGGCCGTGATCGGGAGTCCTATAGGGCGGCGCACAATTGGCCCAGCGTCGTTAGGGGAGGCCGGGGAAGGCCATTATTTTAAATAAGAATTTGTTCTTAACTGAAATGCCTAGTTAAATAAAGGTTAAATAAAAATACATTCAAATTAATTTGATATGTCGCCCAGCCCTAAAGTGAGGTGTCATTATAACCCGATTATATTTCATCTGTTGACAGAAAGTAGAGGACTTGGCTGCCATTGATGCCTTGTCTTCTGGCTTCTCCAATTTTGCTCCACCACCACCCGCTCCCATTAAGGTAAAGAAAGACTGATTATATTTTTCTTCTACCCTTCATCGTAAAACTGTCATTATTAGCATAAACGGTTAGTAGAACCAGTGTCAAGTTATGTCAACTGACATAACATCGTCATATTGACACAGCACAATGTCGGCTAGCTTGTTGGACAGCTAACTTGCTAGCCACCTACTGCTAATGCTAATGACGACGTATTGTTTTTATGATACATACAAGATGACCATTTCATATCATTTTGACACAGTGTCAGCTGTAATAGCTTATGACAACTGTTATGTCATGTTAACGTTCTGTAAAGACAGCTTTCTAGTGAAGGCTTCAAATGAGCTTTCCCCTGTTCCTCTCAACTAGAACCTAAGAAACAGTTTAGAAACAGTTTTACCATTTGTTTGTGTTTCAGTTTGCTGATGACTTCTCTCTGATGTCAGGATTGGACTCCCCACTGGACACCAAGCCTAAGACAGATGAGGTTTGTCATATGAGGGCTACAGTTTCTATCTAACAACCAATGAAATACTAGTCTTTTACATACCACCAACTACTGCAAATTACAAACGCAAACTCATGCACATCATACAGGAATACTCATATATAGAGACACCCTCGCAATCACACATTGAAATGTACACATGCACAAACACACACAGACGTATACACACACACACACACACACACACACTATAGTGTGACACTGTTTCTTTACTTGTTCTATGTGATATACTGAATGCAAAATGTATATTGAAACATTTCTCATTCTGTTCCCAAATTGACCTAGCTATGATACCTACAAGAAAGTATGATTGTCCTGATGATCTAACTTACAGTACAACAGACTTATCTATCAGATTGAAATTATTACCTGTAACCTGATGTTGTGATTGTGGGTCATGTTGTTGCTGGACCATATTTCTTTCTGTCTTTGTCATAACTAGTTGGATTGTATTAGCAAAGCATCCCTTCATCAAACATTCCAATTGGCTCAACAACCAAATGTTCACATTGTTGCTGTGGATTTTGTCATACCCACATTTTACGATCAAATCTGTGTGCACAACCATTTGTATAAATGAGTCCCCTGGTCTCCCATCCAGGGAGCTAGTAGCACCAACCAAGCTTAGCTTCAGAAGCAAGCCACTATGTTGGTGTATAGGGCTGGGGCTTATGAAATGTAACCCCTTTCAAATTCATACATAGTGCTCTAGATGCAAGGACTGTCCATGACAGCCACATTGATAGTTTTAAACAGAAGCTATACACAAAGTCTCTTTCTGACCCAGCTGACATACGAGTGTCTCAGTGTTCAGAGTCTGAAGTGTTTCTCTGCTCTAAATCTCTCTGAGACTTTTATACTGCCACATTTGAATATTCATAAGCATATCATAGGTGAGATAAAGCTGTTGTCCACTTCTTAGAGGTCCAATCCTGCAAGGGAGTGTTGAGCAAGCGAAAAAGAGTGAGTTGTTACTCAACTGATAATGTAATAATCACAGGATAACATAACTTATTACATTAAGCTGAAAAGGTTATACGGTTTTATTACATAAAAAATCGAAAGTTATTACATCTAGAAACCTTATTACATTAACCGGGGTTATTACATTAACCGTTGTTACAGGGTGTCAATACATCATGCTCTGTTTCCGTTAACTCATTAATCTTGATTGTAGATGGCACCCATGCACCCGTCCAAAGCTACACCTCCTACCACTGGAGTAGTCAATACTGTAGGGCAGGGGGCAACTCCATGGAAAGCTGAAGTACCGAAGCTCCAAGAGTCTCCGAAACAGACAGCCAAGGTAGATGGCAGACAGTTGAGGAGTGTGGGGCCTCTCTCTTTGGATCTTTATTCTTTGCTCGTCCTGGCTCTCTTTAACCTCACTTGCCCATTCAACACTTTCTTCCTGGGTCATTATTCCATGTGTTATGTCTTCCTCATTATCTCTCCCGTGATCTTGAGGTTTTAGTCATTCTTCCGCCCCTTTATATGGTATTCTATCTTCATATTCTCTCTGGCGATATTTTTCAAAACATATCTCTGCTTTGGACTTCCTTACTTCTGGCCTGGAGGTGTCTAAGTGGGAAGTGAACAGACACTCTTACTCTTAAGCTCTATGAATGAGTCTTCCCAGCATGCCCACACTTTATGATACGCTCCACACGTCAAGACAAACCATGTCTCCCAAGTCTGACACATCTGTTGTCACCTCAGAGAAGCCAAAATATATTTCCACCTTTTCTTCTGTTTGCATCACACCATATCTAGTATTGCTTCTAGGTTTACTTACCTGGTTCAGGTTTATTGGGTTTGTGTATCTGGTTTAGGTTGATGGGGTTTGTGTACCTGGTTTAGGTTGATGGGGTTTGTGTACCTGGTTTAGGTTGATGGGGTTTGTGTACCTGGTTTAGGTTGATGGGGTTTGTTTACCTTCCTATTACTCTACTAAATTCTGGTCAGGTACTTCTCATCTCACGCCGCCTTTCCTTTCCATTACGTATGACAGACAAGGTGCTAACTATCATCCTATCACTCCAGTAAACTGTGACTGTAAGATTATGCACAGCAGTCTGAACTCTTCTCTGCACCTCGTCTAATGACCTGAACCATATGCGTTTATAGAGTGTGCCCACCACATCAAGCAAAGTTGACATGGCTAAAAAGGACCCTGCTAAGTTGGTTACGGCTGTTGCTGCACCAGCTGCCGCGGCTGGAGACTCTCTGAAGGGCCCACAGACCAAGGTAGACTCCAGATCACTTTGGGGTATTAACCAGGCTACAGTACAAGGCTCTTGAGGGTGGGTCTATCCCTGGGGTTAGGGGGTTATCATTGATCACTTGTTTGTGTCATTGCTGTTTTCACACAATGTAACCATTAACATGAATTAACACAGTGGCACAGTAACAGATAGTCATAGTGCATTGAAATCAGTGAAGGATGTCTACTGTACCATTTTTACATTTTAGCCATTTAGCAGACGCTCTTATCCACAGCGACTTACAGGAACAATTAGAATTAAGTGATATCAGCTCAGGGATTTGAAACCAGCGTCCTTTCGGTTATTGGCACAAAGTTCTTAACCGCTAGGCTACCTGCCAACCACTGTACCATCCTCCAATTTTATTTGAATACATGAAAAAGAGGGTGCCCTTGCCCCTGCATGAGTACCACCTATGTGGGTTATGGTTGAAATGATCCCACAGCCGTCCAGAAGCTCAGTCTGGTAGAGGAGCTGAGCAGTGTCACAGATAGTAGCCTAGTGTTGTATTCACTAACATCTCCTGCTCTGGGTTACAGGTACAGGTGGAAGTAGTTCCCCCAGGAACTAAGGCAGCAAAAGAGGTAAATCATCCATCTTTCTTTTCTCTTTGTGGGTTTGATATTGCACTAAAATGAATGGCACGGCGTTGCGTTGCTCGTGTTTGAGTTGTGTTGCATCATGTGTAGGAGCTTGCTGCGGACCCCTTCGATGCCCTGGCTGATTCCTTGCCCTCAGAGTCTCTCGCCCCTGCAGACCCTGTATACACCGGGCCAGAGGTGCTAGAGGTACAGCACCATCAGAGAGAGTGTGTGTGCACAGTACGAGTTAGATGTGTGTGTGTGTGTGTGTGTCCACCCGATCACAATATAAAACAGTATGTGTTGTTGCATGTGTCACACAGTATGGATTGACCTCAAAGAAGGGAGTGATCTGTGGGGGGAAAGACTGTCCATTGCCCCCAGGATACCGGTTTGAGGACACGGTAAGTCTTTAAATCACCCTCCTCCTCCAGTCTTCTTCCTACTGCGCCTCCTCATCATCATCACTTCTACATCTTCATCCAACCCTCAGCCTATTGCTGTTAGAGAGCTTTGAGTTTGCATGTATCTTTAGCTATGCACTGCAGTGCTCCCTTTGACATGACACATTTGACTGGAAGCCTATCCTGAAACAACCCCTAGCCCGTCCTGTCCCCTGGACACTTGTGTTAATCTGAGAGGACTGGATAGGTGTAAGCAATATGGACACATTTTCAACAAGCTGATCACATGACATGATGGAGCTACTACCATATATATCCTTTTCTTTCAGATTTATATGATGCACCCTAGAGGGTTTGGACTAGGGTTTGTTTCTGGACTAGGCCAAAAAAGCCAGTGTTATAGTTACCACTCTTTAATATTATTTTGTTGTTCTTTTGAGAACATTATCACATTTAATTTAAATCTAGGCCTAATCAACTAAAATATGTAATTAATTAACTTTTATTTTGAATAAAAATGTATGTTTTACTTTTCATAGGCCCCGGTTGCAGATGTCAAGCCAAAAGATGTCCCAGTAAGTCATTGTATTTACTGCTAGGGAATGCACTGTATGCTGGGGAGAAATATTGATATTGACTTCCCCCTCTCCTCACCTCTTTCTCACATATCCACATACTAATACACACACACACACACACACCATAGGCTATACCATGTTTTTTTCTGACAGTGTTGAGTACCTCTATAGCAGGGCTGCACACACTTTTTCGGCTTGCGAGCTACTTTCAAAATGACTAGGTCAAAATGATCTACCTACATTAAAAAATGCTAAACATATATTTATCTACATACCTTACTCTGATGACTTGCACTGAATGGAGTCAGCCAGGGTTGCATAGTCCGGACAGTAGCTGCTGGTAGCAAGTCTCAAGCAGGCTTCCAAATGATCATCAGTCATGGTGGAACGGTATTTGGACTTAATAATCTTCATGTAGGAAAAGGATGACTCGCATAAATAAGTAGAGCCAAATAATGCAGTCAAGGAGGTAGCACATTTCCTCATGTTTGGATACTTTTCCTCTGTGAGTAAGTTCCAAAATTGTCCATGAGCCCTGGACTTAAGCTCAATATCAGCTTTTACTGTCAAAATCTCATCCTCCACTGCAGACGAGTTCAGGTGAAACAGTGCTGCAATTTTTGATGCGAGTAACTCAACCTCAACATATTCCCTAAATGGATAGCACATAAATGTAGCGATTGGCTCGAGTAAAGCAAAGTCTTGAAACCGTTTGTCAAAGTCTGACATACCATTTTCAATCTGCTCTGTGTAGCGCGCACTGTCAAGTTGCGCACACGCCTTCTGTTGCGTCTCCAGCTCTGATGCGAGGATTTGGAAGTTCCCCAAATCATGGCGCTGCAGCTTTGAGGATAGATGTTGCATTTTTCGATTGAAAGCATTAACTGAGCTGATCATATTGACCACGGTTTTTTCTTTTCCTTGCAGCTCTAAATTTAGCTCATTCAACTTGTTGGTCAGATCGGTTAAAAATGCCAAGTCTAGCAGCCATTTACTGTCATTAAGTTGCGTGTATTCTGCATGTTTACTGACAAGGAGAAAGTCCTTTATCTCCGGACAGAGTTCTCGAAATCTCTGCAGGAATTTCCCCCTACTAAGCCATCTCACGTCAGTGTGTAGCAAGAGGTCAGAGTAGTTGCAGTCAGCCTCCTCCAGATATGCACGAAACAGTCGTCTTTGAAGAGGTCTCGCTCGAATAGAACAGGCGATTTTCGTTGCCACATCTCTTTCATGTTTAACATTTTAGCAAAATATTGCTTGTTGGTATATTATGCAGTGGTAATTTAAGGAAGTCGGGGAAAGCATCGTCCTGCCTGCACTTGGCAATAAATCCATTCAAGCGGCCCACCATTGCGGGACCACCGTCTTTTGGTGATTGACATTAATTTACACACCGGGAGCTGGGTTTTGTCGATAAAGTTTTTGAAAGACTGAAAAATGTCCTCTCCCCGCGTGTGTTCTTTCATGGGCAGTAGTGTTAACAGCTCCTCTTTTGCAGTCATATCTGTAAACACCATCCGAATAAAAATGCACAACTGGGCTGTATCACTTATGTCTGTAGACTTGTCTAATTGCAGTGAGAAACATTCGCAGTCCGAGATGTCCTTCCAAAGCTGCTGTGTCAAATCATCGGCCACAGTGCCGTGTAACTGTACTTCTTGATAGCTGAAGAGCTTTGATTGAAGATCATATTTCTGGTTTGTTTTTTAAATCCCGAAACAACGAGTCAGCTGTCTCAACGGAAGCCTCTTTGATCATCTCTCCATCTTGGAAGGACTTCTTATGCTTAATGATGGAGTGACTCACCCGGAACGATGCTTCGGTGGCTGCCTTTGCTTTTGAATTCAGCTGTGTGAAAAACGACTGCTGTCCGATTAACTGTGATTTTAGTTCCCTCACCTTTCTCAGCTCGCTTTTCGGAGGGAAGTCAGTGTCGTAGTTTCTATGAACAGTTCGAAAGTGCCTCTCCACATTTCCCTTCAGCAATGATAGATTGACAGATCAGACAAACGCATTTTGAATATGACATGGTGAAAAAAAACTCCTCCTCCCATTCCGCTTGGAAGTGGTACGTTTTTGGATTCTTACTTGGTCCAGCTCACCCACTAATTTGTATATCCCTTCTTTAGTATATTTAAATTGGAAGGCTAACTAGGTCACTCAGCTCGCTGAAGTTTTGCAGTAGCTAGCTAGCGCGTTTAACCACGCATGCATGGTGACTCGTGACCCGTAGAAGAGAAGAGATCTCAGACTGGCCGCCCTGTACGTCAATCAAGTGACAAATGCCATAGGGATGATACATTCATAACTTTTTTTTTTTAAGAACAATTTTTTTAAAAATCTAAAATATATAGATATATTTTTTGGGGGGAATGTCACGCGATCTACCCGCACTACCTTTGCGATCGACGTATTGGGCACCCCTGCTCTACAGTGTGGAATGTTGCATTGCACTGTGGGGTGTTGGCTCTGCAAACAACATTAGACCCACCTCAACCAGCTGGCTGTAGTTCTGCTAAACCTATCGCTTATAAACACACACACACAAAACAGATACATAGTCAACACACAATCACTCATTACTCCACGCCTATACACATATATAAACACACATTCACCCTTTGGGCTACACCTTGTTTTTTACTGCAGATTTCTGTGTAGTATACCTCTGCTTCTAAGAGCTTGTTAGGACAGGAGGCAAACTCTTTTACCCCTGAAGTATGTGGTCTAGAGTGAGTTGTCCATTGGTTATAAAGCGTTGGTTTTTACAACATTTACATGTTAGTCATTTAGCAGACGCTCTTATCCAGAGAGACTTAAATGAGCAATTAGGCTTAAGTTCCATGCTCAAGGACACTTCAACAGATTTTTCACTTAGTCGGCTAAGGGATTCGAACCAGCAACCTTTCGGTTACTGGCCATACGCTCTTGACCACTAGGCTACCTGCTAAATGATGTAAATGATGAAAAAGTGTCTGTTCAGAGTCCTTTGCATAGTGCTTTATTGTGATTTAGATTCTAAGAAATGTGATTGGTGGGTGTGTCGATTATTTTCCTGCTGGTCTGGTTTACATACGGCCCCTTTAAATGGTTGGCGTTAGTCTGACACGCCCTCTAGTGGTAGATTTGAAGACAAAACTGTTACTGTAATGCTTTGTGTATAACTGAGGCTATTTGTTTGCTTGTTTGTTTACTTGTATCAGAAACCCATGAGCACAGATGAGGCTCTGGACTCCCTGTCCTTTGGTTTCACAACATCTATGGCTCCCATCCCTCAGAAACAGGAGAAGGTGAGACGTTGCACTATTAACAGGTTATAATCACTTATAACAACTTGGGCCCTATTCCCTGAAACATCCATAACATTACAGAATGATTATTAGTCCCATAGTCTTTCGGCTGAGACTGATGTCCTAACCAGTGATACTGTAAATAAGAAGTGAGGTGTCATTATAACCCGATTTATATTTCATGTGTTGACAGAAAGTGGAGGACTTGGCTGCCATTGATGCCTTGTCTTCTGGCTTCTCCAACTTTGCTCCACCACCACCTGCTCCCATTAAGGTAAAGAAAGACTGATCATATTTTTCTTCAACCCTCCATCGTAAAATTGTCATTAGCATGAGATGGTAAACTGTTATGAGAACCAATGTCAAGTTATGTCAACTGACATAACACAGTCATAATGATACACAGCACAATGTAGGCTACCTTGTTTGACAGCTAACTTGCTAGCCACCTACTGCTTATCATGTCATTACATATTTATGATACATACAAGATGACCAAGTCATATCATTTTGAGTGTCCGCTGTAATAGTGTATCACAACTATTATGTAATTTTAGACAGCTTTCTAGTGAAGGCTTCAAATGAGCTTTCCACTGTTCCTCTCAACTAGAACCTAAGAAACAGTATTTTCTTCTTCTTCTTCTTCTTCTCCTTCTCCAGAAAGCTGAAGAGTTTAAATCTGCTCCTGTGACCAAGTCTCCTGCTCCCCCCGCTGACAAGAAAGCTAAAGTGGAAAAGGTAAATAACACCAAAGAAAGCAGGTCCTACATCAGGACTACATCACATTATTCATGCATAACACTAAATAAACCGTGACAAACACTTCTGTTCAATTTTATACTGGGATGTCCAATGTTGCAGCTCCCTGTGCTACTCAGCCTGTTGTGTGTGTGTGTGTGTGTGTGTGTGTGTGTGTGTGTGTGTAATGTGTTTGGTTGAGTACTTTGTCATCAAAAAAGCTATATCCATGCAAATGAACAACAAACTATTAAACTATTCTATGTTCTACTTATGTTGGGTTGTGAAGATGTTATCTGTTGACATTTGTTTGTGTTTCAGTTTGCTGATGACTTCTCTCTGATGTCAGGATTGGACTCCCCACTGGACACCAAGCCTAAGACAGATGAGGTTTGCCATATGAGGGCTACAATTTTTCAGTAGAGATGTATTGCAGTTACTCTTGTACTATGCACCATCCAATGTGCTTTTGATCACATTATCTAATCCATATGCCCCCTTGTCACCCCCCTTATGTCCCACTGCCTCCCTTTCTGCCTCTGTGTCCCTTTCTCTGTCTCCCTTTCTCTGTCTGTATCTCCCTCTCTGTGTCCCCCTCTGTCTGTGTGTCCCTCTCTCTGTCCCCCTCTGTCTGTGTGTCCCTCTCTCTGTCCCCCTCTGTCTGTGTGTCTCTCTCTCTGTCCCCCTCTGTCTGTGTGTCTACATGTCCCTGGATTCTCTCGGTGTTCTGGGAGACTCTCTGGCTTCTCCAGAACCAGCACCTGAACCTGCCAAGATCAGACCTAAGGACATTGTCACGGTATACTCACACTTGTATTCATTTCTTCATTCTTTATTTATGGAGCTCATAGCCTGAAGATGACAGCAATTCCTGCTGTGACGGATAGAGTTAATGTGGCATTTCGTATGGCCACAGGTGCTACATTTGTGTGTGACGTTATTGTGTTAATTTCTGCTCTTCAGGATGGCAAACTGACATCGAAGAAGGGAGTGCCTCCTCCCAAGCCAGAGGTGAGGCAGGTCTTAGCCTATATGAGACCCACCTCTGGCTTGGGAGGAGGCAGGTCTTTGACTTTGTCCTATGTGAACCTGTACTTTGTTGGGAGAGTGTCGTCTCTCTTCGATGTCAGTTTGCCATCCTGAAGAGCAGAAATTAACACAATAACGTCACACACAAATGTAGCACCTGTGGCCATACGAAATGCCACATTAACTCTATCCGTCACAGCAGGAATTGCTGTCATCTTCAGGCTATGAGCTCCATAAATAAAGAATAAAGAAATGAATACAAGTGTGAGTATACCGTGACAATGTCCTTAGGTCTGATCTTGGCAGGTTCAGGTGCTGGTTCTGTAGCAGCCAGAGTCTCCCAGAACTCTTGAGAGAATCCAGGGACATGGAGCCACCCTGGAGACACACAGACAGAGGGGGACAGAGAGAGGGACACAGGCAGATTATATAGACAGGAGTGAGAACTAATCCTATATCAGCACTCCTACGCTGAGACGCGTTTTGAATACAGGCCCTGAGATGTTGTGTTGGTTGGCAGGTTAATGAATTGACTGGCTGTTTGTGTTTCTCTGTCCAGCCCATGTCTGCCCCTGTCCTGGATGACCTGGCAGGCACCCTGCTCCCAGATGTCCCTGAATTCAAATCCAAGGGAGACAAGCCAAAAGTGAGGAGGGTATCTAGCAGCAACATGGTCTCATTAGAATACTGATGTCAAAAGTGACATTTAACCATTGTAGTTTGTCTCCGGGATTTAATCCAATCGCGGGTTATAGACAATGTAGCTTTAAATGGCAATGTTCCTGCAGTCGCGGAGATTGTGTTCACGGTAAACGCTGCATATGTCAGCTCAATCGGACATTGCATTCAAAAGCTGCATTGCATATAACCCTTGATTCGATTGAATCACAGTTTAACCATTGATTCTCTGGTTATAGAGACAGTGGTTGTTGATTGTCTTACAGCGCCCAAACGTCTTACAAGTTTCCCATATCACATACCATCATGGTGCTCCCTAAAGTTAAATCCACTCTGACCAAGGTCTCAATTTTGTTTGTTGTAGAGCAAGAGCAAGTCAAGGTCTAAGTCAAAGGTAAGGAAACTATACCCTGAGAAAACATGAATGAAATTAGATCCTAATAATCATTTGAGATACATGCCCATATTAATGTGATTTGATATCATTGTCCTCTAATTGACTTGACCTTTTGCCTCAGAAACAAAAGCAGGAGGATTTGTCAGCCATGGACCACCTGTCTGGACAGCTGAGTTCAGACGTAGTGCCCGCATCCACAAATAAGGGGGGCAAGAGCTAGACCTCTAGGTAAGAACTACAAGACTCAACCATCTTTATTGAAGCAATGTGACTGTAGTGCTACAATGCAGGCTTCCATGTCTCTAATTCCCTAAAGTACTAGCATACATACTATTTAGTCTGAGTCTACTAGCCTGGCATACTTATTAGTATCTTACAACAGGTTTTTGAGACCTCCTGTGACATTGACTGATGTACGTTTCTGATGTATTGCAGGTTTCTAGCACACTACATGTCCCCTGCCACACGGAGGAGCCACTCAAGGGAGCTGCTGTGCATGATGATTCATGGAGAACATATACTTGATAAAAAACAAAACATGATCACATACATACATACATACATACATACATACATACATACATACATACATACATACATACAGTGTGCAACGCCTTTCCTGCTTGTTTTCGCACATGACAGAAGATTGTACTTGCTTTGGTTTCTTTCCTTTGAGATGAGAGCAAAATAAAGAGAGAGAGTTTGTTCAAATGTATTTCTCAGGATTGATAGAGGATCCTGTCATCTGGGTTTAGGAATAGTATATAGTGGGTATGTAGGATCGGGATGTCTGTCCAATCTTGTTGTACACTAAAGTTGAGTTTTCTATTGAGTGGACAGCCACCACAAGACACTAGTGTACAGCATAGTCTGCTTAGTTTGATGATAACACTTCGTTTTCAGTATTGAAATGTGTAAAAGGATGTACAAAAAATGATCTGCTTGATACGGATGCATCTGAGAGCTCAGGCAATTCTATATATTTACTTTCTGTAAAGCATTATCTATTAAGGCTTTATATATTTGTGTACTTTGCCTTCTAAAGGCATTTATTGGTCACCGAAAGTGGACACACAAGTGAACTTGGGCGGTCACTACCTCTGTAAACTGCCTTTGTTTGTATACTGTAAAAACGTGCTCTAGCTAAGACGACACTGTATAATTTACACAGTCCCAAGTATCTATCACATTGTGTGTGGCAGAAAGTCCAAAGCTTTGTAGATTATTTTCCCAAGATGTTATCACAGAATTCTACATATTTAGGTGCATGTCTTAAACTAAAAACTTGAGATATTTTGGAAAGGGGAATTCTAATGAAATAAATACAAATATGTGAATAATTGTGTTTTGCTGTGTGTATTCAGCATTCATGGGTCTGAAGTAACTGTGCCACCCTCAACCGAAAACAGAAAAAATATTTTTGTAGCTAACATGGGGTAACCTAAATGTACTAAAACAAAACAAAGACATGACAGTAGTAGAACACATTTATGGAAGAGGTTATTTCAGTAATAGGGAACTTACTGTTAAAGGGAAGAATTTTATAATATTTTTTAAAAATCTTTCTTGTACGAAGCAGCTCAGTATTTTTTGCAAAGCTTTACAAAGCTGCTTCCTCTTTGGAGCTTCAACTTCGACTCTTTTTTTGTGCAGCAGCCTTGGGCGCTTGGAGTAGAATAAGTGTTGTAAACAAATTATAATAAAAATCTGTAGTTAACATTTGTCTTTTCATTCAGATTGTTAGAGATCACTAATAGAGAGTAACAGAGAGAGGTTTTCATTAACATGGTTCTACAGTAACAAGAACACACAATTACATACACTGTGGTACAATCATTCAAGTATTCCAAAAATATTGTTTTATATTTCAAATTTCTTCCAAACATTCATTGAAGTCTAGAACGAAACTGAATACGAGTATCAGGAAGAATTCCAACAATTTGAGTTAAATGTTACATTGTTTTTTATTGAAGTTTCATGGCCTGTAAATAAAACCAAAGACACCAGCTCTGCAGTGAAAGTCAGGAGAAAATTCTCATATCATTATAAACTAAGCTATAAGCAATGCATCTATTCATTAGACTGAGTAATGACATGAATCATCTTCACAAACCTGCCATAAAGCTAGTATGTTGATTAAATGAAGAGTGAGAATTTGTCTTTCTACTAATTCAATGGTGTTACAGAGCAAATGTATATAATAGAACAAATTGAATGGTTCATAGTAGAGACAACGTTTCACCATCTTGCATCTCTTTCTCAGTGTCTGTGAGAAGAATAGACAAACATGCAGTAAAGCTACATAAAACACCTGTGTCATAAGCATCACTAACTACATTGTGAATGTCAGTTAAAAAAAAATGGTCATTCAAACAATAGGGTGTGTTTTGGGCTGTCTTGTTTTTTACAGCGAGAATTGTAATTACTATTATAAACACTGAACAATAATATTCACATATTTTTCAATTAACCAATGTTATTGTGTTCATACATAGCTTGTGCGTGCTGCTTTATCCTATACTAAAACACACCTCTCAATTTTAGAATGTAAAGGAATATTTAGATGGTTGAGGAGAGTTTATTCATGGTATACCTGTTGAGGGTTAGAAAAGTCTGTTGTTGGCTATAGGATGTTGTTGCCCCGGTGCCCCCATTCTCGGCCTGAATACAAGAGAGAAATAAGAGAAGCTTGTCTTTCTAACTATAAACTCAGTTGGACCGTTTATGGGAAAACACTCCCAAAAGTGCAGACCTTCTTTTTTCAACTACTCATTTTCTAGACTGCATACATCATTACAGGACTTATGTTTGACATATTAAAGAAGGAAAACTTACTGTCTTTTGTAATGATGTGGGCATCGTTTCGTTCTAGTCCCTAAAGCAAAATAATTAACATTTAAAAAAAACAATTATATTTTTATAATTTATAAAATGGAAATGATATTAAAATGTTGATACACAATATACTGTATATATATATATATACAAAGGTACGTGGACACCTCTTCAAATAAGTGGATTCGGCTATTTCACCCACACCCATTGCTGACAGGTGTATAAAATCGAGCACTCAGCCATGCAATCTCCTTAGACAAACATTGGCAGTAGAACGGCCTTACTGAAGAGCTCAGTGACTTCGAACCGTCATAAGATGCCACCTTTCCAACAAGTCAGTTCGTCACATTTCTGCCCTCCTAGAGCTGCCCCAGTCAACTTGAAGTGCTGTTATTGTGAAGTGGAAACGTCTAGGAGCAACAACGGCTACACAAGCTCACAGAACAGGCCGTTGAGTGCTGAAGCTCGTAGCCCTTAACACTCACTACAGAATTCCAAACTGCCTCTGGAAGCAACGTCAGCACAATAACTACGTGGAGAGCTTCATGAAATTGGTTTCCATGGCCGAGCAGCCTCACACAAACCTAAGATCGCCATGCGCAGTGCCAAGCGTCGGCTGGAGTGGTGTAAAGCTCGCCACCACTGGACTCTGGAGCAGTGGAAACGCATCATCTAAAGTGATGAATCACGCTTAACCATCTGGCAGTCCGACGGACTAATCTGAGTTTGGTAGATGCCAGGAGAACGCTACCTGCCCCAATACATAGTGCCAACTGTAAAGTTTGGTGAAGGAGGAATAATGATCTGGGGCTGGTTTTCATGGTTCGGACTAGGCCCCTTAGTTCCAGTGAAAGGAAATCTTAACGCTACAGCCAGGCCTAATCGCACAACATCAGTGCTCGACCTCACTAATGCTCTTGTGGCTGAATGGAAGCAAGTCCCCGCAGAAATGTTCCAACATCTAGTGGAAAGCCTTCCCAGAAGTGTGGAGGCTATTATAGTAGCAAAGGGGGGGACCAACTCCATATTAATGCACATGATTTTGGAATGAGATGTTCGACAAGCAGGTGTCCACATTCTTTTGGTCATGTAGCGTGCATTCTAACAAAAAAATGGTGACGGCATATTTACATCAGTTGGTTCAATACTCCTGTTTTTTTTGGTGGGTGTGTGTTTCAGGGGTATAATGGTCAGTGAATGCTGCTGGACTCACGGTTGCAGTGGCATACAGTGATGAGGAGGAGGAGGAAGAGGAAGCCACAGCCAGCAGAAACTGGTGCCCAAATGATCAGATCACAGGATGCACTAGGGTCCACCTTTCCCACTGCAAAAACACAATCAAACACAGAAGACAATTGGGATAAATGTGTTACAATGTTGGATAATGGAAAATTCTACTTTGATTATCAAAAATCAACCCTATCAAATATGAGTACATTTATATTAGGATAAGAATAATTGTGATGATGATGTCAATAAATATTCTACCTTTGCACCTCTTGGCAGTTGTAGAGCTGGTTACCTCTATGGCTGTGGTCATAGGTGGAGTCGTCGTGGTTGTTGTCGTTGTTGTCGAGGCTAAAAAGTCAAGAGTGTTAGCATGGATAACTTTCAGACTGTTAATAGGCTATAAAGAACATCTGAATGAAAAAAACATTGATGTCTATAACTGTATTATTCTGATACAATGTATTTATGTAATGTAGCCTAGATAGCCTACTCACCTGGCCCAGCAAGTCGAGTTACTCCACCAAACACAAGCCTGTTACCGTTGATTGATGCACAGGTGTAGACGCCACTATCTCGAGCCTTTTTGAAAGCCTTCAGTTTTAATATGTTTTTGTTTATCTGCTCGTCGCTGAAGACCTCGGTGTCCAAGTCTTTCTTCTGACCGTCCTTGGTACTAAACGATGCAATTAACTCCATTACAGCGTTGTCCTGCACTCGAAACCAAGTCACTATGTTGCTCTTAGATTCCGGTGCGCATGTGATCTCAACAAGGTCTCCATCCATTTTCTGTGTTAGAGAACTCAGTTGGAGAGTTTCTGATAACGTTTGTGATTAAATAAATAAAACCAAGAAAGTACAAATTAGAGATTCAACAAATTAATGAATAAATAATGTGTTATTGAAGATGTCTCATTATTTAAAAATGCAATTGCTGAAACGTGATACAATAACTTTCACTTTAAAGTACACTTGAGAAAACCTACAACACGTTACCATTCACATTTAAATTAAACTAGAAAGTGCTGTAGGGCAGGCCTAGCCTATGTAGCGACACTTATTATGAACTAGGCCTGTGAGAGTGCAAGTATTCTGGCAACATCGTTTAAATTAATCGATTTCCTACACTTTTTTTTATTGAACTAGGCAAGTCAGTTAAGAACAAATTATTATTTTACAGTGACGGCCTTCCAAACCCTCCCCTAACTCGTTCGAGGCTGGGTCAATTGTGCGCCGCCCTATGGGACTCCCAATCACGGCCGGTTGTGATACAGCCCGGGATCGAACCAGGGACTGTAGTGACGCCTCTAGCACTTAGATGCAGTGCCTTAGACCGCTGCGCAACTCGGGAGCCCTGAATGGAATAAACTTACTACAGTATAGTCATTTGAAAAAGTCTGACTTACCTTGACAAAATAACAGTAAAACAAGTGTCTGCATCCACTTTTGGACCATTTTCATGTCTTTTGGCACAGCAACACTTTCAAGCTCTTCTTCATGTGATGTAGAAACATGTATGATGAGGAGCTCAACACTACCCTAAACCCCGCCCCAAGTATTCTTTCATCACTGGTAAAAACGGTCAATGCAGGAGTCTTGCACAGAGCTCGTGCACCCCAAGGTGATCTGCAAGGCTGCTCGAGCAGAGCCCACCAATCCGCGATGCGCCTCGCGACCGCCTGGCTTTTGCGTGCAAACCGCACGCGCTCTGAGCGCTCACACAGCACAATGTGGCGACATAAACTAGGTTAAGACGGTAAAAACGAATGGAGTCTACATTTCAAAGGGGGAATTTAAGGCAAGAGCAACAGATCGTTATTGACACTTTTAAGGACGCGACACTGTGCTGCGCCGTTGAGAAACTTCATATTGCAAGAATAGCCAAATAATGTCAATAGGCCTATAATTATTAAGGCTATTAGATACTTGCCTTTTTTGTTTTTTTTATAATGTAAAAACAAATACCACAAAAATTTGATATTTTACTTATTTGTTTTATTACTATTATCTTTGCAGCAAAATGTATTAATCATGTAGTAACCTACGCCAATATCATGTCAAAAGTAAGCCTACATTTGACTTGATATAGGCATAGGCTACTGCATGATTAATACATTGTTATTAACTAATCTGCAGCCTATGTCAGTAGTGTTAGGTCAAAGTTTAATAGATAGGCTATAGCAGATTATAAATATCCCTGGAATTGTTTCACATAGACATAGTTGTTCCTAAAAAAGGTTTAAGCATAAACTGGAACCTGGGTGTTTGAAAAAGAGACACATATGGCTGGTTTGAAATACATCTATTTAATTATATTTTTTATTCACAATAGAAAAAACAGCAGCACTTACACAGAAAGGAAACAATATTCCTTACCACAAATTGTGATTAGGCTTTGCATTAGTCGAGGATTCTCAAGAATTTTGTAATCAGATTGTCAATAAATAATAGGTTTAATATTATGACATGATTCGAGACTACATTCAAATATATTTTTGAGTTTGTTTTAAACGGGAGTGGTTCTGCTCATAAGACAATATAGTGTTCCTCCCTTGTGCAAATGCAATATAATCAAAATTAATTTAGATAACTTTAGGATACATTTTGATAACATTTCAATCTAAAACTACAAAGGCTCATAAATAACAAGGCCTATTCATAAGAGATATTGAATGATGTGAATAAATGTTTGGTTATATCGCCCCCTAAATGTAAGAAATACTACAATCTAATTTTGCGAAAAATAGTCAACAAGTCGAGAACATGAAAATGGCTGCAACTGTTATCAATGACTCAGTGGGGACCTAGGTTTTGAGGAGGATGCGAGGCAAAATAAGCAAGGAAACCCGCCTGCAGAAACCAATGTTTTGAGACGTTGACATTTTTCAAAAAGCAACTAAATTGTAGTCTAGACTCATTGTAGACTCGTGTATCCACTTAATTGACCACCTTTTACGCATGCGACTATAGGCCTATCAATGTGGATATTACATCAGTCTCACTGACCTACAGGCCATAGTTGCCTATTTGTTTGCATAGGCGAATGTGTCGCCCACATTATATTAGCAGTTTGGCCAACCTCTCCAAACGTAGACAAGGACATGACTGTTTCAGCACGCTGGACAGAGCCATGACATCGTCCTACTCGGCTGTTTCAGCAAAGCTGCTATCCTTTCTCCCGAAAGGTTTGTGGTTGTTCGTTTCTGTTCAGTTAGAAATTTGATTCGCTAAGATATTCAAAAATAAGCTTCTGTACATTCGATGGAAAGAGTCCTCAAATATAGACTGCCGGAAGAGTGTAGGCTACAGAAACCAACTCAGAAGATCAGTCAAGTGACATCACCTGTGGCGCAATGATGTAGCCGATAGACCTACATCCTGTAAAAGGGTGGAAACATGAGTTTAGCTACAATATATAGCTTCAATATTAAGCAATCTCCTCTTCGTTAGATCGGCCTCAGCTAGCACATAACGTTCTGAAAACCATATGTTTCTTAGAGCTTGGTGAGAGCGTAGTTGTCCTATGGTTATTTTGCATACAACCTTCCGGTGCAGGATAGTTGCTTTGCTTTGTAACATTCTCAGCACATTTAAGGACTTAACAACAAAAATAGAATTGATTGGTATTTCATTACTTTAACAGAACGTTTCCTAAAAGTTCAAACATGGTTACATTTAATTTCAATTTTGGTATTGTTCTACGAATGTTCTACTAGTAGTTTGACATTGGGAATGTTCTCTAATAATTCAGAGAACGTTAAGAAACAACATTCTTCTGTGGGAATTTCAGTACTTCAGCATACTGTTCCTACAAGTTTCGTGATGGTCCTATTTAAAGTCATGTTCTCAAATTGTTCAGAGAACATTAAGAAAACGGTCCATAAAAAACACAAGAAAACGTTCTAAGAATGTTTAAAAACATGTACATTCCCTTCTCAGCATCAACCAAACTCTCTCTATTCTCTATACTCTATTAAGTGTGTTCAGGTATGTTGGCTGCGCCCAATAATTGGCCACACCTGATCTTAATGAGTGCTCTGTTTGAATAGACTAAAATAAACAGCTTTGCATGCTTAAAAAAACATGGCATACTAGCTCCATCCTGGTAGCGCAATGGACTAATTCCATGGATAAAGAACAGAAAATGAAAAGGTCCAATCTCACTGATGGCGTGTCAAAAAAATAAAGTAAATGCTTTTGTATGATTAATGCCTAAGGAAATTAATTTCCATGTGTTCTGTCTGTTCTTGGAGTAAACCATTTTTAATTACCCAAAATAAGCTAGCAGTGTTATTAAAAGTCGTATTGAAACATTCAGGGAATGTTTTAAGGAAGTTATTGAAAAATCTCTGTTCTCAGAGTGTTAATAAAACCTCCCAGGAAAACGTTAAAGGAACCAGAGTAAAACGTTCTCAGAACCTCCCTGCAACCTAAAAATTAACGTTCCCAGAACAGGCAAAATTGTCACTTCTCAGGACATTTAAAAAACATTCAGTTTTACCAGTCAGGAAATGTATGGCTTTGCAATGGTGTAAAGTACAAAAAGTGTATCTGTACTTTACTTCACTATTTATATTTTTGACAACTTTTACTTTTACTTTACTACATTCCTAAAGGATATTATGTACTTTACTCCATACATTTTCCCTGACACCCAAAACTAGTTACATTTTGAATACTTAGCAGGACAGGAACATTTTCTAAGTCACACACTTATCAAGAGAACATCCCTGGTGATCCCTACTGCCTCTGATCTGGCAGACTCACTAAACACAAATGCTTCATAGTGTTGGAGTGTTCCCCTGGCTATCCGTACATTTAAAAAAATGGTGCTGTCTGAATTAGAATTTGAAATTATATATGCTTTTACTTTGGATACTTAAGTATATTTTAGTAATTACATTTACTTTTGATACTTAAGTATATTTAAAACCGAATACTTTCAGACTTTTACTCAAGTAGTATTTTACTGGGTGACTTTCACTTTTACTTGAGTCATTAAGGTATCTTTACTTTTACTCAAGTATGACAATTGGGTACTTTTTCCACCACTGTGGCTTTGTTCCCTCAACCAATCCAAAACATATGTTTCCACAACTTCCAAGGAACCAAATGTGCTAGCTGGGGCGGCTTTGGGTGTAAAAACAGTTCCATTTGAGTTTCCATTTGAGAGATGCAATTAAGTGCTTCGCTCACCTTGTTCATGTTGCAATAATGTCTTGCGTCACCTCATTCCCTTCCTTGACTTTGTTCTGTACTAACTTTAGGGTAGCCTAAAGTAACTCAAATCTGAATGTCATGTTGAATGTCATTGCCTAATACTGTAGGCATATACATCACGCTATAACTCATAACCCCAGGGAGATTGTGCGTTGTGTTGATGTGCTCTGTAGTTAGAAGGTGGGTGTCCAGGAAGAGCCAGTCAGACAGAGACACAGGGGCTCTGACAGTTAGCCAGTTTCCATTCCTTTGTATCTGTGTTGACTCACCTAACCCTCCATGGTGCTTTCTCTCTGCCCCTACCTGGGCTTCCCTGTCTTACTCACAACGAGTGATCTCCGACCCCAAACATTGTTTCTGTGTGTTGTGTGTTTGTGTCTAGAGGGATGACAGAGGGATGCCTGTGAGAGAGACAGAGTTCCCTGAACATTTAGCACCACATTAGACAAACAGAGTGTGAGTAACTCGCTATTCAAATGTAGTCATAAGAAGGCTCCTCTCATTTTAGATGGAACAGTAGCAGTATTGGGAAAATGTCCCCTGCCCTTATAGGGGCTCTATGCATTGTGGGAAGGGAAGAGACAGAGAAGCTACAGTTTGATGATCTCAGCATACAGTAAGTAGCAATGGCTGACTAGCTGTGACATAGCTTGCCTTGTCTGTCATCGTTATAGCGAGATAATCAAGATAGACATACAGACACAGACAGACACAGAACTCACACACACATACATGCACGTATACACACCCAGAATCTGTAACCAAATAATTTAATGGAAATGACATTGTGTAAGACAATAGTGTTCAAGTCTATTATCAGTCCATTGTAAATGAACCAAGAGTACATTAGTTAAATACATTTAGGTAAGGGGCTTGTTGTTTTTGGGAATGCTTATGGCAATGACATGAGGCCTTTCAAGGTGCAGATTTGAAATATTCAGTCTTCAAAATAATTTGTACTCAGTTTAAACTGTCAGATAAATATTTATTATCATGGATGACAAGGTTTCTGTTATTTCAAGAAATGTGTGTTAACATTTATGTGTTATGTTTTGCTAATGACTAAACTGTATACAGCACTTCATAAAAATATTTTGCCTAATGTTTTGTCTAGAATTGTTTAATTAATCACTTGTGTAAGGTGAACTATATTTCAATGTTTCTTACAGTACATAACCATTCATTGATGAATTTTGTTTGGTAAAGTTTATCAAACGTGTGATATAGGAGACTGTAGCGTAAGTGACGCAGCGGTCTAAGGCACTGCATCTCAGTCACTACAGACACCCTGGTTCGATTCCAGGCTGGCCATGATTGGGAGTCCTGTAGGGCGATGCACAATTGGCCCAGCATCGTCCGAGTTTGGCTGCGGTAGGCCGTCATTGTAAATAAGAATTTGTTCTTAACTGACTTGCCTAGTTAAATTAAAGTAAAAAAAATATATATATATGATTGGCTTTTAATAGTCTTCCAAAAGCTATTTGTATCGATTTTAAGATTGGGGAAAATGAAACAATTAAAAATCTAAATAAAAGTGGTTCTTGCCACGGCTGTAGATAGCCTTTTGGTGTAACAATAGTAACAGAAATGGATGTGCCCAAGTTAACGATTATAGCTACTGTCAGAAGGACATATAAATAAATACAATTATAAGAATAAACATGATGAGACTAGTAGAAATATACAAAATTATATCTTCAACAATAGTTACATTTGATTTTGTACACAGGATTAAGCTTACTATAAATTATATATTTGTTTAACTAAATACAATACTATTGTTCTGATCACAATATCATGGTTTGGTTGTTTCATTGTCTTTTCAAATATCTTTCAAAGCAAATAAAAGAGAAGAAGAATGTTAGGAGAGCTATTGTGTTTCATGTAATCCTAATATTATATTGATAGGCTAATGTTTGTTTGTTCAAGTGATTATTTATGAGAGTGATATACGTTCTTTGTACTATGCTCAAACAGAAATCATGGATTAAATGATTTCAATTATAGTTTTAACTGTCAATTGATATTCTGCTGTGGCAACAAGCATTCATATTTATTTATTCTAAAGTTAGAAGTATTCTTAGAATATCTTTAGATTCTATTCAACTTTCATCACATCTCTCTTCAGGATAACCAGGATAACCACATACCATTCCAGATAGATGCAATGGCTTGGGACAGTTGTGAATGCATGCACAAAACCGGAACATGTTTATTAACAGAGTACATAGAATGCTTGATTTAAGTGAACTGGGTAATTCTTTATTTGACAGTCCTGTTTCTACTGGTGTTTACCAGGACTGTAAAATAGAGTGGTACCCAAGACTGTCAATTAAAGTGTTTCCTATGTATTTAATAGGAAATAATATGATAGCAATGCCAAAGAAACATAGTTTGTCAGCTACTATATCAAATACATAATGATGATTTTTTCATTGAATCCCAAAGAAACCAAAGTGTAAGTATTACAATGTGATTAGGTAATAACCAGTGTAAAATAAAGTGTAACTATGAACTACAATTCCATGTGCACTTTTCTGATGCCCACTTCCACCATCTCAACCACTGCAGTTAACTTTGGCCATTTCTTTTGTTTGGACACAATATCAAAAATAAACAATGTGACAGACATTCAACGCAATGAGTTTAAATAAAGTGTAGGGTTTTATAATGTCTGACGAAAATGTACCCATGCCTTTTCTCTCTCTCTCTCTCTCTCTCTCTCTCTCTCTCTCTCTCTCTCTCTCTCTCTCTCTCTCTCTCTCTCTCTCTCTCTCTCTCTCTCTCTCTCTCTCTCTCTCTCTCTCTCTCTCTCTCTCTCTCTCTCTCTCTCTCTCTCTCTGCCTGTGGCGTGGTCTGTGGTCGCTCTGTGGTTGTTTTGTTTCAGCGTCAAGATGGGGAGCTCAAAGTTTAAAGAACAACAAGATAGAGAGAGCGATAGCGTCTCAATATGCGCAGTGTGCTCTCTCCTCTCTCTCTTTCTCTGTCACACAGGAAAGGGTCTTGTTCACTCATCGAGACCCGAAGAACCACCGAAGACAGATGTTTTTATCACCCCATTCAAATGATAAAGATGTACATGCTGTTTTATACAATCGTTATCTTTGTGTGTTTAAAATTGTGGTTGACATCAATAAAGACTGTTTATATACAGTGTTACAGAATGTCCCTGCTCTCCGCAATATGAAGTGAAATAGTGGAGAGCAAGCTTGATTATGTTTCTGTGTTTAAACACACACAGTGAGATTAAAAGTCTCCTACTCAACAGCTAAACAAGCAAACACCCACACACACACACACACACACACACACACACACACACACACACACACACACACACACACACACACACACACACACACACACACACACACACACACACACACACACACACACACACACACACACACACACACACACACACACACACACTGTGATAAGATGACAGTATGTGGACATGTAATGTTTTTATTAATTGTTTTACAGCTTTTATTTATCCTTAATACATGATGCACACATCCAATAACCATGACCTTAGGCTACCACAGCAGAATGCATAGCATTGGTGCTATACTAGCACATACCAGAGTAATACCTGTTCAATATAAAGGTTTTATATTTGATACATCCACTTAATAACAAATCCATAGCCAGAGACGTTAATATTGAACAGAATCCTAAGGGTTTTCTTTAAGACAGTTGGAATTTCGTCGTAATGAACAAAGAATAGAAAAATAAGATGCTGATCAAACTGTCTTCAGATTCATAAAGTGGAAGGAGATCCCTGTAAGGACACATGCAGTAAATACAGCACTGTCTCTGAGTCTGCAGTGTGGGCGCTCTGAATTAATTCAACGGTCCTTTGCTGTGAGGCAGATACAAACAGTCAAAGAAAGTCAAATACACATAGATGAGTACAGGGACAAAGTTTGAGACTGATACAGAAGCAGGAAGAGATATTTTATTGTGTTGTGAGAAAATGGTAGAGGATGAGAGTAGAAGATGTCATCACAGATTAGTGAAGTTTACACACGAGAACTTACTTGACAAACTGATGTCGACACTTTTTGGGTAGTCCTGTAGCACATACAAAAAACGAATTCAGAACAACAGCAGAGTAACTGTATTAAACATGAATACATTACTGCCTCCCCCATGTATATTGATATGCCATACAGAATGCATACATTTGGCTATTGTTGTTTACGTCCAAGCTCGCTTTGTCAAACATGTGAAATGTTTTTTGTGGCTGTTCAGGCCTCTGAGGCTGGGTTCTTAATTTGTTATCCATACTTCTTTGACTATTGACTATGCTAATTACAAACAGCACTGGAGCTCATTCCTTGATGGTTCTGCTATACTGCTTTATCAGCAGGTAAGGAGAAGACACTCACGGCTGAAGTAGTACAGTGTGGAGATCAAAGCCACAGCCACGGCCAGCAGTACTCCAACCAACGGCCAGAGAACCTTGGAGCCACAGCCTGGAGCAAAACAGAAAACCTGTTAAACAATGTTTAAACAGCTGGGACGTATATCGTATCGACGCAACTAGTTACATAACATTGGGGTTACAGACATCTTCAAAAGAGAGAACGAGACATCACCAATTTATGGGATAATCTTAGTGTGGATTTAGCTTAACAACAACAAACAACTTATTGGACAGACTTGTTCAACTTATGAATCTTACCTTTTGGGGTTTGATAGTTGCTTTTGGTGCAGCCGCTGTTTGGGACGCCGTTTGGGATGCCTTGGGGCTGGGTCTGGGGCTGGGGCTTTGTGAATGGGGGAAATGTTGGCCGAGTTTCTGGTTGGTCACAAAAATACACAATGTGATGGATATAATACACACTATGAGAGAGACGAAATACACAAAAGATCATTGAAAGAGATCTGGACAGATGAAGAAGCTTAGACGTTAACTCAACTGGCGCAAGGGAATATTAACTTCTAATTGCTTTTTATTTTCGATAACAAGGCTGAATTGCCCACTGACGTTTTGACTTCACTAGAAATTAAATTAATTCCAACTCAGATCTGTGAAGAGACACAAAGCGAAATCTGAATTAAACTGTTTCGGTAGAATATTGAATATCAGGAAATTGGTCTGTTCTCGGGCCATTCAAAAAATAATAAAGTAGTATAGTGTAAGAGAGTGTGTTCCATTGTTGTGTAACTAGTTCTATGTCGTAAATGTAGGAATTCTTCTAATCTCTAATCAGCTTAAAGTAGAATGGAAAATGGGTTCCTCTCACCTCCAGGTCTGAGGAGAACTCCTGGCCTCCACAGCTCATTCTCTTTCTGGTTCTGGAGCATACAGGAGTACAGCCCTGTGTCCTCTGCACTTATGTGAATGATGCGCAGTGTGAAAGCTATCTTGCTCCCCCGGTCAAGCTTACTGGCCCTGAACCGGTGTTCGTCCAATCTGCTGTTGTGGATGGTCCGGCCAGCATTGTTGAAGGTGAGAAGGAACTGGAAGTTGAGGTTGTCGTGGAGAGTGCGGAACCAGAAGACCGCCTGGCAGAAGCGGTTGGAACACTCACAGGTGAGGACCTCTGTGTCGTTGATCCGGGGGTAGCGGACGAATTCAGATTCTATTGTTGACACTGGGATAGGAGAAGTGAATGGAGGTTTAGTTTGGCTAAACAAACTGCCGCCACATCAAAGGAGACATACAGTATATAAACAATACTGATGGAATAAGGTCCTAGTGCCATTTGTGCGTGCTGGACAGAGATCAAAATAATAAGTAGACATGATGGATGTCTGTAACACGTATGCTGTCCTACAATATTTTCACCTGACAAAGATCTGTATAAGATTGAAACATTGTCTGCTTGTGCGTCAATGTAATTTAATTACTGTGCTTTCACCAGTGTTGTGAAAACCTGTTAATTTAAATCAAATAAATTATACCTGAAATACATACATAAAGTTAGAAAGACAGAAAGAAAACAGAAGGTTTGAGACAACTCCATGTAAAATGAACCAATACTATCATCAAACCAGCAGTTTTGCAAGAGTGGAAATGTTCAATGATAGCACCTTGGAACCAAGAAGAAATACAAATAAAAGGTATCTATAAAGGAGGCGTTATGAAGCAAACATTGTGCGAGAAACTGCTGAAATGTTTCGCTTGTCTTCTTTATATGTAATGCGTCACAGAAATACGTATAAATATCTTAACTGCAGAGCTCTCGATGGATTTAAGAATAGATCTTGGTCGTCTTTGAATTTCAGTCATGTTTTGGAGACAATATTGAGGGTCTGTGCATTTTGGCTCCAGCATACTGTTGTTTTTTTTACTGTTATTAAATCATCGCAGACTAAAACAACATATCACTCAAATCACTTAAATATTTGAAAGAATTTCATATAAAGAAACTTAAATAAAACACAGCGGCCTCTTCAAAGCTCCATTAACTCCCTTAACCTTTCCCGGTGTGAAACCTTATTGCAAAAACACACAAGACTAGACAGAAATAATGAAATGATAAGCAAATAACAAATAACACACATACTTAACACTTTGATTTGCACTAGTTGTCAAGGTAGGTCTAACGCTGTTCCTGAGGCCTTAACAGAGAAGAACTTGACAGTGGGGAGAGAGAATATTGCGTTCCTACCTGTTGTCCACAAACACACCATTGTCCATACCAGTCCCAATGGGGTCATCTTGAGTGGTTGTGGACTTGTGGTGTTTGTCTCGGGTGTTAGCTGGGGGTCGGCAAAAGCTCTTTCTTTTCCCTTAATGCATCTGCCAGAGAACAGGGGAGGAACTGGGTAACACCCCTATGTGACAACACACAACCATGCACCTGGCCTATCAGAGAGAGAGCCACACACACACACACTAGTAATATAGAGATGAGATGATATTCAATGTATATGTTATTTTTCCCCAAATAATAATTAATCTTTATATCCTCTTGTTGATTGTTTGAAAGGTTTTGTCTTTATTTGTAACTTAAGAGATCACTGTATCATACACTATTAACACAGAAATTAAACATAAAATGATTAAACTCTGGAAGTTTGTATACGGTAACACTTTTTACTCCTAACTCAAAACTTGTATTGCGGTATATCTAACTATTCTTCTATATTCCTCTTTAACCAAATCTCTACTTTTGATGTAAATGGCATGCTGTAGAAGTGTTTTTTGAGAAACTTACTCCACCAGCGATGGCCCTCATCAGGGATATAGCGTGATGCAAAGATGTATCTACGCAAAGATGTATCTATTCAAAATAAAGTAACACTTTCATAATATCAACAATGACTTTACTCTATGTCCCAACCCATGTACTTCTAGAACCACTGGCAAAGGAATTTCAGTCAAGGTCAAAAGTATTTAGAGTCTGTATAAATAGTACTTGTCATCACTACTTTATTACTATATTGTATTGTTTTATACCAACACATTTAAAATGAAGGCCTCATTTGTCTGGTGTGACTAGTTTGCACAATTGCCAAGTCTGGATCATCTCTCCTAACCTGAACCTTTCTGCCCAGGTGTGTGACCTAGACCAGCTGCAGCAGCACTGAGTACTGGAGCACAGCTGCAGATCCAGCGACCTTAACACCAGTTCATGTCAAAGGAATACACAGCCAACCAACAATAATGCTTAATGAGTGCTTCTGCCATTGATAAAACTGATAAATACCTGTATAAAGATATCTGAGAAAATCTAAATGAATAAGCCTTGAATATTTCAATAGAGCATTAACTTTACCGTAAGATGTAGTGAAGCCGCTTTGAGGTCACTGTTCCTACAATAAAGCGATATGTAGCCTATATTTGATATAAAATTAATGACCAATATTGTTCACAACCTTACAGCAACAATTTCATAATGGTGTGGGAAGTTGTTTTTGAGACATAGTTGCTGTCACAAACTCCAAACTCCACACAGTTGTCAATTACTAGTTTGATATTCATTTTCCACTGAGCAAACAAAACACAATCTTATAAATTGATTTTTTACCATGTTTTTTCTTGGCGGACCTTATTTGTGTTTTGACATTTGTCAATAAAACTCTTGAATACACATGTTTATGTCACATTGTTTTGTGTTCAACTTGTAGCATTAGTTGTCTTCTACTTGTAGCCCTGGTTGTGTTCTACTTGCAGCCAGGGCTATCTTTTTGCTGTCTTTTTTGTTCCAATATCTTTATACCTGTCAGGCTTTGGCCATAGGGAGGCCTTTGGCTCCTCTATTTAGCCATGGTCAGAGCCTGACAGATCTAGTATACCTAGATCTATGTTATGTTTTGTGTTGAATCCCCAATTAGAGGCAGCTGCTATGCGTTGTCTCTAATTTGGGATTCTATTTAAGCAGTGAGGACCCACACCTTTGTGTGGGTCATTATCTTGAATGTTACCGGAGTGTCTAGTACACGTTCTTGTTCTGTTGTATTGATATTAGTTTAAGTAAATAAACTTATGTTCCAGTACAACTCCGCTGCGCCTTGTTCTCTCTACACACCACATCGTGACAATACCCTCTTTATGCCTGTCTGTACAGGCAACCTTTAATATATTCACTTCACACACTAACAAGGGAATACAATTCAATAGAAGGTGGAAAGATCCGCCAATTTTAATTTTGAAAAGATTTCTGTTCAGTAAGAATATTACACAGATATGCATAGCAGGATGTTTAAGATATACAGTTGGGGTCATTTAAAAGTTAAGCTGTTCTAAAGTGCGTCAAAAATAAGCGCTTAAAAGTGGATGTAACTGCAATGTTGGGGCATATTTCCGAAATGCATTTCATTACATAGGTTGTTGTTATATAATTGCTATAGAATTTGGCATCCCCCTGCAAGATAGTTTCTCACATTAACAATGTTTCTTGATGCAGCTAAGCCAAGGCATTCTGAAACAGTAACTTGTTAGCGCCCAGAACTGCATGGCTATAGAGCTTGGTTCTTTGGCGTCTGTGTGGGCTGAAGGGTATAGGAAGAAAAGCATGGCCTAGTTGGGGGTCGTACAGGGGGAGGATGTGGGCACAGCATAGCTCTACGGGGGTCGAGGGTTTGAGAGAGACAGGGAACCAAACCACAGGATTCTTTGAAAACAGGAGATCTCAGAACATCTCTCTACACGCCTCAGAACAGTCAAGCCTTTGTTGGGCTCTCAAGTCGCAAAGCTGAAATGGAGAAATATTTAATCTTATGTCTGTTCAGGTATACACATATAGGAGACCTAAGAATGTTCAAGTCTTCTTTCCCATCTGTATGATTTGTATTGTTTGTAAAACAATTCTGAATGAAAGGTTGAATTCAGTGTGTTAACTTGACAACAATGATCCAATAGACGTTGATCAAATATACACCAGATGTAACTGCTGTAAATAAATTGTCATTCATTCTACAATAAACCGTAGTATAACAAGTGTCCTCATTTTTACCTCCTGCACCTGTTTGACCTGAAACACGTGCACGCTCACACACATTTTCTGCAGACGTTGCTCTCTCTAGAGTCTAGACCCTCTCTTCAAAATGAGATCCATGTAGATAGAGGTATCAGGCATCCTCTATATTTAATCAGATTCAGTAGTTGTATTTCCTCCTACTGGTATGTTATTATTACTAAGTCCTACAGTATTGTAGCTACGGTAACTACCGGTAAAAGTAAGCTAATTGTAGCCCTGATTCCTGAGAGGATCTGATGTTTTTTTTACCAACAAAATATATACATTGTAATTTACAAACTAGAAAATAACGTTTCTTGAAGACAACATGCGTGTGCTTGCTCTTCTTGAAGTATTTTTCATGGTAGTGAAAGAGGCCCTGAGATTGCTGACTTGTATTGACCAGCTGCTGCCCCCCTATGGTAAATCTTGGCCATAGCATAGTAAAGAGGTGAGCTCTCCTTTCCAAACCTGCCTTACCATTACATTTATAGTGTTGCTACATTGGTGAGAGATTTTCAGTCATGAAATGTGTTAAAGGTAATGTGTAAAATTACAGAACAATATTGTGTGTTATTGCGGGCTATTCTTTGGGTGCTGAAATTCATTTTATGTGATGTCAGAGCTCCAGTCTGCCCACACTAGTCGCTGCTCAACTTAATCATGGAGTTGAGTTTAATCAGCTTAAAAAGACTAAGAGTGGCCCAGAATCTAAACTACCAATATATAGCCCATTATGTTGACAGAAGAGTAGGGAGAACATGTATAACCAATATGGACAAATATTTAGTGTATTAATCCACTAATGTTTCTGGACAGAATATGAATAGTAGGTTTCATAAAGCTTTGTTGGTGTCAACAGGGGTGTACCGCCTCCTTCTGCCTGAAGAGCTAGCTGGCCCAGCCCTTGTTGAGCTTCACTTGAAGAGGCTAAGCAGCCGGCCTGGTCCAGCGTGTGGTGTTGAACTGGGCATTGTGTACTGCAGGACCATTGCTGGCCTAGGATGTCCACAACACGTATTTGCTCTGTGGGTCAGTGACAAGTAGGACAAATCCTCTCTTATAAGTACAAGCAGTGGTGTAAAAATACTTTAAAGTACTACTTACGTAGTTTTTTGGGGTATATGTACTTTACTTTACATTGACAACTTTTACTTTTACTTCACTACATTCCTAAAGAAAATAATGTACTTTTTGCTCCATGCATTTTCCCTGACACCCAAATGTACTCCTTACATTTTGAATGCTTACAGGACAGGAAAATGGACAAATTCAAGAACTTATTAAGAGAACACCTGGTCATCCCTACTACCTCTGGCCTGGAGGCTCACTAAACACAAATGCATCTTTTGTAAATAATGTCGTTGGAGTGTGAAATAAATATTATAGGAAATGTTCCAAATTAATGAAAAATACTATACAAAGATGTCCTAATGGCGAATGCATTTACAGCCCAAAGTTAATACTTGGTGGAAGCAACTTTGGCAGCCATCAAATCAAATGTTATTCGTCACATACACGTGGTTGGCAGATGTTATTGCAGGTGTAGCGAAATGCTTGTGCTTCTAGCTCTGACAGTGCAGTAATATCTAACAAGTAATATCTAACAGTTTTACAACATATACCCAAATACACATACATCTAAGTAAGGAATGGATTGAGAATATATACATAAATATCAGGGTGACATTGGACTAAGATACAGTGGCATAGTAGGCCTTATAGTATACAGTATGTAAACACGATTAAGTGACTAAGATACCGAAGAATAGTGTAGCGTACAGTTTAAACATATGAGATGAGTAGTGCAAGATACGGAAACATTAAAGTGGCCGGTGATTTCTAATCTATGTCTATAGGCAGCAGTCACTGATGTGCTAGAGATGGTTGTTTAGCAGTCAGTGGCGTAGTATAGAGTACAATACAGTATATACATATGAGATGGGTGATGCAATATGTACACACAATTAGAGTGACTAAGATACCGTAGAATAGTGTGGAGTGCAGTTTATACATAGAGATGAGTGATGCAGATACGGATACATTATTGAAGTGGCTAGTGTTCTATTCCTTAAGTGGCCTGTGATTCCTAATCAGTGTCTATAGGCAGTAATCTCTGGTGTGTTAGTGATGTCTGTTTAGCAGTCTGAAGGCCTTGAGATAGAAGCTGTTTTTCAGTCTCTCGGTCCAAGCTTTGATGCACCTGTACTGACCTCGCCTTCTGGGTGAACAGGCAGTGGTTCGGGTGGTTGATGTCTTTGATGATCTTTTTGGCCTTCCTGTGGCAACGTGTGCTGTAGGTGTCCAGGAGGGTGGGAAGTCTTTCCCCAGTACTGCGTAGACGCGTCACCCTCTGGAGAGCTTAGTTGCCGTACCAGGCGGATGCTCTCAATTGTGCATCTGTAGAAGTTTGTGAGGGTTTATACCTGTCGCTGTTGCACTTTCTTCACCACACTGTCTGTGTGGGTGGACCATACCAGTTTGTCAGTGATGTGTACGCTGAGGAACTTGAAGCTTTACACCTCCACTAAGGTCTGATTGATGTGGATCGGGGGTGCTCCCTCTGCTGTTTCCTGAAGTCCACGATCATCTACTTAGTTTTGCTGACGTTGAGTGAGAGGTTATTTTCGTGGCACCACACTCCCAGAGCCCTCACCTCTTCCCTGTAGGCTGTCTCATCGTTGTTGGTCATTAAGCCGACTACTGTTGTGTCATCTGCAAATTTGATGATTGAGTTGGAGGCGTGCATGGCCACGCAGTCATGGGTGAACAGGGAGTACAGGAGGGGGCTGAGCACGCACCCTTATGGGGCCCCAGCGATGAGGATCAGCGAGGAGGAGATGTTGTTTCCTACCTTCACCACCTGGGGGAGACCGGTCAGGAAGTCCAGGATCTAGTTGCACAGGGCGGGGTCCAGACCCAGGGCCTCCAGCTTGATGATGAGCTTGGAGAGTACTATGTTGTTGAATGCTGAGCTATAGTCAATGAACAGCATTCTTACATAGGTATTTCCTCTTATCCAGATGGGATAGGGCAGTGTGTAATGTGGTGGCGATTGTATCATCTGTGGATCTATTGGGACGGTAAGCAAATTGAAGGGGGTCTAGGGTGGCAGGTAGGGTGGAGGTAATATAATCCTTGACTAGTTTCTCAAAGCACTTCATGATGACAGAGGTGAGTTCTACTGGGCGATAGTCATTTAGTTTAGTTACCTTTGCTTTCTTAGGTACAGGGACAATGGTGGACATCTTGAAGCATGTGGGGACAACAGACAGGGATAGTGAGAGATTGAATACATCTGTAAACACAACAGCCAGCTGGTCTGCGCATGCCCTGAGGACGTGGCTAGGGATACCATCTGGGCCAGCAGCCTTGCGAGGGTTAACACATTTAAATGTCTTACTCACATCGGCCACTGAAAGGGAGAGCCCACCGTCCTTGCTAGTGGAGGGGTGAAACATAACATCATGTTATGTGCAGTATATATCCATAGTTTTTATTGTGGTAGCAGCATGATGTTATGCTTGTCACCGGCAGGTACTAGTGAGTTTGTCAGGATAAAAAAAATACATATGAAAGGAGCAAAGCCCAGGTTAAACGTTTGATGAAAACCTGCCTCAGTCTTCTGAAAACCTAACCCTGGGATAGTTTTATTTTTCAGCGGGACAATGACTTAATATTCTATGCCAAAAATGCACCAGAATAGTTCTTCCAAGAGGTGTCGAATATTCCTGAGTGGTCCAGCCTCAGTCCTGACTTAAAATTGCTTGACAGTTAGAGATAATGTTTGAATATTGTTGTCCATCAATGACTCCTAAACAAATTTACTGAGCTTGAGCAATTTTGACAAAACAATGGATAAATGTTGACCTAAGAGTTGTGCAAAGTTGGTAGAATCTTAATGATAGGGCAAAATGTTGATTTCCACCTAAATAGACATACCCAAACATAATTGTTTTTCATGACCATAAGCAATAACTGGTAATGTTTCAGTTTTAGAAAGGTCTGGAAAATAGTTATACATTTTTGAGGTGTACTCACTTTTGAGGACACAAGCCCAAGTACATAGTACAAATATGATGAAAATATAAAAAATAATATATATACAGTACCAGTCAAAAATGTGGATATTGTCTCATCATAGCGCTTGATGGTTTTTGTGACTGCACTTGAAGAACCTTTTCAGATTGACTGACCTTCACGTCTTAAAGTAATGGACTGTTGTTTCTCTTTGCTTATTGGAGCTGTTCTTGTCATAATATGGACTTGGTCTTTTACCAAATAGGGTTATCTTCTGTATACCACCCCTACCTTGTCACAACAGAACTGATTGGCTCAAACGCATTAAGAAGGAAAGAAGTTCCACAAATTAACTTTTAGCAAGGCACACCTGTTAATTGAAATGCATTCCAGGTGACTACCTCATGATGCTGGTTAAGAGAATGCCAAGAGTGTGCAAAGCTGTCATCAAGACAAACGGTGGCTACTTTGAAGAATCTCAAATATAAAATATAGTATGATTTGTTTAATGCTTTTTTGATTACTACATGATTCCATATGTGTTATTTCATAGTTTTGATGTCTTAGCTATTTTTCTACAATGTAGAAAATAGTAAAAATAAAGAAAAACCCTTGAATGAGTAGGTGTGTCCAAACGTTTGACCGGTACTGTATATACTGTATTTTTTCCTATTCAAGATTTCACATTTCTTATAACTGTAAAATAAATGATCATACAATATTGCCACTATTTCATATAACTGGCGACAGATCATTTTCTCCTAAACGTCCACTGAGTGACAGACAGGCATCATTCAAACGTGTGCAGACTCGTTACAACTTCAGCCTTAAACATGAAGTGATTTTGTCTGTCTGTGACCAAGAGAAAGTGTTATTGTTTCAATTCTATGAAATTATTTAGTATTTCTTCATGTTGAGAACTCGAGAATATCACAGCGAGTATATCACAGCGAGATGAAAGCACAACTGTCGGATCCGCTAGACTATCACTGTTCATATGCCATTTCCCAGGCTGAACTCACTCGCTCAGAGAAAGTGAATGTTGATTCTTTGTCTGGATAGGCCAGAAATGTGGGGTCTGAAACCTGACACTTTAAATCATTTCATCTGACAGAGTGGAAGGGGAGAGCAGAGAGATGGGTTTTTCTGGCATTATAAGGCATGGGACCCTACTGCATTCACAGAGCGCTTTGTACACCAAAGTTTCAGTCAGAAATGGTCCAGAGCTGTTCAAAGTCCCTCATGACTGCGTGGCCACGCACATCTCCATTTCAATCATCAAGTTTGCTGACAACACAACAGTGGTAGGCCTGATTACTAACAGCGACGAGACAGCCTACAGGAAGAAGGTAAGAGCCCTGGAGGAGTGGTGCCAGGAAAATAACCTCTCTCTCAACGTCAACAAAATGAAGGAGCTGATCATGGACTACAGGAGATAGCAAAGAGCGCAAGCCCCCTTCCACATCGACGGGGGCGCAGTGGAGAGGGTCAAAATCTTCAAGTTCCTCAGAGTCCACATCACTGATTAACTGAAATTGTCCTTTTACACAGACAGCGTGGAGAAGAAGGCGCAACAGCGCCTCTTTAACCTAAGAAGGATAAAGAAATCCGTATTGGCCCCTAAGACCCTCACAAAGTTCTACAGCTGCACAATTAAGAGCATCCTGTCAGGTTGTATCACTTCTCCAGAGGGTGGTGCAGTCAGCCCAACACATCACTGGGGGCATGCTGTCTGCCCTCCAGGACATCTACAGCACCCAATGTCACAGGAAGGCCAAGAAGACCCCAGCCATGGCCTGTTCACCCCGCTACCATCTAGAAGGCAGAGACAGTACAGGTGCATCAAAGCTGGGACCGAGAGACAGCTTCTATCTCCAGGCCATCAGACTGTTAAACAGTCACCTCTAGCCGGCCTCTGCCCTGCACCTTAGAGACTGCTGCCCTATGTGCATAGTCATTAAACACTGGTCACGTTAAGGAGTGACAGCCCCTAAAAAACAACTAATACCTTTGAAAGCGGCCAATGTGGCATCCATGTGAGTCAGAAACATTTATTCTAGTGTCAAAATGTACTACAAAGTGTAAATAGGATAATTTTGCTCATAAAGTCAGTCTTGTCTAAAACGTAGTCTGGAACCTCAGTGCGTTACAACGTGTAAATGAAGGTTGGTTTTGGATTACAATTATGTCAATAAATCATGCCCCCTTTTGCCAAGCTCCACCTGCAAATCGCCCCTTAATTGAATGGGGCTCCGTTGTTTCATCGCCCCCAACCAATGCCCCCAACCAACGAGTTCAAAGGATCACGGCTGTTTGAGACTGAAAAGACCTTTACGATTGACCATGCAATGCATGCTTCCAGCAAAATGCACAGCCAACAACTATGGTCTGCATGTCCTGTCTAAGTCTAAGACACTGCATCTCAGTGCTAGAGGCATCACTACAGACAACCTGGTTTGAATCCAGACTGTATCACAACTAGGCAAGTCAGTTAAGAACAAAATCTTATTTACAATGACAGCCTACACTGGCCAAACCTGGACGACGCTGGACCAATTGTGCGCCGCCCTATGGGACTCCCAATCACGGCCGGATGTGATACAGCCTGGATCTGAACAATTCCTGACATTTAATCCTAGTAAAAATTCCATGTCTTAGGTCAGTTAGTATCACCACTTTATTTTAAGAAAGAAAGACATTTTGCCACAACTTTGGAAGTATGCTTGGGGTCATTGTCCATTTGGAAGACCCATTTGCGACCAAGCTTTAACTTCCTGACTGATGTCTTGAGATGTTGCTTCAATATATCCACATCATTTTCCTTCCACATGATGCCATCTATTTTGTGAAGTGCTCCAGTCCCTTCTGCAGCAAAGCACCCTCACAACATGATGCTGCCAACCCCCTGCTTCACGGTTGGGATGGTGTTCTTCGGCTTGCAAGCCTCCCCCTTTTTCCTCCAAACATAACAATGGCCATTATGGCCAAACAGTTCTATTTTTGTTTCATCAGACCAGAGGACATTTCTCCAAAAAGTATGATCTTTGACCCTATGTGCAGTTGCAAACCGTAGTCTGGCTTTTTTATGACAGTTTTGGAGCAGTGGCTTCTTCCTTGCTGAGCGGCCTTTCAGGTTATGTCGATATAGGACTCGTTTTACTGTGGATAGATACTTTGGTACCTGTTTCCTCCATTATCTTCACAAGGTCCTTTGCTGTTGTTCTGGGATTGATTTGCACTTTTCGCACCAAAGTACGTTCATCTCTAGGAGACAGAACGCATCTCCTTCCTGAGCGGAATGATGGCTGCGTGGTCCCATGCTGCTTATACTTGCGTAATATTGTTTGTACAGATGAACGTGGTACCTTCAGGCATTTGGAAATTGCTCCCAAGGATGAACCAGATTTGTGGCGGTCTAAAAAAAAAATCTGAGGTCTTGGCTGATTTCCCCATGATGTCGGGCAAAGAGGCACTGAGTTTGAAGGTAGGCCTTGAAATACATCCACAGGTACACCTCCAATTGACTCAAATTATGTCAATAAGCCTATCAGAAGCTTCTAAAGCCATCACATAATTTTCTGGAATTGTACAAGCTGTTTAAAGGCACAGTCAACTTAGTGTATGTAAACTTCGGACCCATTGGAATTGTGATATAGTGAATAATATGTGAAATAATCTGTCTGTAAACAATTGTTGGAAGAATTACTTGTGTCATGCACAAAGTAGATGTCCTAACCGACTTGCCAAAACTATAGTTTGTTCAAATGAAATCTGTGGAGTGGTTGAAAAATGAGTTTTAATGACTTCAATCTAAGTGTATGTAAACTTCCGACTTCAACTGTATCTCAATAACAAACCATTTCTGGGTAACAATTCAGTACCTTACTGTGATTTCAATTAAAAGTAAGAATTTTGCTAGGACTGTCTTGGAGTGGGGTGGGGAAAACTAGCTGTTATTGGCAGAGAGGTTTGGAACTCTCTTTCTTATTTATCACTAGGCAGGCCAAAACTCCATCCCACCAAAACAGGCTGGCATTTCAGGTGGTCTTTTCAAACAGCTCTTACACTAAAAGGGCATCATCATTTTCACAATATCATTCCAACTTGATAGTGTGGAAATATATATAAAAATAAGGTTGCAAAGTTACCGGTAATTTACCAAAGTTACTGAAAAATGAACATTAAAATGTATACTTGAATACATTTAAAAATATATACAGTGGGGAGAACAAGTATTTGATACACTGCCGATTTTGCAGGTTTTCCCACTTACAAAGCATGTAGAAGTCTGTAATTTTAATCATAGGTACTCTTCAACTGTGAGTGACGGAATCTAAAACAAAAATCCAGAAAATCACATTGTATGATTTTTAAGTAATTAATTTGCATTTTATTGCATGACATAAGTATTTGATACATCAGAAAAGCAGAACTTAATATTTGGTACAGAAACCTTTGTTTGCAATTACAGAGATCATACGTTTCCTGTAGTTCTTAACCAGGTTTGCACACACTGCAGCAGTGATTTTGGCCCACTCCTCCATACAGACCTTCTCCAGATCCTTCAGGTTTGGGGGCTGTCGCTGGGCAATACGGACTTTCAGCTCCCTCCAAAGATTTTCTATTGGGTTCAGGTCTGGAGACTGGCTAGGCCACTCCAGGACCTTGAGATGCTTCTTACGGAGCCACTCCTTAGTTGCCCTGGCTGTGTGTTTCGGGTCGTTGTCATGCTGGAAGACCCAGCCAAGACCCATCTTCAATGCTCTTACTGAGGGAAGGAGGTTGTTGGCCAAGATCTTGCGATACATGGCCCCATCCATCCTCCCCTCAATGCAGTGCAGTCATCCTGTCCCCTTTGCAGAAAAGCATCCCCAAAGAATGATGTTTCCACCTCCATGCTTCAGGGTTGAGATGGTGTTCTTGGGGTTGTACTCATCCTTCTTCTTCCTCCAAACACGGCGAGTGGAGTTTAGACCAAAAAGCTCTATTTTTGTCTCATCAGACCACATGACCTTCTCCCATTCCTCCTCTGGATCATCCAGATGGTCATTGGCAAACTTCAGACGGGCCTGGACATGCGCTGGCTTGAGCAGGGGGACCTTGCGTGCGCTGCAGGATTTTAATCCATGACGGCGTAGTGTGTTACTAATGGTTTTCTTTGAGACTGTGGTCCCAGCTCTCTTCAGGTCATTGACCAGGTCCTGCCGTGTAGTTCTGGGCTGATCCCTCACCTTCCTCATGATCATTGATGCCCCACAAGGTGAGATCTTGCATGGTGCCCCAGACCGAGGGAGATTGACCGTCATCTTGAACTTCTTCCATTTTCTAATAATTGCGCCAACAGTTGTTGCCTTCTCACCAAGCTGCTTGCCTATTGTCCTGTAGCCCATCCCAGCCTTGTGCAGGTCTACAATTTTATCCCTGATGTCCTTACACAGCTCTCTGGTCTTGGCCATTGTGGAGAGGTTGGAGTCTGTTTGATTGAGTGTGTGGACAGGTGTCTTTTATACAGGTAACAAGTTCAAACAAGTGCAGTTAATACAGGTAATGAGTGGAGAACAGGAGGGCTTCTTAAAGAAAAACTAACAGGTCTGTGAGAGCCGGAATTCTTACTGGTTGGTAGGTGATCAAATACTTATGTCATGCAATAAAATGCTAATTAATTATTTAAAAATCATACAATGTGATTTTCTGGATTTTTGTTTTAGATTCCGTCTCTCACAGTTGAAGTGTACCTATGATAAAAATTACAGACTTCTACATGCTTTGCAAGAAGGGAAACATGCAAAATCGGCAGTGTATCAAATACTTGTTCTCCCCACTGTATATATAGTATTAGCTAGAGGTTCCTATCTCCCTCACTAACTTTAAGCATCAGCTGTCAAAGCATCAGCTGTCAAAGCTGCTTATCGATCACTGCACCTGTATATAGCCCTTCTGTAAATAGCCCACACTACTACCTCATCCCCATATTTATTTTTATTATTTTCGCTAATCTTGCACTCCAGTATCTCTATTTGCACATCCTTCATTACTGTGTTAATGCTCATCTGTAATTTATCTCACCACTATGGTCTATTTATTGTCCTACCTCCTAACCTTACTGCATTTTGCACTACATTTGCACACTGTCTATAGATTGTATTTTTGACTATGTTTGTTTACCGTGTAACTCTGTGTTGTTGTTTTTGTCGCACAGCTTTGCTTTGTCTTGGCCAGGTCGCAGTTGCAAATGAGAACTTGTTCTCAACTGACCTACCTGGTTAAATAAAGGTGAAATAAAAATAAAATTATTATTATATCCGTGTCCATATTGAGTTTATAGTAGATAGACCATACGGTTCAAGAGAAAATAGCCTAATTAATTTTTTTCAAGTATCTAATCAACAATGGCATTATTTTCAAACTCTGCAACTCTTCCAACTATTTACTTTTTTCACAACTGCCACCAGTTTGACACCAAAACATTGACAAAAATACATATTGATATAGTAAAATAGATTAATATCATGCTGAAACCCTCATATTAAACACCAATGGTATTCACTAAATTTATGGTTTATATTTAGGATCATGTTTTACAGCTTTGTCAGTCTATTTTTAAATATTATTTCATATATTTTACATGTGATAAGGCTACACAGAGACAGAGATAATTACAGACACCTGTGATAATCTGAAGTACCCAAATTGGCCACTAGATGTTTTGTGATAGATTACATAAAATCCTTGAAAGATATAGTACCAAAATTATGGTATTTAACTGGCAAACTTCAAACGTTTCTAGTAATACACCCTCCCTTAGTAAACCTACATAAAACACAGGAAAAACACGTTTTTGACTGCACTGGTCCTTTAATGTCATTGCAACATTATATTATTTTGCGCTGTGAAGTGAGCGGATCAAGTGTGCAATAGAGTTGTTTGTCAAGTTTTGCCGCCAACTTTACATATTCCATGTACGCCCATCATCACGCTGTCAGAAGCATGTTATAGCAGACGTAATAAACAGTCATGGCAGCTGATATGAATAAACTACAGTATATTACATTCATGACACAAACCCTTATTTTACACTAAGCATATGGCTAGCCAGCTAGCATAACTACACTACTGGTTGTGTCATAACTGTGTAAAGTCAGTTGTCGTAAGCCAATGTTGTTACTGTTTACTTTTTATGACGTCTGGAATGTCCAGCTCGACAGCTGTAAAACTTGGAACATACTTAATGCGTTAAGACGTCTAGTGACATCATCAAGAGCTGACAGTTGGTGAACATAAAAAAACAAGAACATGGGAGCTTGTTTGCTGCAAATTGTGATGCCAAATGGAACGGTACAATTTCTTCATGTGAGCCTACTTTGCGTTACCAAGCACGTGGAACTTGGTTGCTTTTGTTCATGTTCATCAACTGTCTGCTTTTTATCAGGTCACTAGACATATTTGCATTGAGTATGTTCCTGGCTTTAGCCTTCAGATGGTAGGTTCCAGGAGGGTCTCTGCATCACAAGCCTATGATGGACTCATCCCATAGCTTTTCCTCCTCTGTCCTGGTGTCCACTTTCTCCTTCGTCTTCTTCTTGTCTTTCCTGTGTTTGGCCTTGGTCTCCTTGGCCTGCTCCCTCTCTTCCTGTATCTCAGTCTGAATATGTACTTCCTGTTCCTCTCCTCCTGCCAGCCTTTCCTCTGTACTCTCTTCTTTCTCCTCCTTTCTTCCTTCTTCTTCTTCATCCTCTTCCCGGCGTCTCTTTGCCCTGTGCCCCTCCCTGTGACTCCTGCTACTATAGGGCAGTCTCTTTCTCCCCCTCCTACTCTCTTCCTCTGCTTCTTCGTCATGCTCTCTTCCTCTTCTCTCTTCTGTGTCGTCGTCTCTTATACTCTTCCCTCTCTTCCTCCTCTTCCTCTCCTCTGAGTCCTCCTCTCTCGCCCTCCTCCCTCTCTCCTTCCTCATCTTCCTCTTCCTCCTCTTCCTCTCTCTGTGCCTGTAGTCACTGTCACTGCTGTCACTGCTGTCACTGCTGCTGCTGTAGGAAGAGGAGGAGCTTGTGTAGGAAGAGGAGGAGCTTGAACATTCCTTGCCCCTCCCCCTGGCTTTAGGCCAGCCAATAAACCCTGCCGGTGCAGATCCTGGGAGGAAGGGCTGAGGGAAAGTGTGGCCCCAGCCTGTCTGCTCATAGGTACTCCCCCTGAACCCAAAGTGAGTGGGAGGAGCCTGATAGGGCGGGCACCAAAGGGGAGGAGGATAAAAGGCAGCAACAGGATGCAGAGAGGTAAGAGGAAGAGGAGGGTGGCGGGAAGAAAGAGGAAGGCCCAAGGTGGTTTTATTCTGGCCGTCAACCTGGCCGAGGTTCGCTCCTCCTTCTTCCTCCCGCTCTTCCTCTTCCTCGGTAGCCCCGAAGCTGGTTTTTGGGGCTATCCCGCGGGCCTTCTGCACGTGGATGTAGTCAGCTAATTCATCTGCGAACGAATCATACACCTTCTTTTGAGACTTGCATAGGTCAACAACCTTCTTCTCTCTGTTGGGGCACAGGGTGAGAACCAACGGGTTACATACTTTGACATGGTGCAGAGCTAGGAACTTATAGTGAAAATCATCTGTTTTGGGGAAACAAGGTGAACAAAGTGTGTTTTTCATTAAATGTATGAGGTCAAAATGAATGTGGTTGTCCTCTTACTTGATCTGGTGCTTGTTTCCTTGCATGTGAGCGTGGTACATCTCCACAGAGTCCAGCTTAATGTTACACATCGGACATGTAAAGGAGTTGGCTGCAGACAGAGGAATACAGAATAGTAGAATTACTCCTCAGAAGAGACAGAACCCTTGTTTTTGCTTGGCTCCCCACAACACACAACACATACACACATTTTAAAAAGAGAGAGCTATTTGAGGGGTTAAAAGCCTGACAATTTCTCTGACAATTGCTTCCTTTCCTTTCCACCCATTTCATTGACCGGTCTATGGCCACAGACAGACAGACAGCGTAGGGCATGGGTACCTTGTGCGGGGTCCTCTCCCAGGTCTTTGAGCAGCTGCTGGCGGGAGTGGTTCCTCTGGTGCTTGCGGCCAGCGTAGTGTTGCTGGGCCATGTGGGGGTTGTTGAAGGAGGCGGCACACAGGCGGCAGTGCTTGTTAGGGTCACTCAGGTCCACAGTCTCCGAGAGGTTCTGTCCCTTCATCCCCTCCTCGCCCATTCCCTGGTCGATGCCAGAGGCCTGGAGTGGGCCTGGTATTGCGACCCCGGGGCCTCTTTGAGAGAAAGTGTCTGATAACGAAAGAGAGATGTGTGGATTCAATTTTAACCACTGACTATAATATTATTAGATTACTTGTACTAACCTGTCTATTAGACAGAGTGATATAGGCAGTACTAACCTGTCTATTAGACAGAGTGATATAGGCAGTACTAACCTGTCTATTAGACAGAGTTATATAGGCTGTACTAACCTGTCTATTAGACAGAGTGATATAGGCTGTACTAACCTGTCTATTAGACAGAGTGATATAGGCTGTACTAACCTGTCTATTAGACAGTGATATATAGGCTGTACTAACCTGTCTATTAGACAGAGTGATATAGGCTGTACTAACCTGTCTATTAGACAGTGATATAGGCTGTACTAACCTGTCTATTAGACAGAGTGTTATAGTCTATACTAACCTGCTGGCTGGGTGGTGGGATAGAGGCCCTGTTTTCTGAGGTTCTTGGCGTGGACCTTGCCGTCGTAGTGGGATCGGGCCACCACTGGAGAACTGAACACCATGCTGCACAGCTCACAGAAGCGGTCCTTGTCCATAGTGACTCCTCTCTGCTCAACACAACATCAGACGCCCACTCATAATGGTAACAATAGCATGATAGTCTACAACCCTTCAGAGGAAGTAACAATATTGCCCTCTAGAAGATTAGAGATTTCACCTGGATCGTGTTGGACCGCATTGGACCATGTCGGACCCATTACAATAACACTTTAGGGTTGCGATCATGGCATTCTGATGGTTGGAACGTCAACACAATGCCTAGTTGTGATTTTATCTGGATTGGGTTCATACAATTGTTACTAGAAGCTAGATGTACACACACAGCAATGCAGGCATCTGTTCCATCAAAGTCTTACCCGGAAGTCTTTACTTCGTTTCTCATCTTTCTTTGTCTGAACGTAGAGTCTCACTTTCTGGGCATGCTTCTTTCCCTGCAGTCAGAGGAGGAGCTCAAACTGTACAGTTGGCTAACAGTAAGACATTCAACTTGTAAAATGAACACACTAAAATATGATGAGGAAGATGGTTTCTGTTGAATTAAACTTGGGTTGGTGAGTAGACTGACACATGGGAAGCGGGTGGAGCAAGTTATCCCCAAACAACGTAAAGTTCGTTGAGACCTAAAGGAATGCGCTGTTTAAATGTTATTGGTTATCATAATTAAAACACAAGTGTTGAGACGTGGAAGACTGACACACACTCACATACCTCGTAGTGTGAGATCCTCTGGGACTCGAACAGCAGAGAAGCCTCACACACATGGCAGTGGCTGTCTGTGAAGAGACCCTTCAGGAGGTCACTTTCTCCTAAGTCTGTGGGAACAGAGAATGCTCCTTTAACATTTGTGAATGTTCAGAGAACATTCTGAACAAAAGACTGCCTGGATCAAAGACAATATACACAATACAAATGAAACCCTCAAAACAGAACATCAGTATTTTTTCAAGTGTACCATGCTGTGGAAAATAAGAGTAGATCTGTTGATGTTATGAATGCATGAATCCCTGTGTGAAATGGATAATAAAGTCGAAAGAAAACACAAAAGAGAAAACTTGGGACATCCGCCCACAACTATACTGTACATAATCAAGACAAAAATAAAATAACTATGAAACATTGAGCTTATTGAAAGCAGCATTTGAGTTTAGAGCGACCTTAGGTCTTCTCACAAGTCAAAATCTTAGTCCATGTGTGCAGATTAATGAGAAAATGTTTTGACGTTGACAGAAAGGAGAGGGCAGGTTGTAAGAGTAGGTGAAATGTGACCATTTTGTGGGGAGACTGAACTTATGAAGTACAACTATAAATAACCTATAAATAACTTGCACTATATCAATGTCAGTCTTGGTTGCAAGTGAATTTCCCCACTAATGTTTAAATGTTAATGTGTGACCTACAGTAACACCAATGCCCTACTTTGATTCATATTAGATTGATAAGATTTAATGTAATTCGGAGGTCACTAGGACCTCTTCTTCTAATAATTTTAACAACAGAGTGTAGATGTGATAAACTGGTATGTAAATCAGTGAGTCTAACCTACTGTGTCGATTGCGTAGGGTGAGAGATCAGTTCATTTCATGCACAGTATCTTCTTCACTACATAATGTATTTCAAGTGTCAGCTGTCTTAACCCATAACACTTACTCACTATCACTTTTACTGAATTGATCATTCCAAATGTTGTCAAGGCTCATTCTGAAATATAATAACAGAAGCAACACATACTGTAGTCTCTTGCATGCAGACAGTGTATCATGTACACTACCATCTTTCTTTAGAAGGAAGGACTGAAATTGTATTCACAGATGTGTCTAACTTTGGGTGAGGACAATGCACTGTTCCTCAGCCTGGTCACAAATAATTGTAACTGTATCCCAATCATAAACCATAAAGTAGGCCTTAACAACACTACTCATAATATTACTGATAAATGATCTGTCTTTACTATAAAGTGCCAGTATTTTGCCTTGACTACACTCACTGACATACAATATGATTATTAATTCAGGCCTGCTATGTTTCCTTTCCCACTTGTTGGCTCTCCTAATTTTGAGAGGACTGCATGGAGAACAATGATTCACCAGCAGGCTACATACCAGGCTCATTTGATGCATGCCAGTGCTTGAATCTTGGAGTTATAAATCATTGTTTCAAATCCATCGACAATTTCATGGAGAATGAACCAAGTGCCCTTAGTGCTATTGCTGCCTCTATAACTCTCAATGGATATTGCTTCCCCAACCTTTACTTTTAAAATGTCCCATAAACTGGATTTCTACACACATATACTACTTTAAAATACAGTACTTACCAAATGTTAACCGCACCCTTTAGTGATGGTAAACAAGATAGCAGAAATAGAACAGAACTTGATGTTCAGAAGGTTTGAACGCCAGTGTGTGGGCATTTTCAATATGGCTGATGTGAATTGACAAAACTTGCATAGAAGTCACTTACTACGATTTACTACTGCACAAGTTATATAGTTATATTAAGTATACTTCTAAAAAGTATAGCAATGGAATGAAAGCAGTTATGTTTGTTGGAGTTGACAACCTAATGGTGTTGCATACTCTCTCCAGACAGTCATGTTGAGTACTGTGTGAAGAGATAGCCAATGCCTAATAATGAAATTTAATGTAATACTACACAAGTCAACATGTTTCACAACAGGTAACACGCTGTAACAATGTTTAGCTAGTTAGGCTGCAACGTTTTGAATAATTTAGCCAAGACCCTATTTCAAGACTGGTGACCCAGACAAACAAAAAACATTTCCCTTGCCGTGTATAGTAGCTGTTTTCTTAACCCAGGCACCGGTTCTGAGTGAATAGGAGTTCAATAACTAGCCAGTTATTTCGTGCAAACCCATCCAATGTGACAGCAATTGTAGTAGGGGGATTGTGCTAGCAAATTGGCTTCAATGCAATGGCAGCTACTTTAGGGCCTCCCAGTCAAGTGTTTGAGTGGGTCCTAGCTAGCTAACGTATAGCTAATAGTTAACGCTAGATAGCAGTGAAACGACGCAAAACGACGTTCAAATGGGAATGACACGATTGTTAAAAGACGGAAAGTGGTCCTATCGGATAACTAGCTCGCTAAAGTTGATATTACCATAGGATAAAGTGATTAATTCGACATCTAACAGCTAGCTCGCTAACTTTGAGAACGCCCTTGGTGGCTAACGTCGGCTTTGCTAGCTAGCTTGCTACGAACTGGGTATCAATTCACCAGACGCTGTAATTTCACGTTCTTAATGAACTCACCTTCAATCTGTGAACTATTGGTATTATTAGTGTTTATTACTGTGTCAGCATCTGATACAGAAGCCACGTTATGAGTAGAAATTATGTTATTTTCAGTATCTGACTCCGCTAGCAGCGGGGCACAGATACTTCGCTCCTCCATCTTTCTTCCTATCTGAGCAGCGCATGCGCAATGTGTCGATAAATGTTTGCACAACATGAGAACCTTATTTACTCTGTAAAGTTCGAGTTTTGGCTTGACTGTGCGAGAAATTCAGTGTGCTCAACTTGCACATAACTGAGAACATTTTACTCTATTATTAGTTTTTATGCACATTTGCATTTTCAAATCATGTTTTCAAACAAAAATAGAAACGCAACATGCAACAATTTCAAAATGTTTACTGAGTTCAAATCAAATTGTATTGGTCACATACACGTGTTCAGCAGATGGTATTGCGGGTGTATCGAAATGCTTGTGCTTCTAGCTCCGACAGTGCAGTAATATCTAACAAGTAATATCTAACAATTGCACAACATATGGGTCAAAGACGTATAAGGTTTTCAAAGTATCAACAAAATAAAACAGCAATTACAATTTTTTATGTTCATTGGAGTGTCACCTATGCCCTTATATTAGTTATATTCAAGAATAAAGCCAATAATTCATTGTATTGTGATTCATATGAATGCATGAATGTAAATTCAATTTGATGCCCATTTTTCATAATCACAAGGTTATACTGTATATCCACGCTTAGACTGGCAGAAATATAACTACCCAGAAAAAATGACATTATTTTATTTTGAATACCACATATTTGATGTATCACGTGTACAACTCAAAATTAGTTGAAGGTTTTTTACAAAAACGTCCTGCCTTACACTGAAAAAAATGCAACAAATCTATGAAAATATCTTTCACTTCATCCTTTGAGATTTGTTTTCAGTCAACAAAACAAAGTTATTGTATTTTTAAATAAAGTTAAAAGATAATGTGCCTTGAAATACCTTAAAATGCCATACAATAGCTTAAAATGATAATATTCAGTATTCATACAACAAGTAAATATGAATTGCATGATTAAATGTTGTAAACTAGTGAAAACATGGGATAACAAAGCTATTGTCATTCAGCATAACGGGTGACATTGTGGTATAACATTAAACTTTTGTTGTGCTGAAGAACAAAAGGGTGACACTGAAAAACGGATTTCATACATAAACATATTTAACAGGCAGTTCCTTGGCCATCTATATAAAGTAATGACCTTGACCTATAAAGATTATCCTTACTTTTCATATTTAATATAGTTTTTTATAAAATAATAACATTAAAAGTATGTTTTCTGTGTTGTACTGAAGGACATGCGTTTTTGTTACAAATGTTACTAGAGGGTGAAAAGGTGAAATCATCAAATATTTCAAAGAGATTTACTCACCTCATCACCTTGATAGAGGGTCTTCAATGGGTCTTATTTGTGATGTACAATGGCCAAGACCAGAGAGCTGTGTAAGGACATCAGGGATAAAATTGTAGACCTGCACAAGGCTGGGATGGGCTACAGGACAATAGGCAAGCAGCTTGGTGAGAAGGCAACAACTGTTGGCGCAATTATTAGAAAATGGAAGAAGTTCAAGATGACGGTCAATCTCCCTCGGTCTAGGGCACCATGCAAGATCTCACCTCGTGGGGCATCAATGATCATGAGGAAGGTGAGGGATCAGCCCAGAACTACACGGCAGGACCTGGTCAATGACCTGAAGAGAGCTGGGACCACAGTCTCAAAGAAAACCATTAGTAACACACTACGCCGTCATGGATTAAAATCCTGCAGCGCACGCAAGGTCCCCCTGCTCAAGCCAGCGGATGTCCAGGCCCGTCTGAAGTTTGCCAATGACCATCTGGATGATCCAGAGGAGGAATGGGAGAAGGTCATGTGGTCTGATGAGACAAAAATAGAGCTTTTTGGTCTAAACTCCACTCGCCGTGTTTGGAGGAAGAAGAAGGATGAGTACAACCCCAAGAACACCATCCCAACCGTGAAGCATGGAGGTGGAAACATCATTCTTTGGGGATGCTTTTCTGCAAAGGGGACAGGACGACTGCACCGTATTGAGGGGAGGATGGATGGGGCCATGTATTGCGAGATCTTGGCCAACAACCTCCTTCCCTCAGTAAGAGCATTGAAGATGGGTCGTGGCTGGGTCTTCCAGCATTTTTTTATTTATTTTTATTTCACCTTTATTTAACCAGGTAGGTCAGTTGAGAACAAGTTCTCATTTGCAACTGCGACCTGGCAAGGTCCTGGTCCTGGAGACAATAGGCAAGCAGCTTGGTGAGAAGGCAACAACTGTTGGCGCAATTATTAGAAAATGGAAGAAGTTCAAGATGACGGTCAATCTCCCTCGGTCTGGGGCACCATGCAAGATCTCACCTCGTGGGGCATCAATGATCATGAGGAAGGTGAGGGATCAGCCCAGAACTACACGGCAGGACCTGGTCAATGACCAGAAGAGAGCTGGGACCACAGTCTCAAAGAAAACCATTAGTAACACACTACGCCATTATGGATTAAAATCCATGATGATTTTCTGCAAAGGGGACAGGACGACTGCACCGTATTGAGGGGAGGATGGATGGGGCCATGTATCGCGAGATCTTGGCCAACAACCTCCTTCCCTCAGTAAGAGCATTGAAGATGGTTCGTGGCTGGGTCTTCCAGCATGACAACGACCCGCAACACACAGCCAGGGCAACTAAGGAGTGGCTCCGTAAGAAGCATCTCAAGGTCCTGGAGTGGCCTAGCCAGTCTCCAGACCTTAACCCAATAGAAAATCTTTGGAGGGAGCTGAAAGTCCGTATTGCCCAGCGACAGCCCCGAAATCTGAAGGATCTGGAGAAGGTCTGTATGGAGGAGTGGGCCAAAATCCCTGCTGCAGTGTGTGCAAATCTGGTCAAGAACTACAGGAAACGTATGACCTCTGTAATTGCAAACAAAGGTTTCTGTACCAAATATTAAGTTCTGCTTTTCTGATGTATCAAATACTTATGTCATGCAATAAAATGCAAATTAATTACTTAAAAATCATACAATGTGATTTTCTGGATTTTTGTTTTAGATTCCGTCACTCACAGTTGAAGAGTATCTATGATAAAAATTACAGACTTCTACATGCTTTGTAAGTGGGAAAACCTGCAAAATCGGCAGTGTATCAAATACTTTTTCTCCCCACTGTACATATGAGATGAGTAATGCAAGATATGTAAATATTATTATAAGGAAATCAGTCAATTTAAATAAATAAATAAAGTCCTAATCTATGGATTTCACGTGACTGGGCAAATCAAATCAAATCAAATTTTAATTTGTCACATGCGCCGAATACAACAGACCTTGCAGTGAAATGCTTACTTACAAACCCTAGTTTTAAGAAAGTGTTACGTATGACGACAACAATGCAAATAGTCCGGGTAGCCATTTGATTAGCTGTTCAGAAGTCTTATGGCTTGTGGGTAGAAGCTGTTAAGAAGCCTTTTGGACCTAGACCTGGTGCTCCGGTACCGCTTGCCATGCGGGAGCAGAGAGAACAGTCTATGACTAGGTTGACTGGAGTCTTTCTGGGATCTTTTATGTCAGCTCATGAAACATCGGACCAACACTTTGCAGGGTGCTTTTATATTTCTGTTCAGTATATTTCTATACCTATTCTTTATTTGAATCAAATTAATTGAAGAGGACAAATATGAAGACATTAATAACAAAATAGAGACTTTATTACAGGAAATGTCATGTGCATGATGTTACATCTGTAATTGAGTCTATAGGAGAAAAAAGGGACAATAATGAGGGACAGTAAAGGAGTGACACTACACTATTATCAAAATGGATAAACCACAAAATTGGATCAAAGGACATAAGATTAGAATAGAGGTCATATGAAATAAACAGATAGACAAGGAAGGATTTAAGTCAGCCACAGTTGATAGGTTACTTTCTTTTCTCGAATTCTCTGGCAAGGGAATCCAACTGCAATAAGAGTAACACCACATTAATTACAGGTGCAATATACATTTTTCCTCCACCAATCAGTGAAATTTAAACAAGCAGTATTCCGGCCTCCCAGATTTGAGCTACCGTATCAGTGGCCTATATGAATGCCACCTGATACATTATCATTACATTAATTTACTACTGCCTTCCCGCCCTTACAAAAATAGATTGCAGTTTTGAAACTGCAGTAAAAGTGCAGTAACTGCAGTCGACTGTGGTATTTTGGATACAGAATAACTGCAGTGTACTGCAGTTATACAGCACTCTAACTGCAGTTACACTGCAAAATTACTGCAGTAAAAAAAAACGGTGTTATTTTGGACGTAGTATTTGCTGCATACTGCAGTTATACTGCACTCTAACTGCAGTTTTAATGCGCTCTGACTGCAATCTTTTTTCGTAAGGAAGCCCCTGCACTCACAAGAATGTTCTTAAGGATGTTCCTTCGCTGTGGTCTCAGGTAGCTGCATTCTCCTGCCTCACAGAGTTTAATCTCCTCTGAAATCTGAGAGAGAGAGAGGGATAATAGAATGATGGTGACACAAATGGCTACTGTGTATTTTACGCAGACTTAATATCCATTTGAGTCATTGCGATTGTAGTACTGTGACCCACCTCAGAGGTGGTAAATGAGTCCAATTCCCTCTTGCCTCCTGGGTACCAGCCATGGGACCAGTGCTGGGTGGAGGACAGCTGGGCTCCCAGACACAGCAGCAGCCCCAGCATCAACACCAGCCTAGCCACACTCACCATCACTGGAGCTGGAGAGAGAGGGATGGAGAGATATAAGGAGAGGGAGGGTGTGGGTAAGAGAGCATGAGACACCTGTCAGGCTTACACACCTTTCACAAGAAAAGAAAGGGAGGGATGGGGGATCGTTATACAATTCATGCCTCGGGAATGAGAGAGTGGGGAGAAAACTGTGATGACCCTAGAGCTCTCAAGGGAGTTAATTCTCTTGGAACTGTATGCTTGCCTTAGTCTCGTAAACCCGACCCTAGGCAACAGTAGCATTGGATACATTGTGGGAGGCAACCGTCTGCCTAAGGAGACTATGCTTGCCTTGGGGTTAGACAACCAGGGGTTGAACATCCCCTGTGGCCGTACCTACTGCTACATGGTCGCTACATTGGTGTCAGAAGTATGATGACGGTGTCTGATCTGCCAGGCAAATTAGGGTAATTATTCAAGAGGCACGATTGGAGAGGCAAACAGCAAAAAGCAACAAGCCTTAAAGTTTTTTTGTGTGCAGCTCATAACTTCAAATATATACTGGTACTGCCACCACTCATTCACCATACAATGGAACCAATAAATGTAGCTGTCTATGGGTTTAATGTATACTTCATCGAAAGCATCAAAGACTCTCCAAGACCCATTAGCAAAAATCACAGCAATCCTTACCTTAGATCCTCAGTCTGACAATACCTGTTGTATGGAATCGGTAATCACTGTTGATGTCCACCAAGTCTGTCTATGTGTGCCCGCTGCTCACGTCTGCCTATTATTAACCTGTTGTTATACAGCAACTCAGTGGTAAATCACTTTTCCTGGGGCGACGATAAGTGTTGTAGAGCTGCTCTCTGATGATATCTCTGAAGCCTCCTCTTCCTCCTCAATTTATGACCCAACCTCGCCCCGCCCATCGCTGACCCCATTGCTCCTTTCCCTCCCAGCGGTCAGCTCAGTGGTGTTTAGAGACGCGGGGTGTGCGTAAGATCCGCTCAATTCCAATTATCATCTCCAAATAGTCCTGACCTCCCCTGGGATGTTTGTCCTGTCTGCACCTAATACACCCCGCTCCCCTGCTCCCAGCCACCAAAATCAATACGTTGAGGTCGTTTACTATAAACATCATGTGGCTGGATGAATCCTGTTCTGTCACTTCATGACGTTCTCTCATCTTCTTCACACATCACGTTCAAGGAAAAATGTATTGGAAGGAAAATTTTAACTGGACTGGTTCAGATTTTGTCAGTTGCGTTCAGATTTTTGAACTGTGGAGGACACATAGACAATCTGACAAAACCTGAGACTAACGAAGATTGAACACATCGAATCTTCAATGTTTCTCAACCCTGTTATATCAGGGACCGGCAAGCTATGGTCCTTACTTTACCAGGGACTGGCAACCGGTTGTCCCCTTCCTGCTTAGAGGGACACCTACAACTAGCACTTGAGAACTGACAAATTGGTGTAATTTCACTAACAATCTGTGGGACCGGTCCAGTGTTGGTCTGCAGACCAGGGGTTGAGGATCACTGACCTAGGCCAAATCCCATTTCCTCTGTATTTGCTCCTGCTTAAAGTGGTGCCGTGACCTGTCACGCGCCCTCCATCACACCCGAGTGACCGCCAGGACACTTTGACCATGGGGACACCGGATGACAAGCAAACACGAGCACGGGCAAACACACCAGCCGCCACCATCTCTCTCAGTTCCAGTCTGACAGGCCTTTTGGCTTGGGTGAGGGGGTATCAATTGGGGACTGGAAAATGTTCATGTTTAAAATGCGCAGGGGGAGTTCCTATCGGGCGGTTGATTGACAGCTTGTCTTCTCGCCATTGACTTAGTTAATCTGCTGACTGACATGGGGCTGCCAGTGCGAGGGGGGCGCAGGAAGCAGGAGGACATGATGGAGCGCTGCATGAGTCACCGAGGATAATTCCTCTCACCCGCCACACCTTCCTGAGACCTGGCCCGCCAACGGAAGCGGAGAACCTGGGCCGTATTCACAAAACGTCTTAGAGTAGGATGTAGGATCAGTTGATCTAGGATCAGTTTTGCCTTTTAAACCATAATGAAGAGGGGGGACCTGATCCTAGATCAGCCCTCCTACTCTTAGACGCTGTGAATAGGGGCCTTGGACCTTATCAAGGGTATGGGACAGTCAAGATGGATCTCGCAGAGATGGATGTGTAGTCTTTTGTTCCAGCCCAGCGCTAACACACCTAATTACTAATCCTGATTTTCAGATTATACCATGATTAGTTGGATCAGGTATGTTAGTGCTGGAACAAAAGCCTGCACCCCAAAAATCTGAGGGGGCACAAAATACGTAAGGATGGCTGGGTGGTGGAAGTTGAAGAATATTATTTTTTTCTAACAACTGAAACTGTTTTTTCCTTCAACCTAGAGCCATAATCATTATGCTTACTTCTATGTAAAAAAAAAACATGTTTATTTTTCTGGATATCTTAGCATACCTCGAGCTGTCTATCCTACTGACTGATGGTTATTTTTTTAAAGAAACTAAATATGATTCTCTGCATCTCTGCAAAAATCTGAGTAAGAGATTGAAAGGAATGCGAGTCTTATTCAGTATATTTAGTAATTACTTGCTTTTCTAAAGTCTACAAACCTTGCCAGCAGGCATGCCAGCTAAAATAGACAAGCTAGCTACTCTAACTTGAATGATAGCCTGAAATGGCTTCTTGATAGCTATTTCTGAGGTTAGGAGATTGGGAACCTATCTGGGCTAGCTAAAGCCAACTTCATAAAATTGCTAGGTGGCTAGTAGTATTAGAGTGAAACTATTCCAGTATTGAAGATTATAGTTTTGATGTTGGGATTGGTGTTACCACTGAACATCAGTAATTACAGCAGATTTCACCAGATAATGCTGTAGGTAATAAACAAATAGGTTTTTGAAATATTTTTTATTAGGTTTAAACAATATCTTGCTTAGAAAGGCCATTTGGCATTATATAATTATATATAATTGTATCATATATATATAATTATATATACATATTTATAACAAAACACTAGAAAACAAAACAGATGCAAATAAAAAATAGGATTTTCTTAAGACAATAATACCAAATTTAAAAAAGCAAGAAAAACACAAAATATCTCATAAATTTCTAAATGGTCCCAGTACAGTTAATGTACATTTTCTACAAAAAACAACTAAAAAGCAAGGCAACAGACAGGAATGAAATATAAATAACCCTACATTATGTACAGAAGGGAGTAGGGCAGTGACCGGTTATAGGGGAGACCAAACCAGCCCAAGGGGCAAATAGAACAAGAGAGGGAGAAGAAAGAGATAGGAGTTAAGGGAAAAAGAGAGAGAGAGCGAGAGAGAGATCTTTGGGCGCATCCAAGGGACAGCTAAACAGGATCAGGAGGAGAAAGACAGGTTTAAGAGGTGGGAGAGACAGGTTTAAGAGGTGGGAAAGACAGGTTTAAGAGGTGGGAGAGACAGAGAGAGGTTTAAGAGGTGGAAGAGACAGGTTTAAGAGGTGGGAGAGACAGAGACAGGTTTAAGAGGTGGGAGAGACAGGTTTAAGAGGTGGGAGAGACAGAGACAGGTTTAAGAGGTGGGAGAGACAGGTTTATGAGCGAGAGAGGTTTAAGGGTGGGAGAGAGAGGTTTAGAGGTGGGAGAGACTGAGACTGGTTGAACCCTAAAAAGCCCCACTCCTCCACCTCTTAAACCTGTTTCTCTCACCTCTTAAACCGGTCTCTCCCACCTCTTAAACCGGTCTCTCTGGCTCTCCCACCTCTTAAACCTGTATTTCTCCTCCTGTCTTTCTCGCTCTCTTTCTCAGTCTCTGAAGAAAGGTGTGCCCTGTTGCTCAGACATTACATTACTGGGGTGTTGCGTCACATTTCTATCGGCAGCCAGCAGGGGTGTGGAACAAGGGCCCAGATGCTCCTGGCTGTGCTCTCTAATAATCCTCTGTAATGGCCATGGTCATTGTGATTTGTAGTTGGAGTAACTTAGGGCAATGTATTTTACCCAGTATAGCGGGTGAAGGTTAGGTAGACGACCCAACGAGGTGCCACAATAAAGGAATAGTCAATGGTCCAGCACTTCAGTGGAATGGAATTAAGACATGGAGCCAAGACAAAGCTGGTTCAAAACAAAAGAATGGAGTTGGATTGGAATGGAACCCGGCATTACAGCATGAAATGGAAAGGAGGCTGGTGAAGCATGAACTCGAACAGGAGAATAAAAGGCCCTGATCTTGGTCACAGTTTTACAAAGCCAAGCAACAGCTACGGCTTTGTACAGAGGTGCTTTGTCGACAAAGTTATCTACAACGGCTCAAAAATAGTGGGGAGGGGACAAATATAATGTTCTAATCTGTAGGGTAATACTGGTTTACCAAGCATCTATACACCAACACTCAATCAACTCACTGAGGGAAAGGTACAGTGAACTTATTTTCCATATAAATCAACCCGTGAGGCACTTTCTAAAGTAAAGCCTTAATTCACTAGGGTTGGGTTTTGGCACAGTGTCATTGTGGACAGGTGATTACATTCATCAAACCTTCTGGCTCAAGACAAGAGTAAAAGCCTCGCATCTCCACACACAAACGCCCACCTTTACGATTACAAAGATCCAGGAAGGAAAACAAAATGGCATCAATCGTAACACACGGGCACGGTCTGAAAAGTGACTGGTCTAAGTACCTAGGTATCCATGTCCTGTGGTTTAACCTACGAGAACCAGTCAGAACCAGAGGCCATAACCAGAGTCTTTTACAAGGCTTCTTCAATGTTGACATTGGGGTGGCAATTATTATCATTTATTTTATTTAAAGGTTGGAGGATTTCTGAAATCAGCAGGGAATAAGCTGCGAGGGAATCCTCCCACCTGGAATTCTTTAACCAGGATAAAAAAATATAAAATAATTTTGCAACCCTAGTTGCCAATTTACTATCTCTTGGTTCGGATATTCTTTTGGGTGCAACTAGCTCAAGCATTCGAAACAATAAACAATAACAACAATTTCTCAATAATGGTGCTTTTTTTTGTAGTTTCAGAGACTATTTCTAATTTCCTGATCCCATATGATTCACGCACAACAGAATTGGATTGTGCTCTTTCCTTTCAGCCTATAAAAATATATAAAGGGAGAAGCTAAAGCAATCCATTCCGACTCTTGAACTGTAGGGGTTGTGCAGTTATTTTTCTACACACTGTGGGCTTTCCTTATGTTCTAATGACAAAACAACGCTGAACCTTTATGACCGGACAAATAGGGCCATCTGTGCATAAGATAATGTGTTTGGTATCAATAAACTAGGCTTGGCAGATCTTCATGGCTCTCTAGCATACCTGTCAACCACAGGAGGTTGGTGGCACTTTAATTGGGGAGGAAGGGCTCATGGTAATGGCAAATAGTTTCCAGGTGTTTGATGTCATGTGCATTTGCTCCGTTCTGGACATTTTTATGAGCCGTCAGCCTCCTGTGCTGTCAACTCCACCGACCAATGGAGAGACTGGGATCAAAATGTTAGCTCTCATAATTTACCAATAATCCCTGATCACAATTGACAGTTAAAACCTCATGTCAGTTACCTCTCATACACTCAAACCTTGCAGATATCAATTGAATGGGGTGGTTGGGTTTGGGTTCACACATTAGTTCATAGGGAAGTGGGTGGGAATCATACACATTACACACCATACCCCCCCACACACGCTATACTTTTTATTACAATCCTTTGAGGGCAATTGGTAGCTGTGATTGGCTAACAGACCAGGGGCGGGGTCAATTCCATTCACACTCAGCCAACTAAGTAGACAAACTAAAATTAAATGTATATACACTGAAAGAACCTGACAATTTTAAGTAATTTCCTGAGTTGACCAAGCAGAGATGGAATTGACCTCAACCTTGTTGCTAGCACCCTGACATCATTTATCTTTCATTACAACCGCAACTAAAGACCGTGGTACACCCGAGGGTGGCCTCATCCACAAACCCATAGCGTGTGTTTCTAGCCAAGCTGTCCTTATAGTCAGCCATTCTGAAGAGGAAAAAAAAAGTCACTGCAAACATTCCATCATGTCACAGGTTTTAACAATAAAAGTAACTATTTATCCATTTGAGGGTGGGAGTATAAAAGCAACAGTATTAAAGTATAAACTTTTTTCAATATTAGTGACATCAGAGTTGAATTATATTTCAACAAAACACTAACAGACAGACGTTCTAAATGGTGCAGATAGAAATAGAATGAATAGAGCTGACCATTTCTATTCTATGACAACCATATGTTCTACACAATACATTTCTATCTGAAGATTCTGTAACGTTTCATCACCCTGAACAGGCCACAGTCGAAAAACAGAGAGAAGGTCTTCAAATTGACGCCATCTTCTCAACCAACCTATACCGAAAAGAAATACACCCAATAGATTACAAACAAGTAAATGGAATGATATGTAAATAGATAGGAAATGTTTGCCCCCATTCTAATTGTAAGCAATTAAATATATGAAAACATAGATAAGAATTGGTTAGTTTCCTTGATGCAACAAACAATAGGAAATGCACAGTAATTTGATGGTTACATACACCCATAATCTACATAGTTTTATATATGGTCATTCTGAAATAATCAATATATTGTGGCAACATATGGACCTCATTATTATGCAAAGGCTATTTTGAATGCATTGTTGGCCAAATCTTCTACACGCTCCTTACATTTCAATGTATTTGACGTTTGGTATTTGATTTCTTTTCAGTACGGGAAACTTCAACTTCCCTAAACGTTCTACACACAGAATTCACCAGTATGTGCAGGTCCACCTAAATTACAGGTCCTTGAACACAAACGCAGCAAAGCCACAATGTGTTGGACTGTGTGATAGATATGTGGCTAGCTACGCCATAGGACTGACTCGCAGGTAAAGAGACGCTCCTGGGAGGAGAAGTGGGCCCTAGGTACAGATCTAGGATCAGCTTGCCTTCCCCAAATCCTAATCTTAACTATTAGAAGGGGGAAACGCAAAACTGACCAAAATACCAGGTTCTAGGAGCAACTATACCCTGCACCTGAGGAGACTGTCTGGCACACAAGGGGAAAGTTTCCCTGCACCAGCCAGACTTTTCACGGCTCCCTTTTAAACACACACACAGTCTGTTTGTGGTGTGAGAATTCAAATCGGTTCTGGGGTGCTATGCTCGTGTAATGGTGGGTTTAGCAAATTACATGACTCATTGACCTCTATGTGAACTGTGAATTCAACGGTAAACTAGTCGAAAGGGTTTGGACCATGTGATTAGCAAAGCCACCATGGCCAATTTTGGGTGTGCTCCTGGCCAGCTGTAGCGTGTGTTCGTTCGTGTGAACAGAAAAATTCTGATTGGCTGTGTAAATCTATTCTTCTGAGGTTGACCTATCAGCTTTAAGCTGCAGCCTGAATCAGATAACCACGTAAGTCTCAGTCACTGAACCATAAAAACCAAAAGACGAGAAAAAAAAAAAACACCATTCCGTCAATTCTCGATTTTTGACATAAGCCTCTAAAGAGTCCGATTTATATTCATATATATTTACATGTATATAAACCAATATAATACATTATATACGTCACCCTAAAAATGCAGCAAAAAATAAAAAAGTTCTTAAAAACAAAAACAACAAAATGTGACAGGTTAAGTATATGTACATGATTGGGGGATGTCTGGATGGGGGGAGATTGGGACAAGAGGGCCGTATTAACAAGATCAATATGACAAAATATTCAAGAAGGCATCTCTGATATTCACTCCCTCCGGTACACTGCAGCGCTGCACTTTTGCTCTGTCACAAGACTTCCATTTCATTTTCCTTCGTGCACGCAGCCTGTCCAGTCATCTAAGCCATGTTTCTTTTCTTCCGTGGGGTACGTGTGCTTGCTTTGTTTTTATGACTGTATATGGATGTCCGTCCCCTGTGTGGGTCTGTCCCTACTTGAAGTTGGCGTAGTCAGAAAAGGCATCAATATATTCCTGGACAACTTTATAGCAGAACTCGTACTGCTCCTAAAACAGAGAGAGAGGAGAACATCACAATGATGATTATAAAAGGATACTACCAACTATACAACCAAAAACAATTAATTTGCACACAAACGGAATTGCAAAACTATGAAAAAGTTGTGTATTAAATGCTGACCCAACGCTTAAGAGCGTTGGGCCAGTAACCGGAAGGCCACTGGTTCGAATCCCCAAGCAGACTACGTGAAAAATCTGTCGATGTCTGGATAAGAGTGTCTGCCAAATGACTAAAAGGTACAAAAAAAATAATATGTATGAAATCAACATTTGAAGCATAGTTATTGGACAATTGCGCTTTTCAAATCGCATCAAATTTTGTATGCACTGAATACAACAGGTGTAGGGGGGGGTGGGGGGGTACCGGTACAATGTGTGGGGATACAAGTTAGTCGAGGTAATTTCTACATGTAGGTAGGGGTAAAGTGACTATGCATAGATAATAAACAGCGAGGTGGGGTGGCTATTTGATTAATTGTTCAGCAGTCTTATGGCTTGTGGGTAGAAGCTGTTAAGGAGCCTTTTGGACCTAGACTTGGCGCTCCGGTACCGCTTGCCATGCGGTAACAGAGAGAACAGTCTAAGACTTGGGTGACTGGAGTCTGACACCGCCTAGTATATACAGTGGGGAGAACAAGTATTTGATACACTGCCGATTTTGCAGGTTTTCCTACTTACAAAGCATGTAACAAAAATCCAGAAAATCACATTGTATGATTTTTTAATAATTAATTTGCATTTTATTGCATGACATAAGTATTTGATCACCTACCAACCAGTAAGAACTCGTTACCTGTATAAAAGACACCTGTCCACACACTCAATCAAACAGACTCCAACCTCTCCACAATGGCCAAGACCAGAGAGCTGTGTAAGGACATCAGGGATAAAATTGTAGACCTCCACAAGGCTGGGATGGGCTACAGGACAATAGGCAAGCAGCTTGGTGAGAAGGCAACAACTGTTGGCACAATTATTAGAAAATGGAAGAAGTTCAAGATGACGGTCAATCTCCCTCGGTCTGGGGCACCATGCCAACAACCTCCTTCCCTCAGTAAGAGCATTGAAGATGGGTCATGGCTGGGTCTTCCAGCATGACAACGACCTGAAACACACAGCCAGGGCAACTAAGGAGTGGCTCCGTAAGAAGCATCTCAAGGTCCTGGAGTGGCCTAGCCAGTCTCCAGACCTGAACCCAATAGAAAATCTTTGGAGGGAGCTGAAAGTCCGTATTGCCCAGCGACAGCCCCGAAACCTGAAGGATCTGTATGGAGGAGTGGGCCAAAATCCCTGCTGCAGTGTGTGCAAACCTGGTCAAGAACTACAGGAAACGTATGATCTCTGTAATTGCAAACAAAGGTTTCTGTACCAAATATTAAGTTCTGCTTTTCTGATGTATCAAATACTTATGTCATGCAATAAAATGCAAATTAATTACTTAAAAATCATACAATGTGATTTTCTGGATTTTTGTTTTAGATTCCGTCACTCACAGTTGAAGAGTACCTATGATAAAAATTACAGACTTCTACATGCTTTGTAAGTGGGAAAACCTGCAAAATCGGCAGTGTATCAAATACTTCTTCTCCCCACTGTAGGTCCTGGGTGGCTGGAAGCTTGGCCCCAGTGATGTACTAGGCCATAAGTACTACCCTCCGTAGATGCCGAGCAGTTGCCATACCAGGCGGTGATGCAACCGATGGTGCAGCTGTAGAACTTTTTGAGGATCTGGGGACCCATGCCACATTTTTTCATTCTCCTGGAGGGGGAAAAGGTGTTGTCGTGCCCTCTACACTACTATCTTGGTGTGTTTGGACCATGATAGTTTGTTGGTGATGTGGACACCAAGGAACTTGAAAAACCCTCGACCCGCTCAACTACAGCCCCGTCGATGAGAAAGGGGGTGTGTTTGGCCCTCCCTTTCGTGTAGTCCACAATCAGCTCCTTTGTCTTGCTCACGTTGAGGGAGAGATTGTTGTCCTGGCACCCCACTGACAGGTCTCTGACCTCCTTCCTATAGGCTGTCTCATTGTTGTCGTTGATCAGGCCTACCATTGTTGTGTCGTCAAGAAAAAGTAATGATGGTTTTGGAGTCATGCTTGGCCATGCAGTCGAGGGTGAACAGGGAGTACAGGAGGGGACTAAGCACGCAACCCTAAGGGGCCCCCGTGTTAAGGATCAGCGTGGCAGATGTGTTGTTGCCTACCCTTACCACCAGGGGGCGGCCCGTCAGGATGTCCAGGATTCAGTTTCAGAGGGAGTTGTTTAGTCCCAGGGTCTTGACGGCTAATGACGTGAGTGCTACGGGGCGGTAGTCATTTAGGCAGACCACTATGGTGGTCTGCTTGAAACATGCTCTGACGTCACATCCTGGTAATCTGTCTGGCGCTGCGGCCTTGTGAATGTTTAAAGGTCTTGCTCACATCAGCTACGGAGAGCGTGATCACAGTCGTCCGGAACAGCTGGTGCTCTCATGCTGCGTGCCTCGAAGCGAGCATAAAAGGCATTTAGCTCGTCTGGTAGACTCGCGGCTGGTAGACTCGCGGCTGGGTTTCCCTTTGTAGTCCGTAATAGTTTGCAAGCCCTGCCACATCCGACGAGCGTCGGATCCGGTGTAGTATGATTCCATCTTAGTCTTGTATTGACAGTTTGCTTGTTTGATGGTTCGTCTGAGGGCATAGCGGGATTTCTTATAAGCGTACGGATTAGTGTCCTGCTCTTTTAAAGCGGCAGCTCTAGAATTTAACTCGGTGCAGATGTTGCCTGTAATCCATGGCTTCTGGTTGGGATATATGTAGGTAGGGTCCCTGTGGGGACGACGTTGTCAATGCACTTATTGATGAAGCCGGTGACTGAGGTGGTATACTCCTCAATGCCATTGGATGAATCCCAGAGCAAATTCCAGTCTGTGCTAGCAAAATAGTCTTGTAGCGTATCATCCACATCATCTGACCACTTCCGTATTGAGCGAGCCACTGGTACTTCCTGCTTTAGTTTTTGCTTGTAAGCAGGTTCGAGGTGAGTAATCGCTGTTCTGATATCCAGAAGCTCTTTTCTGTCATAAGAGACGGTAGCAGCAACATTATGTAAAAAATAAGTTACAAAACAATGTGAAAACACACACAAAATAGCACAGTTGGTTAAGAGCCCGCAAAGCGGCAGCCATCCACTCCGGCTCCATTATCACAATGGATTGTAATTTATGAGAATTCAGTGTGTAAAAATTACACTTTTTCAGTTTCCCCGCTGTAAAACAGTATATCGGCAGATATATCGGTATCACTAAGTTTTGTCCCCAGAAAATCGGCATCAGACTCAAAAAAACATATCGGTTAAGATCTAGGTAGAAACTTTAGCCAGCACTGTTTTCACAATACTTTCCATATTTTTCACATAGGGTGACATTTAGCATTAGTAATTGGCAGTGAGCAGTGACCAAAATAACCCTCAAATTTCCAAAATACAGGAAGGCATATTTATTCAATGAGTGTTCCAAAGCTTGTAACTCGCAATTGCATCACGTGCATCCCATGCATTGTACATTTGGCTAAACTCAGGTTGAATAATTGCATTATTATAACTCATATCAATAAAGCTGGAATCCTTAATTGGTGAAACTGTAACATCCATTTGAGATAGTGTAACAGTAGTGTAACAGTCTGCATCATGTATCTAGGTGTCGTGTATTATAGCGTTTCCTCACCAGTGTCTGCACCATGTGGGGTCTCTGCAGCCGGAGGCTCTTGACGGTCTGGAAGACGTCCAGGATGGCCTCAGCCTTCACCCGCTCCAGGACCGTGCTCAGGGCACAGAAGGTCCCCGTCCGCCCTGCGCCCGCACTGACACACACACACACACACACAAAGGTTAGCTGTGGTTAGGCACACGCACTCAGTCACACCCACAATATGATAAATTGTTAAAACGTTAGGTGTAGGCTACCTGCAGTGGACAGTGATTGGGTGGTTGCCAGATTGTTGCTGCTGCTTCTGGACCGCAGCGATGATGTTGATCATGCCCTTCCCGTCGCTGGGGATGCCTACTTCTGGCCAGCCATGGAAATGGAACTGTCTCACCGTACGAGCCTTGTTCTCCTAAAGAGTGAGAAAGGAAAGAGTAAGAAAGGAAGAGTTCTTCTGCTTGGGGCTTGTGTTTTGAATGGGTTATGTTGACTGCTAGTGTTTTTTGAGGTGGCCTCTGTCCTCACCCTGTTGTTGGTGACCAGGAGGTCTCTAACAGTGTAGCTCTCACTCTCCTCCTCCTTCTTCAGCTCCATGGAGATGTCCCCACACACCATCACCCCATCACTGGGCCAGTACTGGGCACACTTCTCCTACAGAGAGAGAGAGAGAGGGGGATGGAGAGAGAGGGAAGTAGATAGAGAGAGGGAGATAGAAAAAGATTAGCAAAAGCGAGATACAGACACTCGCAGACAGACAGACAAAGGTAGCCTGGCGGGTAGGAGCGTTGGGCCAGTAACCAAAAGGTCGCTGGATCGAATCTCTGAGCTGACAAGGTAAAGATCTGTCGTTCTGCCCCTGAGCAAGGCAGTTAACCCACTGTTCCCCAGGCACCGAAGACATGGATGTTGATTAAGGCAGCCCTCCACACCTCACAGATTCAGAGGGGTTGGGGTAAATGCAGAAGACACATTTCAGTTGAATGCATTCAGTTGTACAACTGAACTTTTCCCAAAGAGAAACAAAGAGAGAGAGAAAGAGACAGAGAGATCGAGATAGACTGAGGAGTCATTTCCCAGGCTGATGGCACTCTGCAATCAGCTCCAGGAAGTATTTAAAGTAACAGAGAATGATCCTCTAATCACGAGACAAAACCAGGAAACAGACCAATAAGAAGACATTGCTCTTCCAGTCATTGTTCTCAGTTATAATATACGTTACTGGCATGACTGAGCTTAGTGAACACAATGTTGTCCGATTAGTTCAATAGCACCCATCCTTCACTGCACTCTCTCCTTTCTGCCCATCTCCTCCTTCCTATGGCCTCCATCCTCCCTCTCACACCTCTCTACCTGTCCTCTCCATCTTCTTCCTCAATTCGTCTCTACCTGTCCTCTCTCCATTGTGTCCTCCCTCCATCCCTCTCCTCTCTCCATCCCTCTCTACCTGTCCTCTCTCCATCCCTCTCTACCTGTCCTCTCTCCATTGTGTCCACCCTCCATCCCTCTCTACCTGTCCTCTCTCAGTTGTGTCCACCCTCCATCCCTCTCTACCTGTCCTCTCTCCTCCAGCTCAGTGAGCATGACTATGGAGCAGCTCCTCCACTCCCAGATCATCCTCCAGAAGTCTTCAATGGTGTGCTGCAGCGGGCCCTGGCTGGCCATGTACGAGTCCTTCTGACGGTAGCCCTGGACCAGACACAGGTAGAGATACACAGAGGTTAGGTGTGTACACACACACACACACACACACACACACACACGCGCCAGCTTAGACATACATACTGTAGGATCCATTTCTGCCTGTATTAGACTCGTCTTCTGTGGTGTAGATGTCCGTCTTTGGATGTTTACCCTAACCAAGGGTCTCTATCACATCTCCTTACATTCACATTTTAGTCCAGAGCGACTTACAGTAGTGAGTGCATACATTTTCATACTGGTCCCCTGTGGGAATCAAACCCACAACCCTGGCGTTGCAAGAGCCATGCTCTACCACACGGGACCATCTTTTTACCTTTTATGTGAAGACAAACTTGTATCTGTTCTAACGCTTTGTTCATTTGCATCATTTTAAAAACACTCGTAACACAGGTGAAGTGAGCAATAGTCAGGTGTTGGGTTTGACAGTGGTTCGTCTACTCACGTCAATGAAGGAGGCGTTGACATAGTCTGTGTTCTCCTCCCCTCTCTTGACTGGGATGATCACTCTGTTGAACTCATCTACGAAACAACAACAAACAGGTTACATTACATGGAGTTATGTGACCAACTTGGTTTGAACACCAGACTGCTTTAATCTGCTGAACTAAAGCCTAGGCATTAGCTCAGGGAGCTAATCAACCGATAAGTTTTCAGGTCTCAGGCAAGATTTGGAGCCGTCACTCACATGGGATGATCTGGAGAACTCGGTTCTTCTTCATGTTAGCCGGCAGGTTGCCTGTCCTCATCTTGTCGTTTTGGATCTTGATGGAAGTCAGCTTCTGTGTGGGGAGACAAAACCACAGGCTTGGCTCTCACATTCAGGGAAAAACACCTCTAAAACAACTAACTAAGCTCTCAGAGTGCTACTTCAATGGTTTAGACCTGGGTCATATTCATTAGTTCACACCAGAGCAAAACATGTTGCAAGGAAAACTAAAAAAAGCATTTCAGTCCCTCCCTGTTTCAATTTCAATGTATCAATTTCTTCCGCTGGGTGAAAAATGAATATGACCCAGTGCCAAACGGACAGGCTGTCAAACATTTAAGCGTAGTTGAAGTGAGCTTGCGCTTGGCACTTTTGGGACTATTCCATTAGTTCCATTGTACCAGGCGTAACTAAATCACCTTGAACTCCGCTTCCATGCCCCCACAGCCGGCGGCGGTGGAGGGAGCGTAGAGCTTGGCCAGGTGGGACTCCAGGGAGGTCACCTCCAGCTCGGTGTCCCCGTACAGATAGTGCTCCAGCATGGCCTGGAAGATGAACACGTATTGCATCTGTGGATGGGAGGGAGGAGGAGAGAGAGAGGGGGGAGGAGAGAGTGGGAGGGGGGATAGAGAGAGGGGAGAGAGAGCGTGAGGGGGGAAGAGAGAAAGAGATGGGGGAGAAGAGAAAGAGGGGGAAGAGAGAAAGAGAGTGGGGGAAGAGAGAAAGAGTGGTGAAGAGAGAAAGAGAGTGGGGGAAGAGAGAAAAAGAGTGGGGGAGGAGGGTAGGAGAGAAAGAGAGTGGGGGAAGAGAGAAAAAGAGTGGGGGAGGAGGGTAGAAGAGAGAGAGAGGGGGAGGAGAGAGAGAGGGGGGAGGAGAGAGAGGTAGGCGGGATAGAGAGGGGGAGAGAGAGGGGGGAGAGAGCGTGAGAGGGGGGAGAAGAGAAAGGGGGAGGAGAGAGGGGGGAAGAGAGAAAGAGAGGGGGAGAAGAGAAAGGGGGGGAAGAGAGAAAGAGAGTGGGGGAAGAGAGAAAAAGAGTGGGGGAGGAGGGTGGACGAGAGAGAGAGGGGAGAGGAGAAAGAGAGGGGGAAGAGAGAGAGGTAGGGGGAGGAGAGAGGGGGAGAGAGAGATCGTTAAGACTTTTAGTGCACTTGTGATGCCCATATCGTACATCCACAAGAGTCAGATGACAGCACAACATGAACAGGTAATAACCACATACCCTGAACACTCCCAGTATTAAGATTTGAATGGAAACCGGTTCCTATAGTATAATGATATGAGTGTGTGATCTTATTCAGGTCAGGGTAATGTGGTCTTATTCAGGTCAGGGTAATGTGGTCTTATTCAGGTCAGGGTAATGTGGTCTTATTCAGGTCAGGGTAATGTGGTCTTATTCAGGTCAGGGTAATGTGGTCTTATTCAGGTCAGGGTAATGTGGTCTTATTCAGGTCAGGGTAATGTGGTCTTATTCAGGTCAGGGTAATGTGGTCTTATTCAGGTCAGGGTGATGTGGTCTTATTCAGGTCAGGGTAATGTGGTCTTATTCAGGTCAGGGTAATGTGGTCTTATTCAGGTCAGGGTAATGTGGTCTTATTCAGGTCAGGGTAATGTGGTCTTATTCAGGTCAGGGTAATGTGGTCTTATTCAGGTCAGGGTAATGTGGTCTTATTCAGGTCAGGGTAATAATGTTATGCGATCTTGTTGCGGTCTGAGTACAGTTGTGGTCTTGTGTGGGTCAGGGTAATAATGAGCACTGGTTTGGGTCAGGGTAATAATGAGTACTGGTTTGGGTCAGGGTAATAATGAGTACTGGTTTGGGTCAGGGTAATAATGAGTACTGGTTTGGGTCAGGGTAATAATGAATACTGGTTTGGGTCAGGGTAATAATGAGTACTGGTTTGGGTCAGGGTAATAATGAGTACTGTTGTAGTCTTGTTTGGGTCAGGGTAGTAATGAGTACTGTTGTAGTCTTGTTTGGGTCAGGGTAATAATGAGTTCTGTTGTAGTCTTGTTTGGGTCAGGGTAATAATGAGTACTGTTGTAGTCTTGTTTGGGTCAGGGTAGTAATGAGTACTGTTGTAGTCTTGTTTGGGTCAGGGTAATAATGAGTACTGTTGTAGTCTTGTTTGGGTCAGGGTAATAATGAGTACTGGTGTAGTCTTGTTTGGGACAGGGTAATAATGAGTACTGGTTTGGGTCAGGATAATAATGAGTACTGGTTTGGGTCAGGGTAATAATGAGTACTGTTGTAGTCTTGTGTGGGTCAGGGTAATAATGAGTACTGCTTTGGGTCAGGGTAATAATGAGTACTGGTTTGGGTCAGGGTAATAATGAGTACTGTTGTAGTCTTGTTTGGGTCAGGGTAATAATGAGTACTGTTGTAGTCTTGTTTGGGTCAGGGTAGTAATGAGTACTGTTGTAGTCTTGTTTGGGTCAGGGTAATAATGAGTACTATTGTAGTCTTGTTTGGGTCAGGGTAATAATGAGTACTGGTTTGGGTCAGGGTAATGTTGTGGTTAGTTCTTGTTGCGGTCAGTTCAACTTACGTCTGTCTGAACCATTTGGCAGCGTTGAGCTCTGATACGTGTGACAAAGCCAAAGACGTCCACCTTTCTCTCTGTGTTCATCATATCCAACATGGCATCTATCACTATGAAGGTACCTGTCCTCCCCACCCCCGCACTGACACACAGACAGACAGAGGGCAAGACAGAAAGAGAGAGAGTCAGAAACGAGCACGCACATAAAGATAGTATGTCGTATGTGACTGAACCTAGGCCGTGTTAACTCACCAAGCTTAAGCCTAGGAATGTAGGCGTTACCTCCACCAATAACACACTCACACACTGACCTGCAGTGGACCATGATGGGGCCGGCGTACTGGGGGTTGCAGGTCTTCACCTTCTTGAGGAACTTGAGCATGCCAATGGGTGTGAAGGGGACACCAAAGTCTGGCCAGCTGGTGAAGTGGAACTGGGTCACAAGCCGCTGGGGTTTCTTACCCCCCACATCCCCCACCTAGAGAGAGAGAGCGAGGTAGAGAAGGAGAGGGGTAGGGTTAGAGACAGAGACACCATTAGTTTAACTGTTTTGGAGTATTATTCAAGCCTCACATGAGCTTTGCCATCAGTGTACCTAACCTGTAGACACCTGCTAACAATAACCATCAACAGTGTTGTTGATTAGAGAATGCTTGGTGTCCATCCATATCACATGGGTTTGATAGATGGTGTGATCATAAATTGTGTGGTGAGAGGAGAAAACAAGACAAGAAAAAGGGAGGAGAGAGAAGAGGAGAGAATACAAGTCCAGAAAAGACAGGAGCAGGATCGAGGAAAGGAAGGGAAGAGCATGGTACCTGTTGGATGCAGAACTTGCGGACAGTGTAGTCCACAAGCACCATCATGTCCTCCACAGAGACCCGGATGTTGCCGTAGGTCCAGCAGCCCTGGTCTGGCCAGTACTGGGCACACTTACACTGAGACACACAGAGAGATTGCCGCTGTATGGATTTCTTTCAAATGAAAAGAAACAAACACTCACAGTTGTACACTCATATGCCTTTTCACGTTGCAAATTTGACATGCTGAACATACCCAATCATCGTCATATAGCAACTACTATAAAATACCTAGTAGAGGTCTGTTCAGGAGGGTGGAACATTACACAACGGTTCCAATAGATTTTGTACTGTGAAGAACAAATATTTTAAATGCATTTCATGTTGAGTAGGCAGTCGTGTCAATTGTTTTAATGAACTTTCTATCTGTAAAATTCGGAACATTCCACCTTCCTGAACACACCCCTGTTGTCACCCCTTCCCTGCCTTTTCCTCCTCCCCTACCTCTTTTCTTTCCTTCAGGTTGGTCACCATGACGATGGTGGCTGTGTTCTGTTCCCAGATCATTCTCCAGAAGTCATTCACAGTCTCCTCCTTTGGCCCTGAGAGAGGAGACAGAGAGACAGAGAGAGAGACAGAGAGAGAGACAGAGAGAGAGACAGAGAGAGAGAGAGAGAGAGAGAGAGACAGAGAGAGAGAGAGAGAGAGAGAGAGAGAGAGAGAGAGAGAGAGAGAGAGAGAGAGAGAGACAGAGACAGAGACAGGAAGAGCGAGACACACAGAGAGAGAGTGAGAGAGACACAGAGCGAGACAGAGAGAAACACACAGAGAGAGAGTGAGAGAGACACAGAGCGAGACAGAGAGAAACACACAGAGAGAGAGAGAGAGAGAGAGAGAGAGAGAGACAGAGACAGGAAGAGCGAGAGACACACAGAGAGAGAGTGAGAGAGACACAGAGCGAGACAGAGAGAAACACACAGAGAGAGTGAGAGAGACACAGAGCGAGACAGAGAGAAACACACAGAGAGAGAGTGAGAGAGACACAGAGCGAGACAGAGAGAAACACACAGAGAGAGAGAGAGAGAGAGAGAGAGAGAGACGACAGAAGATATATTATAATCCACTGTATATTATCATCATTGATTTAATAGGTTCATATTAAGTTGCCAAAAAAGCTCAACAGATTGAATTGAACCAAGAGATGGGGCTTGTTGACATTCCAGCCTGCATCCCAAATGCCACCCTATTCCCTATTTAGTGCCCTATGTTTGCACCAGGACCCATAGGGCTCTGGTCAAAAGTAGTGCACTACATAGAGAACACAGTGCCATTTGGGACACAGACAAGATGACTCATGGCATTTGATCACATCAGCCTATCCCAGTGGCTAGAGTAGCCTTTTTACCTTGAGCTGCAATGAATTTGTTCTTCTCTTGGTACCCCTGTGAACAAGAGGAAGGCAGAAGAGGAGAGTGTAAGAAAAATGTTTGATCACTGAATGGGTTAAATGACCATGTCTTGCATTGTTAGGTTTATGTTCTGATGCATCATCAATGTTTAATGACCATGTCTTGCATTGTTAGGTTATGTTCTGATGTATCATCAATGTTTCTCTACTTTTGTTGTAGAGGTGTTGTTTCTACTTCATGTGCATTTAGCGTGGGACCTGCGTTCTACAAATGAAATATTATTTTCATTTTGTAAAAAAATTGAGAAAGGGCAAAGGAGAGAGACAGAGGGAGGGAGAGAGAGTGAGAGTGATGGATAAGACTGCACTATTCTAACGCAAAGGGAGACCTGGCCAAAATATATATATATAAATAACAGAGCCTGTCATTGATGTCAATGGCTTGTGGCGTCACTCACGTTGATGAAGGATGCGTTGATGAAGTCGGAGTCTGGAACTCCCTCTAGTGATGACAAATGCACCCTGGAGTGATCATCTGAAACACAACAGAACCTTGATTAGCTGGATGGCCATGTAACATCTGCATCTAGCGCCAAATGTCAATTACATACCAATAGTAACAAAATAATAGAAATCCACGAGAGTAAAACATACTTTTTAGAACACAGCTAATTCACTTTTTTTGGTTTTCGTTCGGAAGGTTGACAACACAGCAAAAACATTAGCAATATAAAACGTATTACATCTTTGCAAATGGTAAGAAGCCACAATTTTTATTTTTTATTTCACCTTTATTTAACCAGGTAAGTCAGTTGAGAACAAGTTGTCATTTGCAACTGCGACCTGGCAATGCCATGTTAAATGTTATTAAGCGGTGTCCTTCAAAAAAACAAGTATTACACGTAGCTCCTTTAAAGTCTGTTCCAGGAAGAGTAGTATGACAGACTAGTGCCTGATTCAGACTATCGGGCCGAACCAATCCAAGCCGAGCTATACTAGTGGTTACACATCCGCCATAGATGCTGGAACAGTGCTGGAAAGGAAACAGTTTGGTCCCAAAAGGTGAATCAGGCTTCAGCTCCATGTTGGGGACTCACATGGCAGAATGTTGACGTATCGGTTCTTCTCCTTGTTCTCCTCCTTAGAGGCTGCGTCGCACGAGGCCTGGATGGGACACACCGGCAGCGCCTGGACACACAGAGAGCCATCAGACACACAGACAGGTAACATTGATATTAACTGAAAGCTCAGTGATGCGTGTTTCTATTGGTGATATTCTTCTTTCCAAAACCAGCCCTGGTGGACATGAAAATAAAGCAAATAAGGAAAGAAGGCTAAGGGAAAAGGAATTAGGAAGTATTGGGACACAGCCATAGGCTCTGTGTATGGTACTATGAGCCAGTAGCTAGAATCACACACACACACACACACACACACACACACACACACACACACACACACACACACACACACACACACACACACACACACACACACACACACACACACACACACACACACACACACACACACACACACACACAGAGACACAGACAGAGAGGGTTCTAGTTGCCCATTGTCCTGATATATGGCCCATAGATGACTAAAATGTGTGTATTTAAACGTGTTTGTGCGCATTGAGAGTATGCATATACAGTATATACAGTATATACACAATATCAGTCAAAAGTATGTACACACCTACTCATTCCAAGGTTTTTCTTTATTTGTGCTATTTTCTACATTGTAGAATAATAGTGAAGACATCAAAACTATGAAATAACACATATGCAAGTATCTCTTCCTGTCATTTACCTGTACAGTTTGTGTAACCATGCAAGTATTCACTTATCTGTAAATATAACTGTAGACTTACCTGTACAGCTAAGTTAACCATGCAAAATGTTCACTTACCTGTTCATTTAGCCAGTCTGTCTATTAAGTAAACTATTATCACCCTCGCTCATATAATACGCATTTTTAGCTACTGAAGTATTCGACCTGTATAGTATAGTTAACCATCCACCAATGTATAGTGTACATATTCAGCCAACCACCCATACTATGCAATGTCTTTTTATAGCTTTTTTTTTGCACTCCAGATATCTTGTATTTCTATACATTTTCATACTGCCGCTCTATGTATCATGCACCGTGTATCTGTCTTTTGTGTACTTTCGTTGTGGCATTTTGCACCTGCCCTGTGTTTTGTTGTAGCTGCTTGATAATGAAATTTCCCCCCCGGGGGATCAATAAAGTCTATCTATCTATCTATCTATCTATCTATCTATCTATCTATCTATCTATCTATCTATCTATCTATCTATCTATCTATCTATGGAATCATGTAGTAACCAAAAAAGTGTGCAAAGCTGTCATCAAAACAAAGGGTGGCTACTTTGAAGAATCTCAAATATAAAACATATTTTGATTTGTTTAACACTTTTTTGGTTACTACATGATTCCATATGTATTATGTCATAGTTTTGATGTCTTTACTTTTATTCTACAATGTAAAAAATATTGCAAATAAAGAAAAACCCTTGAATGAGTAATATTACAAACTTGTGGCCCCCAGTGTGTGTATGTGTGTGTGTGTGTGTATATATATATATATATATATTTGTGTGTTCGTGCATAAGGACTCCATACGTTGAACTCCTCCCGGAAGAGCTTGTTGTCGTCAGCCATGCGACGATTCATCTCCTCCTCCAGCTTGTCGACAACAAGGGGAGGGTACTTCCTGTTGGTGCTGGGTGAGCGGGCCAATAGTGGCACACTCTGGAGCTCTGCAAGAGCAGGAAGCAGGAAGGGAGGGAAGATGGAGAGGAAAGAGAGGAGGGCAGGAAGGGGAGGGGAAAGATGGGTAGAGATGGAGTTCCACAGGAGAAAGACAGAGACAGACAGAGAGATAAAAAGACAGAAACCCTTATTGTTGTGACACTGCCAACAATCAATTATACAAAAACAATTATTTATATATACTATATAAATAGTAAATTTATAAACAACAACAGTAAATACAGTAAAAAACAACAACAAAAAGCTGGTATAAGAGCCACATAGTGACACATTCACCAAACAAAGATTATAAACTCAATTAATGCACAATAGATATTATATTATATATTACATGTCCTAAACATTCCACAAGGGGGCACTGTAAACCAATCCAACACTGCTACTGAGCCACAAGTCATCATATGGAACAACAGTATAGACAGAGAACCAGTAAATGACCACAAAACCAATGTGATATTATCGAAACAGAGAACAACGCAGAAAGTTGGCTAAGATATAATTTACAAGTCCCTGTAAGTGTACGACCATAGGCAAAACGTGTGTTCACACACACACACGCACAGTGATTTTACCTGTATCATCTGATCTACCATTGGTCAGCCTGAAGGAGTTGGAATGGCTTCCGGCCTGCTTATACTTCTTAAACCTGTCAATCACATGAAATGCATGAATAAATATATCCAGAATGACACACACGGCCATTGCCATGGTAACTTCTGTAACTCTTGGTTCATTGATACTGTCCTCAATAGTGTGAGAGTGTATGAAAGGTGACAAGCAAGCTATTTCCTGCTCTGCGCTTCGAAAAACTTTAATGAATTGTGTGACAGTTAGCGTTTTACGCGGGTCTCATGTCTCAATATTGTATAGCTCTACACACTTTTCTTTTCAGTTGAAATATGCCAGCCTGAGACATGAGGCTGAAGTCGCTACTGTCGGGCAGAAAACCACGGTTATATTCATTAGGGGGCATCATAGCAAAACATAGTATCTGTTTCTTATTGGACAAAACAAGCATTTCTTATTGGACAAGTTCACGTAGCCCCTCCCTGTGTCAGTCCTTTTTCTTGTTTGGTGCCTGATGAACACGACCCAGGGGTGAGCTTCGTAGCTAATGTGGCACTATTTCTCACCCTGATGTAGGTTTCTACCTGAGTGAGTATGACTGACCTGAGCATGTAGAGGATGATGATGATGAAGACAATGACGAGCAGGGACGACAGAGCCACCATCACCGCGATGATGGGTGTGTCATCTGAGAGAGAGACAGGAGAGAGATAATTCACAACATATTTTAAAAAGTGTATCTATCCATTGTACAATGACTATTTGTATTTTGTCAGTCACATTACAAGACCCAACACACAAACACACCACAGGCTGGGAGCAGCACAGGGTCAGCCTCAGAGCAGCGCCTCTCAAACACACCACAGGCTGGGAGCAGCACAGGGTCAGCCTCAGAGCAGCGCAGGGTCAGCCTACATGTGGCCACTGTCCTTCAGTGTGTAGATACATCACTATTTAACTGGCAGGCAGAGTCAATCTTACACATGATAGGCTACAAGACAGGAGGCTGGTGTCAGGCAGTGAAACAAAGTTGAACGTACTGTTGAAGTCGGAAGTTTACATACACCTCATCCAAATACATGTAAACTCAGTTTTTCACAATTCCTGACATTTAATCCTAGTAAAAATTCCCTGTTTTAGGTAAGTTAGGATCGCCACTTTATTTTAAGAATGTGAAATAATAGTGGAGAGAATTATTTATTTCAGATGTTATTTCTTTCATCACATTCCTAATGGGTCCGAAGTTTACATACACTCAATTAGTATTTGGTAGCATTGCCTTTAAATTGTTTAACTTGGGTAAAACGTTTCGGGTAGCCTTCCACAAGCTTCCCACAATAAGTTGGGTGAATTTTGGCCCATTCCTCCTGACAGAACTGGTGTTACTGAGTCAGGTTTGTAGGGCTCCTTGCTCACACACACTTTTTCAGTTCTGCCCACAAATTTTCTATAGGATTGAGGTCAGGGCTTTGTGATGGCCACTCCAATACCTTGACTTTGTTGTCTTTAAGACATTTTGCCACAACTTTGGAAGTATGCTTGGGGACATTGTCCATTTGGAAGACCCATTTGCAACCAAGCTTTAACTTCCTGACTGATGTCTTGAGATGTTGCTTCAATATATCCACATAATTTTCCTTCCATCTATTTTGTGAAGTCCCCCCACCCTCCTGCAGCAAAGCACCCCCACAACATGATGCTGCCACCCCTGTGCTTCACGGTTGGGATGGTGTTCTTTGGCTTGCAAGCCTCCCCCTTTTTCCTCCAAACATAACGATGGTCATTATGGCCAAATAGTTCTATTTTTGTTTCATCAGACCAGTGGACATTTCTCCAAAAAGTACAGTCTTTGTCCCCATTTGCAGTTGCAAACCGTAGTCTGGCTTTTTTATGGCGGTTTTGGAGCAGTGGCTTCTTCCTTGCCGAGCAGCCTTTCAGGTTATGTCGATGTAGGACTCATTTTACTGTTTATATAGATACTTTTGTACCTCTTTCTTCCAGCATCTTCACAAGGTCCTTTGCTGTTGTTCAGGGATTGATTTGCACTTTTCGCACCAAAGTACGTTCATCTCTAGGAAACAGAACGCGTCTCCTTCCTGAGCAGTTTGACGGCTGTGTGGTCCCATGGTGTTTATACTTGCGTACTATTGTTTGTACAGATGAACGTGGTACCTTCAGTCGTTTGGAAATTGCTCCCAAGGATGAACCAGACTTGTGGAGGTCTACAATTTTTTTTATGAGGTCTTGGCTGAATTCTTTTGATTTTCCCATGATGTCGAGCAGAGGCACTGAGTTGAAGTTAGGCCTCGAAATACATAAACTTCCGAATTCAACTGTATGTTCCCAGTACGCATCAGACCTGGGTTCAAACTGTATTTGACTGATTTGGCATTTGATTGACCCTGTCTGGAGTGCCAAATTGGGTTTGGGTTGGCACTTTGTGCTAAGCAAGCTTGATCAAGTGCACAAATCAGTGCACAAAAGTATTTGAAAAAAAACCAAGACTAGCTATATGCAACTCTGGCTGCTTCGTGACTTCTACACTGATTACAGGAGCTCCTTACTAAGGACATCTTGGTGACAGTTACACTGGACAGCTTTGTTACGTCATACGTAACATTTTCATCATAGAGACATAAGAGATATCATTAACCGTTGTTACAGAGATGTCATTAACCTTCGATACAGAGATGAATTTCAAGACCCCTTGAAGTATATAAAATAAAATGTCTTGGCTGAATTCTTTTGATTTTCCCATGATGTCGAGCAGAGGCACTGAGTTGAAGTTAGGCCTCGAAATACATAAACTTCCGAATTCAACTGTATGTTCCCAGTACGCATCAGACCTGGGTTCAAACTGTATTTGACTGATTTGGCATTTGATTGACCCTGTCTGGAGTGCCAAATTGGGTTTGGGTTGGCACTTTGTGCTAAGCAAGCTTGATCAAGTGCACAAATCAGTGCACAAAAGTATTTGAAAAAAAACCAAGACTAGCTATATGCAACTCTGGCTGCTTCGTGACTTCTACACTGATTACAGGAGCTCCTTACTAAGGACATCTTGGTGACAGTTACACTGGACAGCTTTGTTACGTCATACGTAACATTTTCATCATAGAGACATAAGAGATATCATTAACCGTTGTTACAGAGATGTCATTAACCTTCGATACAGAGATGAATTTCAAGACCCCTTGAAGTATATAAAATAAAATGTGTTGATGAAAAATTATTTTTGTCCTTACTGCTATTAGTCTATACAAAACGCATTGAATATGAGACTCACTACAGATAGACAAGTCTTGCGAGGACTGTGGCTGTCCTAGAGCAAAACAACAGACATGTACCTGTTCATGAGTGTCTCACCTTTACACAGAGGGGTCATATTAGTTTGAAGCCCAAACTTCAGACTGAATGACGGCCTACCCCGGCCAAACCTGGACGACGCTGGGCCAATTGTGCGCCGCCTTATGGTACTCCCAATCACGTCCGGATGTGAAACAGGCTGGATTCAAACCAGGGACTGTAGTGACGCCTCTTACACTGAGATGCAGTGCCTTAGACTACTGCGCCACTCAGACTGCCAACAAAACAAAGGAGCTGATCGTGGACTTCAGGAAACATCAGAGGAAGCACCTCCCTATCCACATCGACGAGACCGCAGTGGAGAAGGTGAAAAGCTTCAAGCTCCTCGGCGTACACATCACTGACAAACTGGAATGGTCTACGCAACAGCGCCTCTTCAACCTCAGGAGGCTGAAGAAATGTGTCTTGGCACCTAAAACCCTCACAAACTTTTACAGATGCTCAATTGAGAGCAACCTATCGGGCTGTATCACCGCATGGTACGGCAACTGCACCACCCGCAACTGCAGGGCTCTCCAAAGGGTGGTGCGGTTTGCCAAACGCATCACCGGGGGCAAACTACCTTCCCTCCAGGACACCTACAGCACCCAATGTTACAGGAAGGCCAATAATATAATCAAGGACAACAACCACCCGAGCCACTGTCTGTTCACCCCGCTATCATCCAGAAGGTGAGGTCAGTACAGGTGCATCAAAGCTGGGACAGAGAGACTGAAAACAGCTTCTATCTCAAGGCCATCAGACTGTTAAACAGCCATCACTAACACATTAGAGGCTGCTGCCCTATATACATAGACTTGAAATCACTGGCCACTTTAATAATGGAATACTAGTCACTTTAATAATGTTTACATATTTTGCATTACTCATCTCATATGTATATACTGTATTCTATTCTGTTCAACTGTATCTTAGTCTATGCCGCTCTGACATTGCTCATCCAAATATTGACATATTCTTAATTCCATTCCTTTACTTTAGATTAGTCTGTATTGTTGTGAATTTGTTAAGATATTACTGCACTGTTGGAGCTAGAAACACCAGCATTTCACTACACCAGCAATAACATATGATGAACACCTGCATGTGACCAATAACATTTGATTTGATTTAACCGTCGTTACAGAGATGTCATTAACAGTCGTTACAGAGCAGATTTTGCATCTGGATTACAGTCATCATGACGCAAACAATGACATGAGGGATTAACCAAATAGATAAGGCCAATCATAGATTACAATCATAGATTACAATATGAACCCAGTCTGTCCCAATCCAAGAAACATAATAATAACAATAATATATATTATATACCATTTAGAATACTTTGGATAAAAGCGACAGCAAGTGATTGTTATCACCGTGGGAATCAAACCCAAAACCCTGGCATTGCTAGCACTAAGCCACTCTTACCAAGTGAGCCACACACGGGCCACATTTGATTTCATGTTGTTCAGACTGCCATCTTGGCTATTTCAGCTAATTGTTGTTCATTTTTTAGTGTTCTCTGAGGGACAATGTACACATTGAATGGTTCTGCACCACGTTGTTAGGAAGGTAATTGAAACTGATGAGGAGTAGAGAAGGGGGACTATTTGGACCATTCCATTTTAATGTCTCATACCGTGGGCATAGAGGATGGACAGAAACCACAGACAGAGGAGAGACAATGGAGGACTTGAATACTCGTGTGTTCGACAGGCCAGTTCAATTATTGGCACATCGCTGCCACGACTGCTTATGACTTATCTGTTATGTTGTACTAATGTCAGTGTCAGCGCGGTTGTATGACCGTTTGGCATGCCGTTGTAACTCGGGACATCAACACCTCACACACGCACACACAGTCTTACCGGTGTCTTCTTCTCCACCACCTGAGGAAGATAAAACAATAGTCTCATTACTATCAAACCTAAAAACACATACACCACAACCCAAAGCACTTCACTTCTTGACTCACTCTCTCACACACTCCACCAGCCACCAACATACAATTAACACACAGACACACACACACACACCTGGAACAGTAGCACCGCTAGTGGTCGACGTTGCTTCCACCGTCGGTTTTGTGTCTGTGTTGGTGGCAGTGTCTGGTGACTGAGTCTCTGGAAAAGAGGGTGTGGTCCCATTCTCCCCTACCCCTCCCTGACTGACTGTGGTTGGAGCAGGGGGTGGCTGTGGGGTGGGGGTCACCCCCGTGGGGACTTGAGGGGCTTCGGTTGGGCCAGGGGGTGGTGGAGGGGGGGCGGGCGCAGGTGTGGCACCACTGGGGCCTGCTGTCAATATGACCCCCTCCACAGTTGTGGTAGTTGTCATTGTCGTCGCGGCAACCTTTGGGGCAGTGGTTGTTGGAGGAGGAGGGGTGGTGGTTGTTGTTGTCAAAGGAACATTGGGGAAGGTGGTGGTGGCGGGAGGGTCCTTGGGTTTGGCAGTGGGGACTGGACCTCCTAGGGATGAGAGAGATAGATTTATTTTATTTAGGCTATTTCTGTTGAGTCAATTTGCCTCAACTGCAGCGTCGTGAGAGTTGCAGTGATACAAATAAGTATTTAGAACAATAGCGTTGAATATGTCAAAACGTGTCAGTGGTGGGATCCGGCTGTTCAGGTGATGGTGTCATGTGGGTCCTCCTTACCTGTGGGGGTGGGAGGTGGTCCCTGAGCCGAGACAGAGACCCAGAGGGCCACACTGAGCAGCAGGAGCAGGGGACACACACCCATACTGCCCTGGGAGAACCGGGACACATCTTATTACTTAGTGAAAACCACAAAATGACCCTTTCACAGTGCAAACAGATGATTGGATTATTACTGTGTTGTACTTGTAATTGGAGGCTAATCCTAATCCTGGATGTTAACTTTTTCAGAATAATCCACCTAAATGTGGGTAGTTACATTTGTGGGGGGGGGGGGGTGGAACAAGAAGTTGATCTCTTACCTTAAGAAGCGAAGTTGGCATCAATCACTCATTCGCACAGTGTGGTCCTGGATCCAAAAAGAAAGTAAGACTGTTAGAATCTTAAAAGACACACTCAGAAATTGTTCACTTGTTAGTTTCACTACTTTTTTATTATTTGTTTGCATGTTGTGACCATTCTTACATAAACATTTAAAAACTTCATGAAAATTGGAGGATGACTGTTCATTCTGGGATTGTCAAAGTAACATATTTTTCCCAGAAGGATTGACTGATCCCAAACTTTCTAGGTGGGGGTTTATCTCCAAAATATCTGACCATCTCCTCAGTTTAAAAAACAGCAACTTTAAATGTGCTACATATTCTGCGGTTAGGTTATCAAACAATGCCTGCCTAAACTCATAATTTATTTTATCTGCTTACTTAGCAGAAGCTTTTATCCAATGTGACTTGCAGTTAGTTTAACGCATACAAGCTCACAGAAAGTGACCGCCGAGTGCTGAAGCATGTAAAAAATTGTCAGTCCTTGGTTGCAACACTCGTTACCGAGTTCCAAACTGCCTCTAGAATCAAAGTCAGCACAAAAACTGTTCGTCGGGAGCTTCATGAAATGGGTTTCCATGGTCGAGCAGCCGCACACAAGCTTAAGACCACCAGGCGCAATGCTAAGCGTCAGCTGGAGTGGTGTAAAGCTTGCCGCCATTGGACTCTGGAGCAGTGGAAACATATTCTCTGGAGTGATGAATCACGCTTCACCATCTGGCAGTCCAAGGGAAAAATCTGGGTTTGGCGGACGCCAGGAGAACTTGCCCCAATACATAGTGCCAACTGTAAAGATTGGTGGAGGAGGATTAATGGTCTGGGGCTGTTTTTCATGGTTCGGGCAAGACCCCTTAGTTCCAGTGAAGGGAAATCTTAACGCTATAGCATACAATTTAGACGATTTTGTGGTTCCAACTTTGTGGCAACAGTTTGGGGAAGGCCCTTTCCTGTTTCAGCACGACAATGCCCTAGTGCAAAAGCGAGGTCCAAACAGAAATGGTTAGTCAAGATAGGTGTGGAAAAACTTGGCCTGCACAGAGCCCTGACCTCAATCCTATTGAACACCTTTGGGATGAATAGGAATGCAGACTGCGAGCCAGGCCTAATCGCCCAACATCAGTGGCCGACCTCACTAATAGTCTTGTGACTGAATGGAAGCAAGTTCCCGCAGCAATGTTCCAACATCTAGTGGAAAGCCTTCCCAGAAGAGTGGATGCTGTTACAGCAGCAAAGGGGGGACCAACTCCACATTAATGCCCATAATTTTGCAATGAGATGTTCGACAAGTGGCACATACTTTTGGCCATGTTGTGTATATATCGTGAATAGTCCATAAATAAATAAATACATACAATAAAACAATATGATTTTTTAGGCTATAATCGCCCAAACCTACTATGACCCATGCGGGAATCAAACCCACAACCCCACTGTTGCCAGCACCAGGCTCCAACCAACTGAGCCATCAGACGCACATAGAAGCCCACCATTCTGTGTGCCAAATCCCTGTCACTTTCTCTCTCTTGTTCTGTCTGTGTCTCGTATCCAGCTGGTGCTCCGTAGCATGAATAACAAATGACCAAAATGGGACACGGTGAAGGGAACAATCTGGGAAACAAGCATTTTATATATGCATTTCAACTTGGGCTTGGCCCTATGTGCAAGACGGGACATAGTTACCTGAGTTCTGGGAATAAATCGAGAAGTTAGGAACTGCAAAATCGGGATTGAGACAGATTTGGCTGTATTGTGTAATAGCTTTCTGCATTGACTGCACTGGGGCTCACCTCGAACAACAACGAAAGGAACTCAATTTAAATGTGTGTGTATGGAAGAGCCTAGCGTGCAGGCAGGGTGGGCTGACTAGCTGATGTAACCCCACCAGTCCACTGGGTGCGGTCTCACTGACTGAGCTGTGATAATCTCTGGCGTAATCCCGTGGTACTGACCCAGGAATAATCCAGCCCGTCTGGCTCTCTTTATTGCAATCTAGTCACACATACACACGCACAGGGGTGACTGCAGACAGACATACAAAGCCTGGTTATCAGGGATTTACTGCCAGAACCTCTGAATTGGGTGCAAAAACAGCTACTGTGCCATTTGTATCTAGTGGGAAAGGCTGTGATTGTTATTGTTTAGACGATGGTCAGAGCTTACCTATGATGCAAGTCAATAAATCATCATCAATAAGTCAAAGTATTATATATTTGGCCTTGAAGTGCCAAACCCAAATGTGTGACCTCAGATGTTTCTGTGAGTCTTACATGTCTTTTCCTACGAGACAATGTTACAATATTTCTGCCTACGTTTCGTTTCAGGGCTGGGTTTTAATTCAATGTTACCACCCACCAGCATGGCAATGTTTATTCATCAGAAACACCTGCTGCAAAGTTCTTCCTATTGGAGAGTCGTCTGAGACCCAAACAGCTTTTCTCTGTAGCCTAAACTTGAGTTTCCACTAGATAAAAAACAGCCAAAGAGTCAAAATTAGCTATATTCATGAAAACAAAGATTTAAGGTTATGGTTAGGCTCAGGCCAGTGGTGTGGTTAAGGTTAAGGTGACAGTTAGGTTTAAAATCCGATTTTAAGAAGAGGAAAATGTAGAAATATCTGCCCTTACATAAAAAGATAGCAGTTTTGAAACTGCAGTAAAAGTGCAGTAACTAAAGTCGACTGTGGTATTTTGGACGCAGTAATTGCAGAATAACTGCAGTTATACTGCAAAATTACTGCAGGGGGAAAAAACTGTGTTATTTTGGCTGCAGTATTTGCAGCATACTGCAGTTATACTGCACTCTTTTTTCCGTAAGGGAGGGGTTTATGACTTTGTGGCACGCCTGTGCAGCAGGTAGCACTAGCAGTTAAGAGCGTTGGGCCAGTAACTGAAAAGTTTTAATCCCTGAGTTGGCTAAGTGAAAAATCTGCCGATGTGCCCTTAAGCAAGGCACTTGACCCTAACTGCTCATGTAAGTTGCTCTGGATAAAAGTGTCTGCTAAATGACAATAAATTTAAAATGTTTCACTTGTGCCGTTTTCCACCTAAAAACGAGGACAGAGAATCAGGATTCATTCCTGGGCTAAATTTAGAAGAGGTGTTTCTAAATTTAAAGGGTGGCCTTGTGCATTGCGAGTGTTTCACTTGACTTTGCTCTTAATGCCGACTAATCACTGATGAGCTGAATCCAGGATAAAACAAAAAGTAAAACAACCAACAAACCGACAAAGAGGCACTCAACACACTAATTATAGTAGATTATGCATGTCATACTAAAATTACATTGAGAACATGTCCTTCCTTCTTCTTAAATGGCGCAGTCTGACTGGAAAATGTCTAGCCCTTTCTCTGCTTTTCTACCTCCCTAGTAGGCCATCTCCCCAGCTGATTCAGACTCCGGGAAAGTCGTAAAACAGCGAGGGCCCAGCACATTGCTTCCTTCCCCTGCAGTCTGTCTGCTAAACCCCTTGCATGTCCAAAACCAGTCTCTGACCCTTGAACCCTTCGTGTCCGATGCCCCAGTCTCCCCTCACCTGACCTACAGAGCAACCATCCTCATAACCAATGATTCAGCTATGACAAAACCATCCCCATTAACATTAGACTTTAAATTTGTGTTAAACCGATTGAAACAGCAGCTTCCTCTTTAAATATGGCATGGTTCCATCAGTTGTCTTGTATGAATCAGCCTTTGCACTTGAATCAGCTTGCAACACTGGGAGCCTAAATTACCTTTTTGGACATAATATGACTCACTGCTGTCACCCTGTGATTGGGTGGGGTGGTAAGGTGAAGCCATCCGATGCTAACCGGAGCTAGTAGCCACAATGGATGCAGTCCGTGAGTGTAGTGTACAAGCGTCGCCAACCAGTCTGATCTATAGGTCTGAGTGCATTAGTCTATGGGGACACGGCTAAATGTGTTTTCTCCACCTAAGCAGTCCCCAAACCCTTTCTCTGAGAGTGTGTGTGTGCCCGTGTGTGTATGTCCACAGAGGGGTGTGGGTGCTGTGAGAGGCATGTCCAAGTGACTTAAGTGGAGAGAGGAAATCATTAATTCAAGAGGCACTAGTCAAGTGTTTCTACTTCATAGGCCTACCTAGGCTACACTCAACACAACAACAAAGTGCTCTCTTTTATAGTCAAGTAAGAGAACAAACACCCTTTGGAGTGCTGGCTCTCTGCATCAGTGCTTATAGGCCTAGTTTTAGCAGAGATCATAGAAAAAGCTTACTGAACAATATCTGGTTGTAGGAGCAGTAGAATGTGAGGAACTCGGAATCATGCACATCCATCCACATAAGAATATTCAGCCTCATCACTCAAAGCTTATAATAGATATAGCCAAGCACCCCAAAGAAATCAAAGTTTGACAACACAAACATCTTCTTAGCCCAGTATGCCATGAAACCCTGAACTATATCGCAAACGTACAATGTTCTCCTCTTGCTCAGTTTCTCCAGTTTCCTGTTGCGAAAGCTTTGTTGACAGCCATTCCCGACCAAGATATTCTGCTACCCCAGAGAACAAAGACGTGGTCCACAGTGCCTTCCTCTCACTGCTTAATGTTGGATCGCAATCTTTTGATATCTAAGGCCTAGTTCCACACAGGCAAATCCAAGGGTTAGGGTCCTCCATTTTCATCCCAGCAACCCCCGGAGATGAGCGGTCTCATCAAATGACCCATTTCTAGAGAGCTAAACAATTCAGGCAATGGTATGTTGTTCTTCTACTACAAGACTAATATGGTGTTCAACAGGGCTACTGTTCTACATAAATGAGGGACGATACCAGTATTGAGATATTGGTTAGTATCGTGGCAAGAAAACAAAATACAAAGAGGATTTAACGTCTTTAGGAAAACAGTCCTAATGTTGGAAACAAACATCTTTATGTTATCATCAAGTCAAAATTATTTATTTTCCAAGCATACAACATTTTTACATACAGCAGGTATTTAAAGGACCAAAGAGTTAAGCCTGTTTCGTGTTTTCATTTTTGCCTTGGGAATTGTGATACTGGGATGGATGGATACAGTGGGGAGAACAAGTATTTGATACACTGCCGATTTTGCAGGTTTTACCACTTACAAAGCATGTAGAAGTCTGTAATTTTTATCATAGGTACTCTTCAACTGTGAGTGACGGAATCTAAAACAAAAATCCAGAAAATCACATTGTATGATTTTTAAGTAATTAATTTGCATTTTATTGCATGACATAAGTATTTGATACATCAGAAAAGCAGAACTTCATATTTGGTACAGAAACCTTTGTTTGCAATTACAGAGATCATACGTTTCCTGTAGTTCTTGACCAGGTTTGCACACACTGCAGCAGGGATTTTGGCACACTCCTCCATACAGATCCTTCAGGTTTCGGGGCTGTCGCTGGGCAATATGGACTTTCAGCTCCCTCCAAAAATGTTCTATTGGGTTCAGGTCTGGAGACTGGCTAGGCCACTGCAGGACCTTGAGATGCTTCTTACAGAGCCACTCCTTAGTTGCCCTGGCTGTGTGTTTCGGGTCGATGTCATGCTGGAAGACCCAGACACGACCCATCTTCAATGCTCTTACTGAGGGAAGGAGGTTGTTGGCCAAGATCTCGCGATACATGGCCCCATCCATCCTCCCCTCAATACGGTGCAGTCGTCCTGTCCCCTTTGCAGAAAAGCATCCCCAAAGAATGATGTTTCCACCTCCATGCTTCACGGTTGGGATGGTGTTCTTGGGGTTGTACTCATCCTTCTTCCTCCAAACACGGCGAGTGGAGTTTAGACCAAAAAGCTCTATTTTTCTCTCATCAGACCACATGACCTTCCCATTCCTCCTCTGGATCATCCAGATGGTCATTGGCAAACTTCAGACGGGCCTGGACATGCGTTGGCTTTAGCAGGGGGACCTTGCGTGCGCTGCAGGATTTTAATCCATGACGGCGTAGTGTGTTACTAATGGTTTTCTTTGAGACTGTGGTCCCAGCTCTCTTCAGGTCATTGACCAGGTCCTGCCGTGTAGTTCTGGGCTGATCCCTCACCTTCCTCATGATCATTGATGCCCCACGAGGTGAGATCTTGCATGGTGCCCCAGACCGATGGAGATTGACCGTCATCTTGAACTTCTTCCATTTTCTAATAATTGCGGCAACAGTTGTTGCCTTCTCACCAAGCTGCTTGCCTATTGTCCTGTAGCCCATCCCAGCCTTGTGCAGGTCTACAATTTTATCCCTGAAGTCCTTACACAGCTCTCTGGTCTTGGCCATTGTGGAGAGGTTGGAATCTGTTTGATTGAGTGTGTGGACAGGTGTCTTTTATACAGGTAACGAGTTCAAACAGGTGCAGTTAATACAGGTAATGAGTGGAGAACAGGAGGGCTTCTTAAAGAAAAACTAACAGGTCTGTGAGAGCCGGAATTCTTACTGGTTGGTAGGTGATCAAATACTTATGTCATGCAATAAAATGCAAATTGATTATTTAAAAATCATACAATGTGATTTTCTGGATTTTTGTTTTAGATTCCGTCTCTCACAGTTGAAATGTACCTATGATAAAAATTACAGACCTCTACATGCTTTGTAAGTAGGAAAACCTGCAAAATCGGCAGTGTATCAAATACTTGTTCTCCCCACTGTATGTGCAATAATGCAGCAGTCCACAAAACACAGTCATTTCGATATTTCAAGTCTGTTTTTCGGCAGTTTTTCCTCATGTTTTTCTCAAATGGATCAAAATATGTGAACAATTTAAAAGAAAAGCCTTAATTTCATCATCAGCATATGTCGGTAAGATATGTAAGGTGTTTAAGTGTGAAAGGGCGCATGAACAAACGTCTTCATTTTCATGTGCCTCCTTTTAAACAGCAACAGTTGTGCATACATACACAACCTACTCAGCACATCTGCATTCTAGCTCATCACCAAGATATTCCAAAAGCATCATGCATGTTAGCCACTGGTGTTGACTGTTGCCTCATGAACAATACTAGGCTCAATCCTTACAGGGAAAATGTCTTCCAAACATGAACTCAAATAGCCAAATGCCTTTCTGGATTTAGGCTTCTTGAGATCAGGAAGCTACAGGATAACGATGCCAACGTGCAATAGACCTAACCGAATCAGACAAGACAGAAGAGACCCACATAATCCTGTCTTAGTGTGACAGTAAATGACATCATAAAGTCCATCATAAAATATATATTCCTCACACATGATTACCTCTGCATGTTGTTTAGCCTATTGTAATAGTGTGTGATGGATATTTTATAATCCGTTAAACTTTGGGCTTACAATTCCCTGCACCACATAGGCCTATGAGAAACAGTGTGATGGCGTTAACATTCATATTTAAAGGCAAGAAGTGTGACAGTAGAACATAGGTTCCCAAGTGGCGCAGTGGTCTAAGACACTGCATCTCAGTGCTAGAGGCGTCAATACAGACAACCTGGTTCGAATTCAGACTGAATCACAACCGGCCGTGACTGGGAGTGCCACAGGGCGTTGCACAATTGGCCCAGCGTCGTCTGAGTTTGGCCGGTTAAACACTGCACTTTTCTGAGTCAACGTGCATGTGCCCGGCCCGCCACAGGAGATGCTAGAGCGCGATGGGACAAGGACAACCCGGCCGGCCAAACCCTCCCCTAACCCGGACATTCGCTGGGCCAATTCTGCGTTGCCTCATGGGTCTCCCGGTCGCGGCCGGCTGCGACACAGACGGGGCTCGAACCCGCATCTGTAGTAATTCAGCTTGCACTGCGATGCAGTGCCTTAGACTACTGCACCACTCGGGAGGCCCACCCAGCAGGACTAAAGTTAAGCCTTACATACCTACTTTGCAGGTCTTAACATTATGAGAGCTTGGGACTAAAATTAGGTTCTATCTGCAAAAAGAGGATTCTGAGATGGTTGACTTTAATGTTTCGAACCCCTAATTGGTTTGAATGGTGTCAGTGATTTTGTATTCTTTTGAACTTAACATGAATTGGGGTATTTAGAGTAGGCTAGGTAGAGAACATTGAACAGAACAAGACTGTGTCGATGAATACATTTTTACAAAAATGCAGAATCAGATAGAACCTTAGTCCCAAGCTCGCGATTAACAAATGAAGAGATAATGTGAGCCTAACTCTCAACACAAAGATGACGCAAGTTCCCTGGAGATGCTTGACACAGGCAAAAAAATTCATAAGAAGGCAACATGGGGTCTCAAACGACAGTCCGATGTTAAAAACTGTGATTTGAACGTGACACAGTGTCAAATAGTTCTGTGAAATTCAAATTTTAAACAACTGTGGTTAAGGGTGTAGGCCTGTGTTGTTTAATGGGTTATGCATGCAAGTGTTGACTAGCCTACAGCATGACTAAAGAATACAATGTTCCCTCTCCTCCTGTGGCCAAGTATCTGCCGAATCAGTGTGAAATTACTGCGTGGTTACAGGACTGTGTCAAATAAAATGTTATTTGTCACGTGTCGTAAACAACAGGTGTAGACAAACCGTGAAATGCTTCCTTACGGGCCCTTCCAAACAATGTAAAAAATATAACACAAGGAATAAATACACAATGAGTAACGATAACTTGGCTATATACACAGGGTACCAGTACAGAGTCAATGTAAATGATGTAGATATGTAAGTAGGGATACAGTGACTAGGCAACGGGATAGATAATAAACAGTAACAGCAGCGTAAGTGATGAGTTAAAAGAGTTAGTGCAAAAAAGGGTCAATGCAGATAGTTAAATAGTTACTTGCGTACTCGTTTGTTTGGAAATTGCTCCCAAGGATGAACCAGAATTGGCTGATTTCTTTTGATTTTCCCATGATCTCGAGCAAAGAGGCACTGAGTTTGAAGGTAGGCCTTGAAATACATCCACAGGTACACCTCCAATTGGCTCAAATTATGTCAATTAGCCTATCAGAAGATTCTAAAGCCATGACATCAAATTCTGGAATTTTCCAAGCTGTTTAAAGGCACAGTCAACTTAGTGTATGTAAACTTCTGACCCACTGGAATTGTGATATAGTGAATTATAAGTGAAATAATCTGTCTGTAAACAATTGTTGGAATTATTACTTGTGTCATGCACAAAGTAGATGTCCTAACCGACTTGCCAAAACTATAGTTTGTTAACATGAAATCTGTGGAGTGGTTGAAAAATGAGTTTTAATGACTTCAACCTAAGTGTATGTAAACCTCCGACTTCAACTGTTCATTTGACTGAGTCACCCTCTACAGCTCCAGCAAACCAGCTCATAAGGGTACATGCGTGCCAAAGGCCATCAACTCTAGTTCATCAAGGGTGGGTAGCTCAGATCGTCAGAACGGCTTGCCAGGAGCCTCGCTGATAAGAAGCCCAATGCCTGCAAGGCAAGCAAATACGGGAGGAGGATGTCTGGGTATTCTCCCATTCCACAGACAGCGCAAACTTCTCCTTGCTCACTCACGAGTCATCGCGGGGAGAGATAATGACATTCTGTCTGTCCCCATTCATGGCATATTAATACTCTGCCTGTGTCCTGAGGGGGGTCCGCTGTGACAGGAATACTCTGAATGCCCCTCTTCATGGTGGCTCAAGTAGGCCATGCCAAGGGCTCAGAGGAGAACTCTCCCTCACCTCCCAACACAGACCACAGATTATACATCCTCAACGCCACATGCATTACTCACAATCCTCTGGATTTCCTAGTATGCTCTGTGACTGTGCTCGCTCACCTCATTCATATGAGACAGTCAATTGCCCAAATGGAGGGGAGGATCCAGGATTAGCGCCAAGGTAAAATGTGCAGTGCAACCTCAGTGTCCGTCAGACGAAGCTTGCATGAGCTTGATCGAGTCCTGCTCGAAGGACTAAGAGCAAACTCGTCCCAGTGAGTGAGTGAACATGTTGGCTCAGTCAGGCTGTTCAGGCAGGCTGCTCCTGCTTTGTTGTGTGGTTTCTCACAGAGCTCACCAGGGACCTCTACAGTCTGCCCACATCACACAGAGGAGAGGATGTGGCGGCACTAAGCAGCGGCCTTCCTCCAAAGCCACTGTGACCCGTGAGCATGGTGTAGGGCTGAGAGGAGAGCTGTAGGCCACAAAACCCACACTCACTCACTCTACCAGCCCAATGTAGAGGTGGCGGGCTGCCATGCACTGCCCTGCACACAAAACTACAACACAAGGTTCAGTAGAGTAAACTTGGCTGATGTGTTTGGCTTTGAAACAAGATCCCAACAACCATGTTTTCCACTCAGTTTAAACCTGTTGTTGAACTTCTTTATTCAAATTGATTAATTACAGTGATGTCAAACAATGTAACGGTGAGTTTTAAAAGCATGATACTCCCACCCAGCCTAAATAATTAGACCGCCATTGATAAAAAATGTCTCCCATCACCAGTTATCCTCATCATTCAGTTTTTCAAATTCAGTCATGAAGTGTTCGATGTGATTTACCAATTGCATTTGCATTGATGATTGATGACAGGAACAATAGAGCGCAGAGTCCCAGGCCATTAGTGACCTGAGGGCCATTAGCAAGTTGGGTACTACCAACGCATCAGCGCCATTCATGTACAGAGCGCAGAATATGACTCAGCGGTCACATGGAATTTCACTCGCAGTAATATGGTCAACGCAACAGCCCTAGTTAGTATTGCTTGCATGTGCTGAATTAGTTGGGATTAAAAATGGTGGCCAGTGAGCTGTAAATTGCAATGGGTAGTCTCATTACTACTTGAAGGAAGTCATACAATTTTGCTGGCATTCGCCTACTTCCATTTCCCTCTCTCTAGCCATTCACCACAGAGCAGGAATACCAGGCAGGCGGGCATTAAAATATAGGTCCACATCAGCTTGATCGGCACACCAGGTAAGCAGAGTTTTCCTTATTTTTTTATGTCACCCGCCTACCCAGTGCGCCAAATCAAGTATACATTATATTTTCAAAGGACTAGCCCCAGCCGTAAGCTCCAGGCCTATGTGACTGGGCACATGGACCAACCTCTGCTGAGACCATGCCATTCCCTTAACTATGCAAGATAAGAGACCCATCCCAGGCTCATCAAAGACCTAGAGGCAGTGCTGCTCTACACCCTCCCTGTGATATCAGTTTATTTTTTATGTAGGGCAGACACCAAATTACTTTTCCACTGAAACTATGTGGCCTAGCTTAACTTGGCTGTGGTCAACCGACCTAGGTGAGATGGGCGGCACACCATAAATAATGGGTGAAGAATACTGTAGACATAAACCTACATACCATACTAGAAACCCCCCCCTCTAGGGACTTGTTAAGGCGTCAGCATACTTAGAACCAGTGTGCTCACATACTCCCTTAAAAGACCGTTGCTTGAAAAACAAGAAAAAAAAGTGTCAGTACTGTTTGCCCATTTTGAGACACTGTAGCCAGTATACACTTCCTCAAAGTAGTCAGAATTAACTAAAATAACTAAAAAATATGTAATTAATTTCGATGTTTTTGCCGAGGAGATCTTAGTTGCAATATATATATATTTAACTACTGTTTGGTGCAGTATTTCTCTATGAAAAAATGTGTATGAAAATGAGTCATCTCTCGTTGAATGACAACAGACTTTATTGAAGAATCCCTACTAGGGTTGCAAAGGGTTGGAAACTTTCCAGGAAATGTTCCAGAAATCTTCCAGGGGAAGTTAAGCCCTGGAATTTGGGGAATTTATCAAAAAGGTTAGCTTATAACAGTGAACCTTTTTTTGTGGGATACACAAGGCAATTCTAGGTCTTGTGGCATATTTTGGTTAAACTATCCCCAATTAAATGGAATTGCAACCCTCTGCATGCACAGTGCATTATTCCATCACATGTACAGCTGATTCTCAAGATATTGCACACTAATGAGATGCTATTGAGCCCACACTACTACACTGTCTGAGCAAGGACTACATGCTTTCTGGTAAGTTGTGATTACAATATTGGGTGGGGTGAATATATTTTATATGACATACATGAATTTTTGTTCACTAGTAAATAGTAGCCTACAGCAAAGTGTGTTTAAATCATTTCTAACTTTCTGCTAGTTAGTTTTTGGTACCATGTGGGTTTTGGCTTGCTTGAGCCTGCTAACTGAGGAGTGTTAATTCACCTGTTTCCATACATGTTTCATTTTAAAACATTTATTTTACAAAAGGAGTTGTTTAATCTAACTGCTTAACTAATTATCTGTACATGGAATTGTATTTAGTTTTTTTTCTTTTTTTTTTTTTAGGAAAATGCCACAGGCACTATCTGATGTGGGGAGACATTTCAAGTGCATAAAGTTCCCTCAGCGCTCACAATTCCTCCTGGAATCAGAGGTTTTTTTGACTCAATGGAAGAACGTAGTCAGAGAAATGCTGATGAATGTCTTGCTCGAGCTGTGTATGCAACTGGTTCACCTCTGATGCTCACAGGCAATATGTATTGGAAGAGATTTCTGAATGTTCTTTGCCGAGCATACACCCCTCCAACCAGACATGCTTTATCTACTCATTTGCTGGATGCAGAGTTCAACAGAGTTCAAGTGAAGGTCAAGCAAATCATAGAGAATGCAGACTGTATTGCAATCATCTCTGATGGGTGGTTGAATGTTCAAATAATTAACTACATCATCTCCACCCCTCAACCAGTATTCTACAAAAGCACAAACACAAGTGACAACAGACACACCGGTCTCTACATTGCAGATGAGCTGAAGGCAGTCATCAATGACCTTGGACCACAGAAGGTATTTGCACTGGTGACAGATAATGCTGTGAACATGAAGGCTGCTTGGTCTAAAGTGGAGGAGTCCTACCCTCACATCACACCCATTGCCTGTGCTGCTCATGCATTGAATCTGCTTCTCAAGGACATCATGGCACTGAAAACAATGGATACACTCTACAAGAGAGCCAAGGAAATGGTTAGGTATGTGAAGGGTCATCATGTTATAGCAGCAATCTACATCACCAAGCAAAGTGAGAAGAATAAGAGCATTACATTGATGCTGCCAAGCAACACCCATTAGGGTGGTGTTGTCATCATGTTTGACAGTCTTCTGAAGGGGAAGGAGTCTCTCCAAGAAATGGCCATATCACAGTCTGCCAATATGGACAGCCCCATCAAGAGGATCCTCCTGAATGATGTATTTTGGTAAAGAGTGGTAAGCAGCCTGAAACTCCTGAAACCTATAGCAGTAGCCATTGCACGGATTGAGGGAGACAATGCCATCCTGTCTGATGTTCAGACTCTGCTTGCTTGCAGATGTAAGAGAAGAAATCCATACTGCCCTGCCCACTTCACTCTTGCTCCAAGCAGAGGAAACTGCAGTTCTGAAATACATCAAAACGTGTGAAGACTTCTGCCTGAAGCCCATACACACCGTAGCGTAGATGTTGGGCCCCAAGTATGCTGGCAAGAGCATCCTGTCTGGTGCAGAGATCAACAAGACCTAGGTTGTCATCACTACGGTGTCTCGCCATTCTTGGCAGTCTGGCAAAGTAGACCAAGCAAGGGCTTTGGGATGGAGATGCAATATGGCAGTCGTTCCAACATATCTCATCAGCCACCTGGTGGAAGGACTTTGTGGATCTGAGGGTCTTTCCCCTGTTGCCTCCAACATCCTCCAAACCCACCAACATCAGCCGCCTCAGAGCACAACTGGTCCTTGTTTGGGAACACACACACCAAAGCACGCAACAGGCTGACCAATACAAGGGTCGAACAATTGGTGGCCATCCGGGCAAATTTGAGGTGTTGTCACAGGACCTCTATACCAGGCGTTGTCAGAGGAAGGCCCCCCCCCCCCCCCCAAAAAAAAATCCAGCCACCCTAGTCATAGACGGTTCTCTCTGCTACCGCACGGCAAGCGGTACCGGAGCACCAAGTCTAGGTTCTCAACAGCTTCTACCCCCAAGCCATAAGACTCCTGAACAGGTAATCAAATGGCTACCCGTTTCATTGTGTGTTTTTTCAATAGCGTTGAAACTATTTATTTCAAATTTGTTTTATTTATACATTTGAATAATTGTAGCTACTTTTTAAGTAAATACCTGCAATCAACTTGTGCAATACATTGGGATATAAAAAACATTGTGTTCTTAATTTCACCTGTCACATTATTATGTAGCTTATGGTAGTCCCTAGTCACCTGGTGTTTGTTTACAAGCACACAAAGATGAGACCGGAGCCTTGTGTGTCACTCACTGTCGTGCAGCACGCACCAGCTCAACTAGTGTGCTCTACTGTACTGAACTCTACTCTACTGTACAGTACTATAGTCTACTTTTATTTACTGTACTCTACTGTGTGCCCAAACGTCTATGTTTGGGCCAAATTAAGGCCGGTCCAGACGTCTGTGGGCGTTGAAATCAGGGCTGGTCCGGACCAGAAAAAAAACTATGTCTGTGGACGTTGAAATCTAGGCCAGGGTGGACTGACCAAATTTCTACTTCTTTTCAACGTCCATGGTTTCTCATTGTAGCCAATTAAATTGCAGAAATTCAGTTACCGATTTTTGGGAAATTCTGTAACAGAATTGTGGGTTTTAATCACTTAATTCATAAACAAAATGTATATCAGTAAAAACTAACTAATTGATAGGTCTACCTTCAGTTTCATTATCCTCCCTTCTCATGAAGGAGAGAAATTAGAAAATCTCTAAACTATACAGTATGTGGGTTTTTGGTGACGAAATTTCAAGGCTCAAGGCAATATTTTCTTAAACTTACAGAAGGCAGAAAACATTATGCCAAACTAAATACAAGTGCTGTTATTAGTTGGCAGGGGTCTTTATGTATGTGTTTTGATGTATTTCTAAAACCTTTTAAGACTTTTTCTGCTAGATGTTTTCTAAGACCCCTTTTCCATCTGTTGACAATAAATCAAAGCCTTTGCTTATTCCACATTTTTAGGATGGAAAATGGTTGAAAATGGTTGAATAATGTATACACTGAGTATACCAAATATTGAGTTGGGATGCTGGCCCACAATGACACCAATGCATCCCACAGTTGTTTCAAGTTGGCTGGATGTCCTTTGGGTGGTAGACCATTCTTGATACACACGGGAAACTGTTGAGCGTGAAAAACTCAGCAGCGTTGCAGTTCTTGACACATACCGGTGAACTTGGCACCTACTAACATACCCCGTTCAAAGGCACATACATTTTGTCTTGCACATTCACGCTCTGAATGGCACACATTCAAAATCCATATCTCAATTGTCAAGGCTTAAAAATCCTTCTTTCACCGGTCTCCTCCCCTTCCTCTACATTGATTGAAGTGGATCTAATAAGGGCTCATAGCTTTCACCTGGATTCACCTGGTCAGTCTATGTAATGAAAAGAGCAGGTGTTCCTAATGTTTTATATACCAATGCCTTAATTTCTACAAAATAGACTCTTAGCTTCAATTTGAAAACCAATTTGACTTAATCCTATGAACTTCACATGTTGGTGCTCATCGGTCCTTTAACATGGAAATGACCCTACTCCAGTGTCTAGACTCTGGGGCACTAGAAACGGTCCTAGGACTGTAAAGACAACACCTCTCCCTAGTTGTTAGATAAAGATTGACTGAAGCATCTGATGTTATTTGCGTCACTAGCTAGGCCTATGCCAGTGTACAGTGTTATCCTACACATAGAGGGGAAAGTGGAAGCCAACAGACAGATTCCATCTTGTTTTTCCAAGTAGGCAAGTATGTTTTCATCTTTCCACCACTTTCTATCACTATAGTACTGAAATATTGGCTACAACTGCACTGACAAAAAAAACATAAAAGAGAATACATTAGCCTACATTGCAGTATACCACAACTTTTTTTAAACAACATCTCTGAACATGTTTGCTGCAGCAATGCAGTAACACTGAGAAATTATATTCCATGTGTTACATTGGTGGAAACAGATTATCGGTCTGTCTGCCTCCCACCCCACCAATGCCCACCCCGCCCCAACCCAAAGGGATTTTTTCTTACTGTATTGTGTCAGAACTGAGAAATTGTGACATTTCCCAGCATACTATATCCGGTAGTTAAAAACACCCACCAAACAAAACATCATACATTGTCCCTTACAGAGTAGCCTAGCCTACATATTCCGTTTTGGTGAAAATACTTGGCTAAATTAACAAAGTTATGACAGCCACCGCTGATACATTCAGCAAGACATGGTAGAACCAAGTTGCTTTCCCTAAATATTGACATGAATCTCCCAACTGTTGCAAGGAGGCTAGATGAGGCCCAGTTACTCTTACACCTAGGCAGCACTTTGGGAGGACCAGTGACGAGCCCAGCCATGGCAATCTGATGTCAGGGCAGGACTGTCGGCACGCTTGAGAAGTCCAGGGATGACAAGTCAATGTCAGAGCAAAGTAAGCAGCTTCTGCTTTGCACTTGAATAGTCAAAACATGACAAGCCGAACTTGGTGAAGAGGCGAGACCGATGCAACCCCTCACTAGGAATGGGCATGAGTAATCGAGTACTCTAACGGACGTCAAAACTCAATCTTTAACCAGAGATCTATTTTTTGTAATTACTGTAACAATTTCTCAGTCCTGACACTATTTGGTCTAAATTCTAGTGTTCCATTTGTACATGTACATTTGCGGGGCAAAACAAACCAAGCCAAAAATCAAACAGTTCTTCTCCCTAAATTGCCTTTCCCCTGTGTGTCTCACTCAAATTGCGTTCCGACCGCTCCCGCTTCACACGCTTGCTGAGTGCGCTAATAAGCTCCCGTTAAGGTCTACAGAAATAAACACCAATAAAAACGTATCTACAGTGCCTTCAGAAAGCATTCACTCCCCTTGACGTTTCCACATTTTGTGTTAAAGCCTGAATTTAAAATGGATTCGACTTTGATTTTGTGTCACTGGTCTACACACAATACCCCATAATGTCAAAGTGGAATGATTTTTCAGAAATGTTTACAAATTAAAAGTTAAAAGATGAAATGCCATGAGTCAATAAGTATTCAACCCCTTTGTTATGGCAAGCCTAAATAAGTTCAAGAGTAAACATGTGCTTAACAAGTCACATAATACTCACTGTGTGCAATAAGTGTTTAACTTGATATTTGAATGACTACCGTATCTCTGTACCCCACAAATACAATTACTGAGGACTGATCAACAACATTGTAGTTACTCCACATGCTAACCTAAAAGACAGAGTGAAAGAAGGAAGCCTGTACATAATTAAAATATTCCACAACATGCATCCTGTTTTCAATAAGGCACTAAAGTAAAACCACAAACAAATGTGGTTTATGTCCTGAATACAAAGAGTTATGTTTGGGGCAAATCCAACACATCACATCGCTGAGTTCCACTCTTCATATTTTCAAGCATGGTGGTGGTTGCATGTTATGGGTATGCTTGTCATCGGAAAAATACGTTTTTTTGTTGATAAAAATATATATATATACAGTGGGGAGAACAAGTATTTGATACACTGCCGATTTTGCAGGTTTTCCTACTTACAAAGCATGTAGAGGTCTGTAATTTTTATCATAGGTACACTTCAACTGTGAGAGCCGGAATCTAAAACAAAAATCCAGAAAATCACATTGTATGATTTTTAAATAATTAATTTGTATTTTAATGCATGACATAAGTATTTGATCACCTACCAACCAGTAAGAATTCCGGCTCTCACAGACCTGTTAGTTTTTCTTTAAGAAGCCCTCCTGTTCTCCACTCATTACCTGTATTAACTGCACCTGTTTGAACTCGTTACCTGTATAAAAGACACCTGTCCACACACTCAATCAAACAGACTCCAACCTCTCCACAATGGCCAAGGCCAGAGAGCTGTGTAAGGACATCAGGGATAAAATTTTAGACCTGCAAAAGGCTGGGATGGGCTACAGGACAATAGGCAAGCAGCTTGGTGAAAAGGCAACAACTGTTGGCGCAATTATTAGAAAATGGAAGAAGTTCAAGATGATGGTCAATCTCCCTCGGTCTGGGGCACCATGCAAGATCTCACCTCGTGGGGCATCAATGATCATGAGGAAGGTGAGGGATCAGCCCAGAACTACACGGCAGGACCTGGTCAATGACCTGAAGAGAGCTGGGACCACAGTCTCAAAGAAAACCATTAGTAACACATTACGCCGTCATGGATTAAAATCCTGCAGCACACGCAAGGTCCCCCTGCTCAAGCCAGCGCATGCCCGTCTGAAGTTTGCCAATGACCATCTGGATGATCCAGAGGAGGAATGGGAGAAGGTCATGTGGTCTGATGAGACAAAAATAGAGTTTTTTGGTCTAAACTCCACTCCCGTGTTTGGAGGAAGAAGAAGGATGAGTACAATCCCAAGAACACCATCCCAACCGTGAAGCATGGAGGTGGAAACATCATTCTTTTTGCGATGCTTTTCTGCAAAGGGGACAGGACGACTGCACCGTATTGAGGGGAGGATGGATGGGGCCATGTATCGCAAGATCTTGGCCAACAACCTCCTTCCCTCAGTAAGAGCATTGAAGATGGGTCTTCCAGCATGACAACGACCCGAAACACACAGCCAGGGCAACTAAGGAGTGGCTCCGTAAGAAGCATCTCAAGGTCCTGGAGTGGCCTAGCCAGTCTCCAGACCTGAACCCAATAGAAAATCTTTGGAGGGAGCTGAAAGTCCGTATTGCCCAGCGACAGCCCCGAAACCTGAAGGATCTGTATGGAGGAGTGTGCCAAAATCCCTGCTGCAGTGTGTGCAAACCTGGTCAAGAACTACAGGAAACGTATGATCTCTGTAATTGCAAACAAAGGTTTCTGTACCAAATATAAAGTTCTGCTTTTCTGATGTATCAAATACTTATGTCATGCAATAAAATGCAAATCAATTACTTAAAAATCATACAATGTGATTTTCTGGATTTTTGTTTTAGATTCCGTCACTCACAGTTGAAGAGTACCTATGATAAAAATTACAGACTTAATCCATGACGGCGTAATGTGTTACTAATGGTTTTCTTTGAGACTGTGGTCCCAGCTCTCTTCAGGTCATTGACCAGGTCCTGCCGTGTAGTTCTGGGCTGATCCCTCACCTTCCTCATGATCATTGATGCCCCACGAGGTGAGATCTTGCATGGTGCCCCAGACCGAGGGAGATTGACCATCATCTTGAACTTCTTCCATTTTCTAATAATTGCGCCAACAGTTGTTGCCTTTTCACCAAGCTGCTTGCCTATTGTCCTGTAGCCCATCCCAGCCTTTTGCAGGTCTAAAATTTTATCCCTGATGTCCTTACACAGCTCTCTGGCCTTGGCCATTGTGGAGAGGTTGGAGTCTGTTTGATTGAGTGTGTGGACAGGTGTCTTTTATACAGGTAACGAGTTCAAACAGGTGCAGTTAATACAGGTAATGAGTGGAGAACAGGAGGGCTTCTTAAAGAAAAACTAACAGGTCTGTGAGAGCCGGAATTCTTACTGGTTGGTAGGTGATCAAATACTTATGTCATGCATTAAAATACAAATTAATTATTTAAAAATCATACAATGTGATTTTCTGGATTTTTGTTTTAGATTCCGTCACTCACAGTTGAAGAGTACCTATGATAAAAATTACAGACTTCTACATGCTTTGTAAGTGGGAAAACCTGCAAAATCGGCAGTGTATCAAATACTTGTTCTCCCCACTGATATATATATATATATATATATATATATATATATATATATATATATATATATATATAAAATGATATATTTTTTACTTGTTCTAAATAAAAAAACTTTTTGGGAGGGTGTGTTAATAACACATGCCAGATCTTACAAAGTCTGGATAGGTATTTTAAGTATCAGCTAACCTCATCATGCTATAGCGATGTGTCAGTCAATGCTATGGCACCCAACCATTGGTTGATGAATGAAACCTCTGAGCAGGGAAATGCAACCTGAAGCAGTCCAGAGACATGACGAGTCAGGCTCCAGGTGGACACAGCTGCACACAGTTCAGTTATGATGGCACGCCAAGCTCTGCCATAGGCCTACTTCCTTCTTGACCAAAATACTAGTCTCTTCCCTTGTGCAAGCTTTTGAGAATGCTATCCATGTTCCTGGCTGAGACTGACAGTGAGCATACATGTAGATTTGATAATAAAGGTCTAGCCTAGGCTATGTGCAGCATGCCATATTTTATGTAGGCCATATTTCATGTGTCAGACATCCCTATACATAGAATGTGTCTCTACTTTTATTATGGTTGAATCAGGTCTCAAGAGAATAGTGCTGAGCGATTAACCAACATTTTGTTTATTTCTTGCTTTTTAAACAACTAATTGACAGACCTCAGTTAAATTATTTGAATTCCTTTTTTTCTTCTTTCTGTCATGCTCAATGAATACATCGCACAGTTTTTCTAGGGATAAATCAGACCAAGCCTGAACTGTGCGATGTAGTAGGAAGTTACCAACAGGCCAATATTCTACATAGTTTAGCACAGAAAACCAGGTAATTAACTACAATGACTATAATCCATTGTGCGCCTACTTTTCCGGTCTGTGTGCCTTTTATGGCTGCTCTGTAAAAGAGACAGAAGAATGTGTAAATGAGAGGAGAGCAATTGCTTCATGAGGTATCTCTACCTGAAAATTCACAATATAAGTGATTGATAGTTGGTATTCAGCAGATATTAAAGTATGCCTTATTTACTTTGAAGTACTACTAAAAGTGATTTTGTCAGACAGCAGCTCTATAGAGGTGAGATGATGACTTGAAATGAAATAATAAAGTTATCAAATAAAACAAATTTAATATACAGTGTACAAAACATTAAGAAACCCTTCTTAATATTTAGCTGCCCTCAGAACAGCCTCAATTCGTCAGGGTATGGACTCTACAAGGTGTCATAAGCGTTCCACAGGGATGCTGGTCCAATGCTTCCCACAGTTGTGTCAAGTTGGCTGGATGTCCTTCTTTAACCCATCTCCTCCCCTTAATCTACACTGATTGAAGTGGATTTCATCATATTTCATAGCTTTCACCGGGTCAGTCTATGTTATCGAAGAGCAGGTGTCCTTAATGTTTTGTACACTCAGTGTATCTTATTAAAGCAAAGTAATGTGAATAAATGATGGTTAATAGGTGATAAGCACAATGGCCAGTCACTACTGTCGCATGGCGCTACAGAGGGTGGAGCGGACAGCCCAGTACATCACTGGGGCCGAGTTCCCTGCCATCCAGGACCTTACACGGTCTCTATGTACACTCACAGGAATCTGGACACTCACGCACACACACGTAACATGCACACATAATTATACTGACTCTATATATACACACACACACACAATCTTAATTTACGCTGCCGCTACTCTGTTTATCGTATATCACGATGCCTAGTCACCTTACCCCAATACATAGCTATCTCTATCACTCCAGTATCCCTGCAAATTGTAAATATGGTACTGGAACTGACCCTGTATATAGAGTCTTATTTATCCTGTTCTTATGTATTATTCCTAGTGTATTTTTGTTCTACCTTTTGTTATTTTCTTTAATTACTTTGATTACTGCATCGTTGGGTTTAGAGCTTGCAAGAAAGGCATTCACTGTACTTGTGCATGTGACATTAAAACTTGAAACTCGTGGGACTTTAATTCATTGTTTTATTCTGTGTTGTTACACCATTCAACCCATATAATGCATAGTGCATTTAATGTTAAACAAATGATTGAACCAAAACCGACCTCAAAAGGCACTAATCGCTCAGCACTACAAGAGAATGAAAAATACACTCAAGTTGCACTAGGGGCCTTAAGCCTTTTTTAGCAGACATGGCTAATGACAGCAGTCTCCACCTTCATAAAATCAATGGTTTCAAAAGGTCAGCTGACAAAATGTGGTACATTTTCTTTGATGACTCCTGCTTTGCTAAATGTATTTTCACATTCATTAACTTTTATTGATTAGAATCATTGAGGGAGCTTTGTCATGGCACACCAACTACAGTATGTGGTATGTAAACACTGAGGGTCTGCACTGAAACTAACTTTTTGAAACCAGCCTGCCTGGGACACAAGCCATGTTTATACATGACATTATAGTTATAAACAGGATTAAGGGGGTCACCAGTTGTGACACCAGTGCAACATTAGTTAAGATTCATATTGCGTAACTATATTTAGGCTAGACTAAATATCCTCAGGATCCAGTCATGCCAGAATAATTAGTATGAGATGAGGAAATGGAGTGCGAGGCAGAGTCCAGCAGTATACTTATCAGACAAAAATGTAAAGAGTATCTGCTGTGATTTGAAGGCCTGTCTGTCTAAAGCGACCTAATTCCTGGGCTGTGTTCTCACTAAGCTCCCTAACCCCCGTCCCCCAAACCCGGGTGACTCCCCCACCCTCTCGAAACATGTAGCAACAAAGCGTTGATCAATATGTACTTTTCAGTTAGAACGCACTGGACCTCCCATTGTTTCCATTTCACATTGTTACAATGTATGCGTTCACAGAACACGCTCACACTCTTTAAATCTATCAGACTGACTTCTAAATAAAATGTATGTTGCGGCACTCTTCTCCACCTTCGCAAAATGTTTCCTCCCTACCTCCTTGCTCATTCTGTAAATGTTCGTGTGGCTACAAACATATAATTGGGTGCGCTCCCATGATACCCATGGAACGTTATATAAAAACAACCTCTACCCTCTCCGCCTTATCTCTCTCATAACCTAAACGATGTTAGCCGTGGGATACTACACTGTGTTAATGATGTGGGACAAACCAAAAGTGCTTATTTGTGTGACACAAGTAGCCAGACGTTATTACAACTAAATGAAGCACGCTACATCGTAACTTGTGACAATTTACAGCAGAATAAAAACAAAACTCACCACAACTCCCGTTTTGGTTTAATACAATCCTGAATATCTATAGTAGTGAAATCCCTTTCTTCTTTTTCACACGTTCTCAACCCCGGCCCATCTCCACACTCCAGTAACCAAGAGTGTGTGCGGGGTGGGGGGGCCTGGGTCAGTGATAGGAACGATCTGGGACAGGCAATTTGGAGGCAAAATATCGTACGTCTGTTTATCCTAACGAGTACCTAGAACGGTCCCAAACATTCCTCAATGTTACCGAAGGTCTGTCTAACAAATTGGTATCTCTCCGTCTTCCTCGAGGCATAGGGGGACGTGAATCCCACAGTTTATTCGTTGTATGCGGGGGAGTCGGCTGCCTCTTCTAGTCCGCCATGTTGTGTCTGCAATAGGAGGAATGGAAAGCAGAGAATTCCCAGGCCAGGCCAGGCCCCTCTCCACTCCCTCCCTCCCACCCACCCACCCACAGCGCCACTGCGACATCTGGCGGTGAATATGGGGCATATTTGGGCATGAGACGGAGTCAACAACATCAGCCCTATCCAGAAGAGCACGAGTCCACCATCTGGTCATTTCTGTCACATACACAAAGATGAATATTGGACGGGTTTATTAATTGCCCATAGGCTGCCTGGGCACTCCCATTTAGTTGTCTTTCTATGTATAATGTATCTGTCTTTTGTGTATTTTCGTTCTGGCATTTTGCACCTGCCCTGTGTTTTTTTGTAGCTGCTTGACGAAGAAATTTCCGCTTGGGGATCAATAAAGTATCTATCTATCTATCTATCTATCTATCTATCTATCTATCTATCTATCTATCTATCTATCTATCTATCTATCTATCTATCTATCTATCTATCTATCTACATAGGCCAGTGGTGGTCTCCAATCCTGGTCCTGGGTTAACAGTTGCAGGCTTTTGTTCCAGCCCACTGAGCCCAGCAGTACATCAACTGATCAAGGTATTGAGACTTGATGTTTAATTGATTAGTTGAATCAGGTGTAGAGCTAGAACAAAAGCCTGTACCCTCTACAGCAGCAGTTTCCAACTCTGATCCTTGAATACCTTTAACAGTACACATTGTTATTGTTATTCTAACCACCTCTTGCTGGCTTTGTATTCATGTTACCTGAAGAAATTGCTGTACTATATGATCTTGTTGCCATTTGATGCACATTCAAATGTCATACAAAATCAACACTGCACTGCTCTCTCTGTCCTGTGCCATGCCCTGATTTTATTACTGCTGAAGATATCTGGAAATGTGCATGTACACCCTGGTCAATCTACTGTTGCTAGCCCCAATTCTGACTTGTACTCTGACATCTGCTTCACTGATTTCTGCTCTTGTAAAATCCTGTGTTTTCTGCATGTTAACACTAGAGGCGTATTACCTAAAATGTATCAATTAAAAGTGTGGGTTCACACTTGAACACTGATGTTTACCTTTCTGTTTATAACCTTTTTCTTCAAGACAGATCTTCCAAAGGTGGTGGAGTGGCAATATTTACCAAGGAACACGTTCAGTGCTCGGTTATCTCCACCAAGTCTGTCCCCAAACAATTTGATTTTCCGGTTTTAAGCATTAAACTTTCAAATAGCTCTTTCTTTGCTGGGTGTTATCGTCCAACATCGTTTACATCCTGTGTTCGTAATGGCTGCTCAGTGATTTGTCACAGACGCTTGCTAAATCTTTTTAATGACCTGGCCTCTGTAAATGAGTATAGAATCAGCTTGATTCCCTCTGTCGAAGACGATTGGACATTTTTTGTGGTATTGTTAACAAACACGCCCCCATAAAGAAAATTATAATTAAAAACAGGTTCAGCCCCTGGTTTGACTGTGATCTGGCAGTTACTCCATCTCAAGAATTCCATTTGGCGAAAGGCTTGGCACACACATACTCAGGCTGACTGGCTCTCCTTCAGGCAAATGAACAACATAGCTCAGGCTATCCGGAAAGCCAAAGTTTGTTACTTTAAGGAGAAGTTCTCTCTCTGTGGGTCTAACCCCAAGAAGTTCTGGAAAACGGTTAAAGACCTGGAGAATAAACCCTCCTCCTCACAGCTGCCCCTGTCTCTTAATGTTGATGATGTGGTTGTTACTAACAAGGAGGACATGGCTGAAATCTTTAATCACCACTTCATTAAGTCAGGATTCCTATTTGACTCAGCCATGCCTCCTTGGCCGTCCAACATATCCTCATCTCCCACGCCTTCTAATGCGACTAGCCCCGATGCTCCTCCCTCTTTTCCCCCTGCCCCGCTACAAAGTTTCTCCCTGCAGGCGGTCACTGACTCTGTGGTGCTAAAGCAGCTCCTTAAACTTGACCCTTAAAAGACCATCTGGGTCAGATGGTTTAGACCCTTTCCTCTTTAAGGTTGCTGACCCACATTTTTAACCTGTCTCTCCTCTCTGGGTAGGTTCCCGTTGCTTGGAAGGCAGCCATGGTGCGTCCTTTATTTAAAGGGGGATATCAAGCTGATCTTTACTGTTTTAGGCCCATTTCTATTTTATCAAAAGTATTGGAAAAACTTGTCAATAATCAACTGACTGGCTTTCTTGATGTCTATACTATTCTTTCTGGTATGCAATCTGGTTTCCACTCAGGTTATGGATGTCACTGCAACCTTAAAGTTCCTAAATGATGTCACCATTGCCTTTGATTCTAAGCAATGTTCTGCTACTATTTTTATTGACTTGACCAAGGCTTTTGATATGGTAGACCATTCCATTCTTGTGGGCCGGCTAAGGACTATTGGTGTCTCTTAGGGGTCTTTGACCTGGTTGCTAACTACCTCTCTCAAAGAGTGCAGTGTATAAGGTCAGAACATCTGCTGTCTCAGCCACTGCCTGTCACCAAGGGAGGCCCCACACTTCTCAATTTACATCAACAACATAGCTCAGGCAGTAGGAAGCTCTCTCATCAATTTAGATAGATAGGTACTTTATTGATTTATATGCAGATGATAGTCTTATAGTCTTAGTCTTAGTCTTAAACGCTCTCCAACAAGATTTCTCTACCCTTAACCTTGTTCTGAACATCTCCAAAACAAAGGTCATGTGGTTTGGCAAGAAGAATGCCCCTCTCCCCACTGGGGTGATTACTACCTCTTAGGGTTTAGAGCTTGAGGTAGTCACCTCATACAAGTACTTGGGAGTATGGATAGACGGTACACTGTCCTTCTCTAAGCACATATCAAAGCTGCAGGCAAAGTTTAAATCTAGACCTGGTTTTCTCTATCGTAATCGCTCCTCTTTCACCCCAGCTGCAAAACTAACCCTGATTCAGATGACCATCCTACCCATGCAAGATAACGGAGACGTAATTTATAGATCGGCAGGTAAGGGTGCTCTCAAGCAGCCAGATGTTCTTTACCATTCGGCCATCAAATTTGCCACCAATTCTCCTTATAGGACACATCACTGCACTCTATACTCCTCTGTTAACTGGTCATCTCTGTATACTCATCGCAAGACCCACTGGTTTATAAAACCCTCTTAGGCCTCACTCCCCCCTATCTGAGATACCTACTGCAGCCCTCATCTTCCACATACAACACCCGTTCTGCCAGTCACATTCTGGCAATGGTGACACATTCCATTGGTCATTGAATTTGGCACTGCCCTGCGTGGTGGCCTGTTAAGCAGCTCCCGTTGTTCGTGCATAATTGTTGTTTTAGTTTTTTTTTCCATCTGTTTCTTTCTTTGCAACAGTTGAACTATAATAGTTCAGGATTATGGAGTGCTACGGTTTTACGAAGCTTTTAACGTTCCTTTTTATCACTGAGGGACTTTTTATTTTTCCTCGCAGTTGAACGTTGACAGCTCCTGGATTTAGCACACGCAGCGCTGCTGCACCCCAGGGAAAGGTTTGATATTCCGGACGAGTTGAAAAGGTGACGGCGTGGACGTAGGGCAGGATTGAAGTGTAAGGCGAAGCTGAGGAAGTACAAGCCGGCTATACCGTCTATCATTATGGGCAACGTAAGATCGCTGCATAACAAGATGGACGAACTTGAGGGTCTTGTCCGTGGTCAAAGAGACTATCGGGAAGCGAGCCTACTGTTTTTTACTGAGACTTGGCTGAACGATAACATCCCCATAGCAGACAGGGATAGCGTTTCTTCCGGTAAGAGCAAGGGTGGTGGGCTGGCTTTATTAGTAAACAACAGATGGTGTAATCCAAGTCATATTACTCTTAAGGAAGAGTTTTGTAGCCCGGACATTGAGCTGTTAGCCGTTAGCCTGAGACCCTACTATTTGCCGAGGGAATTCACGGCGGCCATTGCTGTTATTGTTTACATCCCGCCCTCCGCTGATGCAAACACAACGTGTGACATCATCCACTCTGTTATCGCGAGGTTACAGACAGCGCAACCCAGTGCTTTCTTTGCCATTTCGGGGGATTTTAACCATGTATCTCTCTCTTCAACGCTGCCCACGTTCAAACAGTTCGTGAAGTGCCCAACCAGGAATAATAAAACTCTGGACTTGTTATATGCTAATGTGAAGGACGCATAGAACTCCACTGCACTCCCTCCCCTCGGTAGATCGGATCACAACCTTGTCCACCTCACTCCACTCTACAGGCCTTTGGTCCAACAGCAGGCTGCGACCACTAGGACCATATGGAGATGGTCCCCGGAGGCGAATGAGGCCCTACAGGACTGTTTGAAACAACAGACTGGGATTTTCTCTGTGAGGCTCATGGGGAGGACATCGATGGACTTACTGACTGCATAACGGACTATATCAATTTTTGTGTAGACAACACTGTACCCACCAGGAAGGTACGCTGTTTTCCAAATAATAAACCCTGGGTCACCAGCGACCTGAAGGTCCTGCTGAATGAGAAAAAGAGGGCCTTCAGGGAGAGGGACAAGGACAAATTGAAATGCGTCCAGAGGGAGCTGAAGATGCGGATTGCTGAGGGGAAGAGAGGGTATAAGGAGAAGATGGAGGACAAGCTGAGGCAGAGCCAGGTGAGCGAGGTGTGGAAGGGTATGAGAAATATCACTGGCTTCAAAAAGTCAAACAGTAGGCAGACGGAGGGGACCCAGGACAGAGCCAATGAGCTGAACCAATTTTTTAACAGGTTTGATATTGGCCCTGTCCACCTCCCTTCCTGCTCCCCAGGCCACACACCCTCACGGCTGTCCCACCCCCACGCTGCTCACAACACCTCTGCTGAGACAATCAGCGACCCAACCTCCACCCCTGCTCCCTCTGGACTGATCCTCAACACCCCTTCCCCCCACCTGGGCTGTCTTTAACCACCAACCAAGTGAAGAGAGAGCTGGAGAGACTACATCAGTGGAAAGCGGCGGGCCCTGATGGCATCAGCCCAAGGGTGCTTAGGGTCTGTGCTGACCAACTGTGTGGAATACTCCAGCGTCACTTCAACCTGAGCCTAGAAAGGGTCCCTGTGCTGTGGAATAATGCCTCGTCCCAGTGCCCAAGAAGGCACACCCCACTGTCCTGAATGACTTCAGACCTGTAGCGCTAACATCCCACATCATGAAGACCCTGGAACGGTTAGTCCTCGCTCACCTTAGACCCCTGGTGTGTACATCACTGGACCCCCTGCAGTTCACATACCAGCGCAACATCGGGGTGGATGATGCAATCATCTACCTTCTGCAGAGGGCCTACTCTCACCTGGACAACGCAGGTTGCACTCTGAGGGTTATGTTTTATGACTTCTAAAGTCCCTTCAATACCATTCAGCCCCTTCTACTTGGTGAGAAGATGAAGAGGATGAAAGTGGAAGCACCCTTAGTCTCCTGGGTGACGGACTACTGGACCGGTAGGCCACAATTTGTGCGACTACAGAGCTGTGTGTCAGAACAGGCAGTGAGCAACACAGGGGCCCCCCAGGGAACAGTCCTGTCCCCCTTCCTGTTCACCCTCTACACCTCGGACTTCAGATATAACTCTGAAACATGCCACCTACAGAAGTTCTCGGATGACTCTGCAATTGTAGGGTGCATCAGGGGTGGGCAGGAGGAGGAGTACAGGAGCACAATCAGTGACTTTGTGTTGTGGTGTGAGCAAAACCACCTTCAGCTCAACATCAGCAAAGCAAAGGAGATGGTGGTGGACTTCAGGAGAACCAAGGCACAACTGACTGCAGTCCATATACAGGGGATGGATGTGGAAATGGTTGGGTCATACAAGTTCCTGGGAGTCCATATGGACAACAGGCTGGAATGGGCTGGTAACACCGGGGCCCTGTACAAAAAGGGCCAGAGCCGACTCTACTTTCTGAGGAGGCTCAGGTCCTTCAACGTGTGCAGTAAACTACTGCATACCTTCTACCAGTCTGTATACCTTCTACCAGTCTGTGGTGGCCAGTGCCATCAGAGGCTAGCTCTGTTCTGGGGATGAGTCTTGACACTCTAGAGGAGGTGAGAGACGGATCCTGGCCAAACTGCTGGCCATCATGGACAACGTAACCCACCCTCTGCATGCCATGGTTATGACGCAGAGGAGCACCTTCAGTCACAGACTGATCCCACCAGTGTGCCAGAGAGCGCTACATGAGGTCCTTTCTGCCGCGGCTATTAGACTATTTAATGCCTCACCGGGGTGCCATGCCGTCGGCAACACAGACCTGGAACTGTTGGGGTGTTAGGACCTAGTTTAAAAATTATGCATCCATCCGTGAGTAACTCTGGTCCGTAATCACTCATTCACTCAGGACTTATTTATTCATTCAGGTCTGTATATACATAATCATGTACAGTTGTTATATCATATCATGTGCAATATTGTAAGTAATTTTTGGACTTAACTTACGTAGTCATTCACTCAGGAATCTTCTTTTTCATTGCTTTTAGTATATTGAATGTGCAATACGTGCAGTTGTCTGTAATTAAACCCTGCGCACTAAGGACTGTATTTTAAGGGAATTACTATTATTACCCCAAATGATATCATACACACATTTAGCTATTAAAGTATCTCTTCCTGTCATTTACCTGTACAGTTTGTGTAAACATGCAAGTATTCACTTATCTGTAAATATAACTGTATATTTACCTGTACAGTTAATTTAACCATGCAAAATATTAACTTACCTGTTCATTTAACTAGTATGTCTATTAAGTAAACTATTACTACCCTCACTCATATCATACGCATTTTTAGCTATTGAAGTATTTCTCTGCCATCGACCTGTATAGTATAGTTAACCATGCACCATCCACCAATGTATAGTGTACATATTCAGCCAACCACCCATACTGTGCAATGTCTTTTTATAGCTTTTTTGCACTCCAGACTTCTTGTATTTCTATACTTTTTCCATACTGCCGCTCTATGTATCATGTATCTGTCTTTTGTGTATTTTCGTTCTGGCATTTTGCACCTGCCCTATGTTTTGTTGTAGCTGCTTGACAAAGAAATTTCCCCTCTGGGATAAATAAAGTATCTATCTATCTGTTAAAGGTCCCCAAAGCACACACATCCATGGATCGCTCCTCTTTTCAGTTTGCGGCATCTAGCGACTAGAACAAGCTGCAAAGAACACTCAAACCGGACAGTTTTATCTCCATCTCTTCATTCAAAGACTCAATCATGGACACTCTTACTGACAGTTGTGGCAGCTTCACGTGATTTATTGTTTGGCTCTACCTTCTTGCTGTTGTCTGTGCCCAATAATGTTTGTACAATGTTTTGTGTTGCTACCATGCTGTGTTGTCATGTGTTGCTGCCATGCTATGTAGTTGTCTTTGGTCTCTCTTTATGTAGTGTTGTGTTGTCTCTTGTCGTGATATGTGTTTTGGCCTATATTTTATTTTTAATCCCAGTGCCTTCACTGCAGGAGGCATTTTGCCTTTTGGTAAACTGTCATTGTAAATAAGAATTTGTTCTTAACTGACTTGCCTAGTTAAATAAAAAATAAATATAAACACCTGATTAAACTTTTCAACTAATCATCAGGCCCTCAATGAGTTGAATCAGTTATGTTTGTCCGGGGCTACAACAAAAAAACGTGTGCCATTGGGGGTACTCGAGGACTGGAGATGGGAACCACTGGTCTAGGACTCTGGAGGACCAACCAACCATTGGTTGACCAAACGCTACAAGAGGCTTTACCAAAGCCACTAGGGTGCAAATGTTTCTCTGCCAAAACTTACAAGTTCTAAGATCTAAAACTGCAATATCCCAATCAGCTTTGTTTCTTCTCTAAAAAGGTGTCATTTCTGGAACTGACTTCCAGATCACGTCAAATGTTAAGATTTATATTGATTTTACTAGAGGTTCAAAACTGTTTTAAACCAGTGTCACACTGTTGCAATTCATATTCATGCAATAAAAAATGTAAATGATTAAATACAAATTACATTACTGTCTGCACTAATATCACTCAATATAATCAATAACAAAACATTTTACGTTAAGACCGACTGTCCATACAGCAGAGTATCAGATATAGTAATATGTTTATTGCTGCTCATTAATTAACAAGTCAATAATACATAACACGTGTAGAGAATAAATAAAACAAATATACTGATATAGTACATGCATCTTGTATGAATATCTAAACAAGGTCCAGTCATTGAAGAACTTGAGTAGAAAGAACACTGGTACAGAATATGGAATGTGACTTAGTTTTATAGAACTGTCGCATAGAAAAACATTCTTATTTTGGTACTGCTTATAAGAGTGCGTTTAAAATTCGCTCTGGCCATCTACCCCGATTTCAGAGCACTCGTCTGAATACGCCAGAGCGCTTAGATGAACATGGCCGGTATCAGTAAACTTCGGCAAAAAAGCGCTATTAAATTGTTGCCAGCAGCAGTTAGTCACCAACGCTCTGGATAACATGAAAAGATGTTGTACTCTGCTAGGGCGAGTACAATGGTCAGAGTGAGGTGTTCTCTCATTTGTCTGGAAGTAGTTAGCAAGCTAGCCAACATTAGCCAGTTAGCTTGGGTGCTTGACTGCCGTTGTGAGGTCTCTGATCAACCCTACTCCTAGGCCTGAGACTTCCATTCTGCGCTCTGAACGCTCCGGAGAGCGCGAAACGCTCTGAATTTACAAACGCCTAGAGCACACTCTGGCACTCCAGATTTAATTTACGAACACACCCTAAGACAATGTGCTCTCCCTATATTGGTTTCTCAATTATGTAGCAAGTCCTCAATTTTATTGTGCGTATTTGACATATATTTTAACTATACTAGTGTGGGTATAAGCAGTCGTTGCGCATGGTCTGGAGAATTGCATTTGTTGCGTGGGTGTCATTCCAGAGAGATTAGTTTGACAGAAGGTAAATAAATAGTGTATGTGTGTGTTTACGAGCTGCCAGTATTAAGCTCTCAGACTGCTAGGTTGGCAATGACAGCTCTGGTGAACTCGTCGCTTGTAGCATAGCCCCCCAGGTCTCCTGTGCGCACCTGCCACAAATAAAATAACAGTGTTACAGACACAAGCGCGCATCTGGTCCATTCACACAGGCAAAGGCAAATGGCCCTCACAAATACTTACAAACATGACAAGTGTGTAAGAGAGCCATTTTCGCCAAACTCAGGCATTAATATAGGGGAATATTAGGTTATTTTGAAGCAACTCGAAAAATTCCATCCAAAACATATATTTTTGTATTTGTTTCATAAGTCCATTGTTGGCAGTCGCAAAATTATTTGCTTGGCTGCAATCAAGTTTTCGATATGCAACTTTCAAAATACAAAAATCATCCCTGTATAATACCTTACCTCCACCACTCATCCAATGTTACATTGTGTCATGCCTTTGATTTAATATGCAGTCTACCCCTTTTGAGAAACATATAGGCCAACATGCATTTTCCCATATTTTATTATTTTTTAGTATTTGACCATGATAACATCTTTAAAAAACAACAAAAACAGCCATTGTAACAGTTAGGGAACTGAGTATGAGTGTTATCAAGTGCTAGTTCAAAGAGCCAATATTATAAGCCCAGTACTATAGCCATAACCATTATACAAGTTATACAAACTTGTATGTACCCAGAACAGCACTTTGATGCGTTTATAATACATATATAGTACCAGTCCAAAGTTTGGACACACCTAATCATTCCAGGGTTTTTCTTTATTTTGACTATTTTCTACATTGTAGAATGTTTGTGAAGTCATCAAAACTATTAAATAAATTAACAGGTGTGCCTTGTTAAAAGTTCATTTGTGGAATTTCTTTTCTTCTTAATGCGTTTGAGACAATCAGTTGTGTTTTGACAAGGTGGTATAAAGAAGATAGCCCAATTTGTCAAGTCTATATTATGGCAAGAACAGCTCAAATAAGCAAAGAGAAATGATAGTCCATTACTTTAAGACATGAAGGTCAGTCTATACAGAACATTTCAAGAACTTTGAAAAGTTTCTTTAAGTGCAGTCGTAAAAACCATCAAGCGCTATGATGAAACTGGCTCTCATGAGGACCCAGAGTTACCTCTGCTGCAGAGGATAAGTTAATTAGTTACTAGCCTCAGAAATTGCAGCCCAAATAAACGCTTCACAGAGTACAAGTAAGACATCTCAAAATCAACTGTTCAGAGGAGACTGCGTGAATCAGGCCTTCATGGTCAAATTGCTGCAAAGAAACCACTACTAAAGGACACCAATAATAAGAAGAGACTTGCTAGGGCCAAGAAACACAAGCAATGGACATTAGACCGGCGGAAATCTGTCCTTTGGTCCAAATTGGAGATCTTTGGTTCCAAGACGCAGAGTAGGTGAACGGATGTTCTCCGCATGTGTGGTTCACACCGTGAAACATGGAGGTAGTGGTGTGATGGTGCTTTGCTGGTGACACTGTCAGTGATTTATTTGGAATTCAAGGCACACTTAACCAGCATGGCTACCACATGATTCTGCAGCGATACGCCATCCCATCTGGTTTGCACTTAGTGGGACTATAATTTGTTTTTCAACAACAGGACCCAAAACACACCTCCAGGCTGTTTAAGGGCTATTTAACCAAGGAGATTGATGGAGTGCTGCATCATATGACCTGGCCTCCACAATCACCCGACCTCAACCCAATTGAGATGGTTTGGGATTAGTTGGACCGCAGAGTGAAGGAAAAGCAGCCAACAAGTGCTCAGCATATGTAGGAACTCCTTCAAGAATGTTGGAAAAGCATTCCTCATGAAGTTTGTTGAGAGAATGTCAACAGTGTGCAAAGCGGTCATCAAGGCAAAGGGTGGCTACTTTGAAGAAGACCATGGCGGTGAGGTGTTTGTGAGAAACAATTTCACGTTTATGATGACTTTTTGTTTACAGTAACTACAACAGGTTTTCATGACATGACTAAAGCTGTTATTGGCCAGTTAAGGTGTACAGTTGGTACCAAGGTATCCTTTGTCCATGGACACGCTGCACATAGTTATGAACAAGGCACTGTATAATGCCTGCCACAACTCATTGCTGTGAAAAGGAAGACCCGGAGTCCACTGTATGCAGTGAAAGATTTAACTTGCTTTGGCGTTGGTAAATTGTCCTTGTGGCACAAAACCAGCTTGACCAATACTGCTGAACAACCCACAGCACAACCAGTGCTGACTGCAAGGCTAGACTAGCGGTGATCAATTTAATATAAAATCTTATGCATGTCCACAGCACAAACAAGGAAACAGTGTAGAGAGAAGCCAGACTTGGAGAGTAAAGGGAAAGAGGCGGTAGCCGACAGGTACAGAGAACACTATAGTGAGGTAGTAGAGCCGATAGAAGAGTGCAGCGAACAGCAGAGGTAGTACAAAATAACTGGTTGACATCGAGTTGGAGAAAGTGTTCAGCAAGGAAAAGACTGGAAGAAAATAGAGAATGCCACAGCAGCATAAATGGAAAATTTGGTAAAAAAAAAGATTAATGCAGAGAGAATGAATTGTTTTGGCCAAAATGAGTGTATTAAAATTAACAGTAACAGAAAACGTCAGAGGACACGCAGAGCGTGTTATGAGGAATGAGAGAAGAAAGCGGAGGAGAACGAGAGCTGCCAAGAGTGACGTAAGGAGTGTTAGTTTAGTGGGACAGTGAGCAAAATTGTTAATGTGGCAAAGTTATTAGGGGATATATGGCGTTCAATATATCCAGATTATATTTGGTTGGCCATCCAGTTCAGGGGACCAGGACTTCTTTAGTACGCGGGTCGGTGGCGGAGGTTCCCCACAACGGCTTGCACAAAGTCCCCGTTTGTGCTGTAACCGCCCAGGTCTCGCGTCCGCACCTGGGACACACACACACACACACACACACACACACACACACACACACACACACACACACACACACAGGGTGCAGGGGAATAGGAGGAGGAGAGGGGAAAAGGGGAAGGTACTTTAGACACTAGTGCAGGAATAGGCAACTCCAGTCCCCAGGAGCCTGATTGGTGTCACATTTTTGGTTCAGCCCCAGCTAACACACTTCACTCCAATAAACACCTAATCATGATCTTCAGTTTAGAATGCAATTTGTTTTAAAACAAATAATATCACATGCATTTGCTAGGGACAAGTATGACAGCACTTTAGCCCCTGAGGACTGGAGCTGCCCAAACCTGCACTAGTGAATCAGACTACCACCATTTCTCCAAATTATCAGACCATAATACCTTCACTATTTCAGTGAACAGAAATCATTCTCCCACATTCACTCTGCAAAAAAATACATTCTGCACCATGGCTGACGTGAGTGCCATGGTGTGTTGACGATGCACCTGCCTAGGAACAATGGTATTAACGTGTGCAGTAAACTACTGCATACCTTCTACCAGTCTGTGGTGGCCAGTGCCATCTTTTTTGCAGTGGTGTGCTGGGGAGCAAACATCAAAGCCGGTGATGCTTCTCGGGTAAATAAGCTGATCAGGAAGGCTAGCTCTGTCCTGGGGATGAGCCTTGACACTCTAGAGGAGGTGGCGGAGAGACGGATCCTGGCCAAACTGCTGGCCATCATGGACAACGTCACCCAACCTCTGCACACTATGGTTATGACGCAGAGGAGCACTTTCAGTCACAGACTGATCCCACCACGGTGTGCCAGAGAGCGCTACAGGAGGTCCTTCCTGCCGGCGGCTATGAGACTATATAATGCCTCACCGGGGTGCCGTGCCGTCGGCAACATAGATCTGGAACTGTTGGGGTGCTAGGACCTAGTTTAACAATTATGCATCCATCCGTGAGTAACTCTGGTCCGTCAGCACTCATCCACTCAGGACCTATTTATTCATACAGGTCTGTATATACATACTCATGTACAGTTGTTATATTATATCACATGCTATATTGTAAGTAATTATTGGACGTAGGCATTCACTCAGGAATGCATATTAGTATCCTGCCAGTTGCACCTTTTCTCATTGCTTTTAGTATATCGAATGTGCAATAAGTGCAGTTGCCTGTAATTAAACCCTGCGCACTAAGGACTGTATTTTAAGGGAATTACTATTATTACCCCAAATGATATCATACACACATTTAGCTATTAAAGTATCTCTTCCTGTCATTTACCTGTACAGTTTGTGTAAACATGCAAGTATTCACTTATCTGTAAATATAACTGTATACCTAACTGTACAGCTAATTTAACCATGCAAAATTTTCACTTACCTGTTAATTTACCCAGTCTGTCTGTTAAGTAAACTATTATTACCCTCGCTCATATCATACGCATTTTTAGCTACTGAAGTATTTCTCTGCCATCGACCTGTATAGTATAGTTAACCATCCAACATCCACCAATGTATAGTGTACATATTCAGCCAACCACTCATACTATGCAATGTCCTTTTATAGCTTTTTTTTTGCACTCCAGATATCTTGTATTTCTATACTTTTTCATACTGCCGCTCTATGTATCATGTACCGTGTATCTGTCTTTTGTGTATTTTTCGTTGTGGCATTTTGCACCTGCCCTGTGTTTTGTTGTAGCTGCTTGACAATGAAATTTCCCCCCCGGGGGATCAATAAAGTACCTATCTATCTATCTATCTATCTATCTATCTATTAGTTAGGGTTAGAGCTGCTGCTATTAGTCCTAATACGGGCTGGAACCATGGTATTAGTTAGGGTTAGAGCTGCTGCTATTAGTCCTAATACGGGCTGGAACCATGGTATTAGTTAGGGTTAGAGCTGCTGCTATTAGTCCTAATACGGGCTGGAGTACAGACTACAGTTAGTCCATCAGTCAGTTTCTATGGTTACAAGAACAATGTACAGCAGGACACAGAGTGGTGTGCACGATTCCACCCACGTCAATATGCACACCAGGATATGGGTTATTGCTTGTTAGGTGTATTTTCATTGGTAAAGGCAACTTGAGGGTCATGAAATTATGTTTGGATCAGAGTATTTGTTTTTAGATTTGACACACAAAATTAATATACACTTTGCAAAAACTCAACCATGTGCCCTCCCATCCAACTGTAGAATTAGTACATGCACACACACCAACAGGATTTAATAGTGTGTTGGTACAATAGTCACACACTCGCTCACCTTGCCCTGTTTGATGACCCTCCTGACAGCGTCTGACACCATGTTGGAGTGATATTCCAGGCTGTAACACAAAACAGTCAGTTGAGGTTAATGCCCGCATGCGCACGCACACGCCCCCCCCCCATTGGAAGTAGTGCCCACTCACTTGAGGTGATGGAGCATGTTGGCAGCGCTGAGCAGCATGGCCGTGGGGTTGGCGATGTTCCTGCCCACAGCCTGGGCAAAGGGGTGCCGCGCTCCCTGAGACGAAGAGAGGCCATTACATTTCTCAGGCCATTTTACCTACTGTATGCTCGTGTCTGTAATGTGACAACTGTATGATTGCAGCGGACTGGTTAAGTTGGATCTCAGGCAGACAGATGGACACTCACGGTCTCAAACACGGCATACTCGGAACTATAGCTCTCTCCTGGCACCACTCCTGCCCCGCCGACCAGTCCAGCTGCCAGGTTGTCAATGATGTTGCCATAGAGGTTGGGCATCACCAGCACGTCAAACTGGTATGGGTTCTGGACCAGCTAGAGAGAGAACCAGAAGCAGTGAGTGAGTGCATGTTTGTGTGAGTGTGAGCATGCGAGAGAGGGAGGGGCAGGGCGTACCTGCATGCAACAGTTGTCTATGATAATGTTCTCGTATTTGATCTTGGGATACAGCTCTGCCACCTCGGCACAGCACTGTAGGAACAAGCCATCTGCAAGCTTCCTGTAGAAAGGCAGGAGACAAAATCAGTTGTGTGTAGTTGGATAGATGTGTAGAAGCCTTAAAAAAAAATAAAAAAAAGTTGTTTCTGCCACCGAGACTCACATGATGTTAGCCTTGTGGACTGCCGTGACCTTGCTGCGACCCTTCTTGGTGGCATAGTCGAAGGCAAACTTGGCAATACGTCGAGACTTCTCCCTGGTGATGATCTTCAGACATTCGATCACTCCAGGCACACTCTGAAAGAGAGCACAGAGTTCAGATCAGGACAAACTTCCATCAGATTGTGTTTTATTCCAGTGTACAATGCCTCATGCATGTTGTTATGCATGATTTCAATGTGCATTAGTCACAGAACAAACTAATCAAAAACATGGTAAGATTTCCATGAGGACCGGGTCAATTGACTTTAGCTAGCCAGGCACCCCAGGGTGAGTGGAGATTTCCCTTAAAGACCAAATAATAGTGCTGAGCAATTAGTGCTCGTTTCGGTTCAATTATAAAAAAATAATCACTATGTATTATGTGGGTTAAATGCTGTAACACAGAATAAAACAATTAAAAGTCCCATGATGGTAGTGATGCCCATTACCGTTTATCACTTATTAACCATCATTTATTCACATTACTTTAATAAAATATTTTATTTGTGTATATTACATTTGCTTTATTTGATAACTTTATTATTTCATTCCAAGTAATCATCTCACCTCTATAGAGCTGCTGCCTATGCTGTCTGACAAAAAAATCACTATTTTACTAGTTCTTCAAAGTAGATAAGGCATACTTTTATGACTGCTAAATACCAACTATCAATCACGTAGATCATGTATTTTCAGGTAGAGATACCTCACCAAGCAACTGCTCTCTATCATGCATTCTTCTGTCTCTTCTAGTCTTAAATGGAAGAATTCCACCCAACTGGCGCCCAAGGTGAGCTAAAACAAACACACCCATTGTTTGGTCGAGTGGCAATATGTGGTGATGTACCTCGTGCTCCAGAGAGCTGTACTCTCCCTCGGTCTGCTCTCGGATAATGACCAGGTCCAGGTTGTTGTGGCGGGTGCTGTAGCCAGGCAGACTATTCACGTGGACCACGTTGGCAAACAGGTCCAGCCTACGCCTGAGGAGAGCACAGGCGGGAGAGCTTCACTAATGAGAACAGCCAACCAACCAGCCAGCCACACACACTACACAGGGTCAACAACCCAATAATTTTTTTTATAATAATATATATTTCTTTTTGCTTGGGCTATTGACCCCGTTCTGGTTCCGGATCCAGGCCACATGTTATATGGCTGTCGTAGTGTGTGTGGCTGGCTGGTTGGTTGGCTGTAATAATAATAATAAGTCTTTCCAAAGAATGTGGTTGCAAGTTGTAATAGTAGAATGCACAAGATGCAACCTTGAAATTTGTTAGTGCATGGGCAGTTTTCTTCTTGTTATGCCGTTCACTGACAGACCTTAGAGAGCTATATCTTGTCAGAAATTCCCAGTTGATCAACTAGCCCATGTTACCTGGGTAGGCAAGATAGCCCATCTAAACCTTGTAGTTATCGTGGCCAGATTATGTGCCCATGGGGGTCCACATAGATTTTGTTGACTCAGGTATCATAAACACACATACGACACAGCAAAATGTGTAGAATTGCAGGAAATTTGCTTAAAAACTGCACATTTTTCTTCCTAACAAAAGGGGGTGTGAAAGGTTTGGGATCGCGAAGTGGGGGTTTGTTGCCATGTCAATAAAGACAATATCCATCCGGACCTTTAACACCTGGGAAATTTGTGTAACCGGACCTTCTCAAATAGAAGGTCCGGTTACCCCATGCACTAAGTACCCCATGCACTAAGAGTTCCCATAACCTTACAATATTTATTGATTGTGTTGGATTCATGTTGGCTTGCTCCAGTAAGAGCTGTGGTGGAGATAGATCTAATATGGCCTTACCTGATTTTCATCTCAAAGCCAGCCAGCTCCCCTTTGAACTCCATGGGGGTGTTAATCTTTCCTACACACGCAAACACACAGAGAAAAGAAAACGCAGTCAGAACACACTGATCTGATAAAAAAAGACAAATGGAAGCAAATCTCCTGCATAGGAAAAGAGAGGAAACAAGGAAGTCGGTTACCTTTCATGGCTACCCTGTTGGTCTTCATGGAGGCCAACACCTGCTCCAGCTTCTCGTCACTGTCCATGTGCTGCACCTCACTCAGGTGAAACTCCTCAAACTCCACTGGGACATCAGCCGCCTGGAGGGGGATGGAAAGGGAAAGGCAGGGTTAAGGGTAGAAACAAGGAGATAAGACAAGGGGACGAGAAACAGGATGGACATATTGAAGATAAATTAACCAAGGAGTGAGCGAATTAATGGGCTACAATAACATTTATAAATCAGTCTTGCATATTCAGTTATCAAAGAACACATGAAATTATTGAATTGAGCTCAGAGCACACTTGAAGCATGGTGCAGGCAATATCAATATAATGGGCTCCGTTGACTGCACACTGTTTTGATGGAAAAGTAACCATCCGGTCTCAAGTGTGTGGGTGGGGGGCTGGGTTGTGCCGAGAGGGTTATGAGTATGGTGGTGAGGTGGGGCGAAGGCTTAAGTAATAGGATACCTGGAGTGGAATGTGCCATAGTGATTAGTTAGTTAGCTAAATGTCAGAGGGACCAGACAACCACACCAATGCACTCTTAAGGTGCTTTCACATACTGTATCTCTGTATGATCCGGATCCTGGTACCTTAATACACGCTATAAAGCATGTGTGAAACCCAAACAAACACTGACTGAAACAAATGCTTGACTTGCGTGAGTAGCGGGTCCAAGCTTCAGAAAACCGAACTAGGGAACCAAATTTCATATGTGAAAATGCAATTAGACACATCGACTCTCCTGGTCAGCCTTGAGAAAGGGGAACCACCATACTGTACATACCTTGAAAACCTCCTTGACAGCAGTCATCAGCTCAGGTCCCACTCCATCCCCAGGCACCATGGTGACCTTGAAGGTGGCGTCGGCACGGGCCGGCGGTGCTTCGGGCCCACCCAGACAGGCGGTCATACTGAGGGGCTGGGCAGCCAGCTGCTGCCACCGCGGGCCAATGCCAGTCAGGCCCTAGAACATGACACAATAGTAAATCAGATCTACCATAGAAGGTAGGCATTATCAAAATGTCTCATCTGATGGCATCACCATTAGCAGTGTCAATATAACTTCAAGACAATGGGGGTTGCTTAGGCCAGAGGCATGGTCCTCCCACCAATTCCACTAGAAAACTGGACTGTGTTCAGGCAAGAAGAACATTCTGAATAAATGTCATGCATTTTGATGATCGAATAAGGGGTACATAGTTCATAACGTTTTAAACTGGCTATAATAATAAATTTGAGCCAACTGTAACTTTACGCCGGCCTCTCGTATCAAAAGACAGCCCACTTGGTTTCTCAGGCTACAAACATGATGTTTAGGCTAGCTGACGCTGTGGTCTGAAGCTGATAACAAACATTACAGATAACGTTTGTGTCAACGATTTGTATTGTTCTTTATACGGGACGTTCGTTGACGCCAATCCGTTAGTGGGTTCTTTGATATGTTAGCTAGCTTGCTGGTTAGAGACAACACAATGACAATGTGAATGCTACATCCATTCATTTTCAATCTGTCTTTTAGTTAACTACTGTTACTCAGGGGTAGCCGACTAGCCGTATTGTTATAGATAGCTAACTAAGAAGTTAGCTCACGTTACCAGTAGCTACTAGCTAGCTAAGTAAGGCCAGTTAGCATCATCCTCTATCCCTATCGCATTGGTGATGAAAGGAATGTATATCAAGCAGTTTCTAACAAAACGGTTGTCCCCAATACCAACAACGAAAGGTTTTACACTTTGCCCACAATTTGATGGCTGTAAACATTATATACCGACTAACCTTGGCCAATGTTACAAGGCTCCCTCTCAAGGCGGCAGCCATCGTGACGACCAAACCAACGAGAATGTGGAGGAATTGAACTTTGTCTTTGACGGCTAGAACGTTGAATATTATTTGATGGAATAGTTGGACAGAGCAACTTTTTGAGCGAGATACAGTAGACGCCACCTAGTGGATTGGAGTTCGTCTTAATATTGTAAGCTTCAGCAGAGAAGACAGTTAAGTCAAATTAGTAGGGCCATGGAGACCTCTTTGGTAGGGGCAAATATTTGTCCTTCTTCACAGAAATTTGAGACCGAGAGGGATGTGGTTGCACAACAGATTTATATGGTCCCACAAATCCTGGCACTATAATAAGGGTAGGCAACCCGGTTCCTGGAGGGTTGCAATAATTTATGATGTAGTACCAGTGTAAGATTCCGAGACGGGAGGCGTGATTTGAAGCTGGCACCCTAGGGCCTGACTCATTGCACTGCTCCAAGAAAGCTAACTCCCTTGAGGAGCAGTAATCGGTCTTACCGGTCTGCTTGTAAAGAACGCCATACTGCTTGCTTAGTGAGTACTACTTCCCCCGGATCGGCCTCACACCTGGCTCGAATTTTCAACATCTGCCTGGCAAACACGTGACCGCCCTCCTGAATCATTCCAACACATGCGCCACGGAACAAAGCCTTCCTCAATGGTGCAGACATTTCGGGCTGATGAATGAGTTTCAAATATCTCCATCTACTATATTCACCCCCCAAACTCACGGTTGATCTGAGCGCAACTGCAGATCCGGGTCACAACACCATTGTTAAGTACATCACGCTGCTTGCTTAGCGAGTACCACTTCCCCAAAATCCAGCTCATACCTGGCTCGAACTCGGGACATTTACCTGGCAAACACACGTGACCTCTCTGCACTCCATCACTTTGAAATGACACAATGACTATGAGTTTAAAGCGCCGACTGTCAGCTTTTATTTGAGGGTATTTTCGTCCATATTGGGTGAACCGTTTACAAATTACAGCACAGTATTTAGCATGCTCCGAACACCTGTGTTAAATAAGCGTGACTCGGGAAGTCTAGAGGAAGTGTAGCTTCGTCAGATGGAGGAACCCATAGCTGTATGGATCTGTGCAAAACTTCTACAGTAAGTGTATGTTTTTTATTTGAAGGATTGTTTCTCGCTGATGAAAGATAAGGGTCTTATGTATCGCAAGCAATGATTTGACGTTTCTAAATGCTAAAACACAGCTTTGGGATTGTAGTTCACATGAGACAGTCGTGGATGAAGCTAATGGCTGACAACTGTAGGAAGAAGGCAGCAGATCAAGTACTGGCCTGGGTACCAAAAGGGATACCTGGGGATCCCCTATTGAAATGCGCTGGGTACCAATAGCTGGAATGGAGTGAATCACAGGAGGTTGGTGGCACCTTAATTGGGGAGGACGGCTCGTGGTAATGGTTGGAGCGGAATAGGTGTTTAATGCCATCCCATTCGCTCCGCTTTCAGCCATTATTATGAGCCGTCCTCCCCTCTGCAGCCTCCACTGGTCAGGGAATGGAATAGTATCAAACGGGCAGCAGGTACTCACGCAGTTAGGCCAGTAACTGAAAGGTTGCTGGTTCAAATCCCTGAAACATCAGTTGACGTGCCCTTGAGCAAGGCACTTAACCTTAATTGCTCCTGTAAGTCGCTCTGGATAACAGCGTCTGCTAAATCTGGGTTTCCCAAACTCTGTCCTTGGTGCACATTTTGTTTTTTACCCTAGCATTACACAGCTGATTGAAATAATCAAAGCTTGATGACAAGTTGGTTATTTTAATCAGCTGTGTAGTGCTAAATGACTCAAATGTAAAATATGGAAACCACGTGTTTGATACCGTTCCAGCCATTACAATGAGCCCGTCCTCCCCAATTAAGGTGCCACCAGCCGCCTGTGCGGTGGATCCCCCATCCCCACAACCATTGCTGATGCTTGCATAGCTGCGTGTGTTAGGTTTTAAAACAGTTATTTTTTACCTATTTGTCATCACATCGATTCCATAACCTCTGGGGCAAAGGGTCCTTTATTTACCATGTTGGGTAACTTCTTCAATTACCTGACCATTCAAGTAAACGTCATTTCCTCGACAGGCAACTGAGCGCAAGTCTAGTGGGCGACAGCTGCTCGCGTCGAAGCCGAGTTTACTATATATGGGCAAAGCCAGGCATACCGAGAGTGGCGTTCGCTTCCGTGTTTGTGCGAATAGCAGAGTCTAGACCAGCCGGTGGATAAGGGAGGTTTGGCGTTTCATTCATTCGGAATTAATACAAAATCAGCGAATATGTCCTATGAATTGAGTAAGTCGTTTTATTTGTTATTTTACATTTTGAAAGAATATACATTAAATATGGACCTTTAATCGTTTCCTCGGTACAAATAAAATGCTTCACCACAGAGAGAAACTGCTAGCTAGCTACCGAACTACGTGTGTAATCACTAACCTCGCCCATTCTGCATTTTCAATCACTGTTCTTGTCTTGAGACCTCACACCGTTACTAAAGTTCTTCTGTAATTAGGTAAATAACCACGCGTTCATAATTGAGATGCCTTTCCTCTTATTTGATGCAGCTTGAAGGGGAACCTACTCGGTTTTGAAATAGCCCTATTTCCTATAAGCAAAATCTAAATTTCTGCACGAAATATGCAACGCATTGTTGACATGTCACATAATGTGGGTGGGTGGGTGTGCGTGCTTGTAGCAAGTAGAGTACACAGTCGCACGCATAATTTACATTTTACATTTATCTGCTAACGTGTAGTAAATTAATCAGCTCAAATCAGAGATGTAGATGTAGGCCTATTACATCTTACGTAATACAAACTACAGTGTAATTTAGTTTGTATTAATTGATTGAAGTAGAGTTCAGATTTGTCAGTTTTATCAGCCAGGCTGATCTTGATGTGTGGGTTATTTACAAAATAGGTCAGTGCCTAGACTAACCTAGACAATGCCTATAATAATAATACACATTTCCTTGTCGTTCACACAGAGCATGTATTTGCCAGCCTCCCGCAGATGGAACGAGGAGTCGCCAAAGTCCTTGGTGGGGATCCCAAAGGCAACAACTTCCTGTACACCAACGGGAAGAGTGTCATCATCAGGAACATAGATGTAATTCCTTAAATCTAATGAACATATCACTTGACACATTGTGTGCAGCTGATAACCTGAAAGGCCTATATTTGGGTGTGTTCATGTACAGTAAAACGTGTGATCTGGGCTGGTCAGATTTATTAAAGGATCTCACCTCAGTCTATATTGTGTGTGGGAATTTGTACTAACGTTAGTTTTGCCATAATCTCTGACAGAATCCTGCCATAGCTGACATCTACACCGAGCACCCTCATCAAGTTACTGTTGCCAAGTACGCTCCCAGTGGCTTCTACATTGCGTCTGGAGGTAGCTAGATAGTTATGACCTACTTGTTGTGTGTATGGGTAACTGATATTTGCGTGCACACACTACATCTTAATGTATGTCAATTGTAAAGTATTTTGTCTGTAATGTATTTTTTTGTTGTGTCGGACCCCAGAAAGACTAGCTGTCGCTAATGGGCTCCAAATAAATCAAATAATGTCTTATCATACAACATGCTTAAAACACGCCAAGAAACATGAATGCCTTTCAAATTCACTCAGATCTCATCTGTCAATGGATTTGCCTTAATTGGGAATGGTGACAAGACCTGTACCTAGAGTGACCTGTACCTAGTCTTCTCATGCATGTGGTTTCTGTGGAGAACATATCTAATTTGCAGAGAGACAAATGGGCAGAGATCATTTTCATGGTAGTGATGCCAAATCTACAATGTTCAAATATGTTTCCTACAGATGTGTCTGGTAAGATCCGTATCTGGGACACTACCCAGAAGGAGCACCTTCTGAAGTACGAGTACCAGCCTTTCGGGGGGAAAATCAAGGACATCGCTTGGACTGAGGACAGCAAAAGGATTGCTTGTGTGGGAGAGGGGCGTGAAAAGTAAGTCTGTAGGGCCTAGTTCAGACCACAAGCAGGACAGGGACATGGAGCCTGCACTGTTATCTTCCAAATAAGCTCTCAGGTCCTGCTTACACTTTGGCAAACAATGGTTGTATGTCTTTGAGGATTGTATATGCTTTAGGTCAGCTGTCAACAACACGTTACAAGGTGTGCAGGTTTTTGTTCAACATCCGCAATAACATGCCCATGAATTCTAGAATCATGATCAGCTGAATCAGGGTTGTGTTCAGTAGGCATAAGACAGCAACTCTTTCGAAACTAAAATTAACATCCTTAATGGTACGTTCAGGTGATGCCTCCTTTGTTAAAAAATAGTTTTGTCCCATTTTGTGTCTTCTGAACATGTCCCAGCATGTTGGGGCTTGGCTGGAACAAAACCTACAGCACTCAGAACAGTAGTGGCTAACCCTGTTGTAAAGATGGCAGTATCTGACATGAATTGAATATTCTGTTACTTGACTTGGTCATTGCTTGAACCCCCTTAAAATTAGATTTCAGGACATGTCAGAAGATGATTACAAAAACACCATTCACCCCAGATTTTTATAACCCCTTAAACTTGGATAAGGGGCATGTCTCTTTCACATGTGCACTTGTGACTGATTTCCTTCTGTCTAGTGAATCTCTGCATGTTTTGCATCATGTCCTGTCCCATTTTGTAAATGTGTGTGTTCTTCCTTTTAGGTTTGGGGCTGTGTTCCTGTGGGACACTGGCTCCTCAGTGGGAGAGATCTCAGGCCACTCCAAAATCATCAACAGCGTGGACATCAAGCAGACTCGCCCCTATCGTCTCATCACCGGCAGTGATGACAACTGTGGGGCCTTCTTCGAGGGACCCCCTTTCAAGTTCAAGTTCTCAAGCACAGTGAGTGGCCTGTTCTCAATGAGATATTCTCAACTCGTGTCTCTGGCCTCATTTTTAAAAAAGGTAAAAGGTAATCGCATGCAAACAGAGGGAAAGTGGACAAATGTGCTTGTATGTATGAAATTAATCCTCCAATTGTGCATCAGGCAAATTAAGTTTACAGTGTGTAATTCCAAAATAAATGTGTAAAGTGATAACACATTTTGCTAGTTGTGCAATACATTTTATAGATGAGGATAAGTAGCATATTGTTTTTAAATGTTTGCATGCTTTTCTCCTTCGAGAAAACAATTAGCTGATTCTAAGGGCTCTGGCAGATTTTCAAAACTCTTATGCAATATGACTTGGGTAGGATATACTTGTGCTTCCTCGCCAAAAGGCTATTGAGGCGGGGAATTGACACTCCACTTGAACACTTCCGGGTTACGGAGAGAGCGCAGAGTACAGACTTTTTCCCAAATTAGGAAAGGCCAATGTGCCTGAGGTTTGAAGAAATTTGGGAATCGTTTCTGGATGTCCCTATCAGGGTATGCGGTTGGGAGAGAATTGCCTACAGGTCTCTAGTGTTTTTTTTTTTTTTTTTTTTTTTTTCCATGAGTATTGCCTTTTGATACTATGGACCTTAATTCAGTTGGTTAGCCCTGTCGTGAGCATGGATGGAAGCCATACATTTGTTGACCATGGAACGCATCAGTGTGTATGAGCCAAGCCAACGTTTTGATTTCTTGTAAAAAAGCGAAAGTTTTTGACATTGTCTCGGTCGCTGAAATGCTGGTGGTATTAGTCTGGTCAACATGTTGCAGAATTTCTCTACTAAAAAAAGATGAGTATTTCTAATGAGGCTTTAAAGTAGGGCTGGGAATTGCCAGGGACCTCACAATAGGATATTAGCACGATACTTTGGTGCCAATACGATATGTATTGCGACTATAACGATTCTCACAAGTTTATGTATTGTGATTCGATACTGCAAATCTATTTTGCAATTTGATGTTACAAACATATTGCTCACCATATGTCTGCTGCTGAGGGATGAGCGAGCCAGGAGAAAGCAAGTTTTTGTGGTCTTAGGCCAAGTGCATACACATTCACTATGTTATGTGGTCTCGATAGTCAAACGAGGCAAGATGTCTTGTCAGTTTGTCCAGAATGTTGCAGTCTCTCTGTTTCAGCACATCTGATTCAACTAATCTCATACTCCTTGATAGTCATTTTAGGAGCATTGCGTTTAGATCAAGTATTTTGTCACTGCACCGACTTCCTTTTGATATTCACGCTGCTGAAAACATTTTTTTTGTTGGTGCCAGTCTGAGCTCCATGTAGGCTTGTTCCCATGAAGTTTCATCTGAGACAACACAATAAATTAGACTTATGAGGACTACTATATGGGTGTCACTGCTGGTTGAAAAGGGAGCCTTATGTAACGAAACAACAGAAATTCCTCTGAAGAATTTCCGCTAAGGGTCTCCAGAAGTAGGTTGTCCCTTCTGTTTGTTTTTAAAAGAGAAGAGGGTTGTAGAAAGCTGGATCAATGAGTTAGTCAGGTAACTGTCAAATTACTTGAAATAACTTCATATTTTCAAGAAAGACTTAAAATTGACAAGGTATAATTGACGACAACCAATATACAAATGTAGCTTAAATTAACCAGAATCAAGTGTGCAGCTGGCTTAAGTCCTGCTTTTTGGAAAAGCCCGCGAGTCTAACAATCTCTCCCATCTTTACTCCATCCTAGGACCACAGTCGGTTTGTCAACTGCGTGCGTTTCTCTCCAGACGGGAACCGCTTCTGTACGGCTGGCGCTGACGGTCAGGTGAGTCCACTAGATTCTGTATGGCTGGCGTTGGCGGTCAGGTGAGTCCACTAGCTGCCAGTGCTGCTCCATGGTCAGGGACCCAGCATCACTAAGGTGGTCTCAGAACCCACAACCTACTGTAGAACATTGACAGCCTGTCTTAATTCTTCTAGAATTGTATTTTATAATCAAATCAAAAATACAAACGCAACATGTAAAGTGTTGGTCCCATGTTTCATGTGAAATCCATAGATTAGGGCCTAATAGATGTATTTCAGTTGCTTTCATTATGTAAAATCGTTGAAATTGTTGCGTTTTTTTTAAATTTTTGTTCAGTATATTTTAGTGGAGTGTGTGTGTGGTGGAGGAGAATACAAGTACAGTAGAAAACAACCGCTGTGAATCAGCACATTTACAACAGATATTTTCCAGTAAACCCACAATAATTGCTGACTCTAGGGCAGTAGTAGACAGATGGGTGTTTCTACCTGGTTGTTATAATGGAATTTTACCCTACAGTACTGGTTCTTACTAGAAGTGTCACATTACCCTGTTGTTTTCCTAGATCTTCCTATACGACGGAAAGACAGGCGAGAAGATTGGGGCTCTGGGTGGTGCGAAGGCCCACGAAGGAGGAGTCTATGCCGTAAGTATCTCGACGGCTTTTGCAGAGTTTCTCTTTTCGTTCAATTTTGCCTGGTGGTTTGAGACATGTAGTCATTGGGGATTTGCTTTAGCCTACTGAGAATGGAAACTTCAGTCTTTTTCCCCTGAGGGCTGAACACCCAGTCAAGATTAAAGCTACCATGCAGTTGCTATAGGGACTTAAACATAAACAAAATAAATGGAAATCCTTTTCAAATTAGAAGTGCAATGTGTTCCTTTGAAAAAGAAGCCAGACTTTCTTGTAACCCCCTGCATTTTAAAACATCACTTTGCATGTCCCCAACAATATTTGATTACCAGGAATTTGAATAGGTGAATAAGTATAACAACATAATTAGACTGTGTGTGTATATAATGTAGCCCATCATTTTACATTACCCAAGAGAAACTATAGCGGCACAGGTTTCTTCTGAAAGCATTGCGATAACCGACAGTGATGCGATGCCTCCCATTTTTGACCCTGGGTCCACTCCTTCCTTCGGTTCTCCAGGTGAGCTGGAGCCCTGACAGCGCCCAGCTCATCTCCGCCTCCGGCGACAAGACTGTGAAGCTGTGGGACGTGGGCACCAGCACGGCCCTCACCACCTTCAACATGGGCGCCGACGTCATGGACCAGCAGCTGGGCTGCCTTTGGCAGAAGGAACACCTGCTCAGCGTCTCCCTTTCAGGCTACATCAACTACCTGGACAAGAGCAACCCCGACCGGCCACTCCGCACTATCAAGGTCAGCCTAAAGGTTATTTTACCTTCAGAGTGTAGTGTGAACATCTTAGAGTTGGGGATCCAGGGTCAGGGCTGGAGGGTGTGAATACTATATATATATATATATATATGCATGCACACAACTGTCAGGCTTAATCTCCTGATATTGACGCTCTGTCTATAAACGGTCCCTAGCTGATTTATCATGATAAGCTATCTACAAATATTATCTTTATCCTGATCACAAAATCTTCCTTAAAGTTGTCTTCAAGTCACTTGTTACTCAACACAAGCATGTAGTTCAGTAACAGGAAAGGAGATGGCATACAACTGGTTTTGTCAGCATTCATCAAAATGAAATAGTTAATTTGACAGTTTTTTTAGAGACCGATGAAATTGGAAATGCTGAATTCGACGCTTTTGAGTCAAATAGAATGAATGTTGTTCTCGACTGACCATTTGATGACTGTGCTAAACAATAAGTCTCTCACATTACGTGCCTTACAGGGTCACAGCAAATCCATTCAGTCCTTGACAGTTCACAAAAACGAGGGGCGGGCTTACATCTACTCAGGCAGCCATGACGGGCACATCAATATCCTTTCACCGGGAAGATGAAGGCATGCTGTGTCAACAATGAGGCCTATTAATGATGAACTGTGCTTTCTGCAGTGTCCATTTCCCCTGAATGAATGGGACTTATCTAGGTGGTTGGCATTTGGAGCACAAGGAGGCTTATACATTCCCTCTTATGTGCTAATATTCAAAGCCTTGTGTATGCGGAATCAAGTAGCTAGATTGGCACCTAATGAATACTTGCGTAAAATGTAATAGCCATGTCTGCTTATGTTCCATTACATAAATGTACGGCACATAACTGCTGCTAATGTCCTTGTCTCAGTTAGTTTAGCAAGAGGCCCAAGCCACCAATGTTATGGTCCCTTGTGTTAGTTAAGCCCATGTTAAGATCCGCTCCGCTGCCCTCTCCTGGTGTCAGTAAGATGATCCTTAACTGAGACTCCACATTACTGGGACGCGGAAACCGGGGAGAACGACTGCTTCTCAGGGAAGGGACACACCAACCTGGTCACGAAGATGGTGGTGGACAAGGCCGACCAGCTGGTGACCTGCAGCATGGATGACACGGTTCGCTTCACAAGCGTGACCAAGAAAGAATACAGGTGGGTCCAGAAATGTTCTAATTAGGGTAGAAGACCACAAGCGCACTTAGCATAGTGTGTGATTTGGGACTTATGCTCATGACCTCTGAATGCTTGGCTATGAAAAGCCAACTAACATTTACCAAACTGACTTGTTGCAGATAAAAATTCAGTGCGTCATGACGTAGTTCACACAATGTACCTTTTCACTTAAGTTTTCATGTACCGAATAAAAATCTAAAGTGAAATATGTTTCCAGCGCATTTAACTCTACTGATGGTTTTGTCACAAACTGTTGCATTAAATAGCAAATGTGCCTACTCTGGTTTTGGCACGTACGCTCTATCAAACTGCATTCGAGTATTGATCATTTTGTCACCAGAATAAGACCCTAGATATTTATTGGACAGCGGAATCAAGCTCATCACTGTGCACTTTCAACACCCTGTGAAGTTCATCATAACTTATCTAATCTGTAGCCTAATAAACTGCATTGTTTATTACCATATCATCGTATGACTTTACTCACATAACTGTGGATGGAAACGTGGTTACTAACAGTTTGTTGTTTTTACAGTGCTTCCAACCTGGTAAAGATGGACGTCCAACCTAAACATGTTTCCGTAACAACAGGGGGGCTCACATTGGCCGTGTGCATCGGACAGGTAACAAAGTCCTCTCCTAATGTGTGCCAACTCCTCTGTCATTCAGGCATCATAGTGTTGGGTGTCAATAAATGTACTGTCAGAAAGGGCCTGTGGCTTGTCTGTTCTGGATAGTGTTAATATTGACTGTGTGTGTGGTCGTCAGGTGGTGTTGCTGAAGGACAAGAAGAAGGTGTTCACGCTGGACAGTCTGGACTACGAGCCAGAAGCGGGAGCCATCCACCCAGGGGGCAGCACTGCGGCAGTGGGCGGGGCAGTAAGTCTACATATAGCAACTTCATTTGAACTGGAACTATTATAGCTTTTTGTTGGATCAGAAGTAGTGTTGGATCAGAAGTAGTGTTGGATCAGAAGTAGTTTGATCTATTATCTTAGTGTGGGAATGTGTGGGAAAGAATGGAATGTCGAAGTCAATTTGACCATTCCCTGGTTTATATTTCGTTATGTATTCGAACGACATCTTTAGTCCGCCACACTAAGAACGTCAGCTTCCCGACGCTTCTGTGTATGTTCTCTACTCAAAGAACGGGCTACTCAGGTGAAGGGTGCTTGTTTTAATGAAGTAAGATCAAAGCTGAATCAATGTCTGCAACATCACATAATAATTAGGGTTGTGGTGGTCAGGAAATCTTGTCAGCCGGTTTTTGTCATGAGAAAGCCTGCCGGTCTCACGGTAATTGACCGTTAATTAACATAAACATGTTTAGCATCTCCAGGCCTCCACACATACAAGCTGCTGATGGATGCCTTTGGAACATCTACATTAAAACAAGTCTAAATGTAATATACACAATCACAACAAATCTGTTAAAAGAAGGTCTAAAGAAACATCATGATATGAAGAAAATATTTCAGAGGAACAGAATATGATTTGGCCTACTGTATGTTATCTGTATATGTTCCTTCCAATAGGCTGTAGGCTTGTTCATTTAGCAGACAAGATATGCGTGTCATTATAATTTTTATTTAAAAAAGTATAGTAAGAAGAATAGAATTAGAATTTAGCTGAATAAAATGGAAAGGGTATTTTTCCCATTCTGGAGCCATTGCCCATATGAAGTGGCTATGATGAGCATGAGTGATCATTTGAAACAGGTCCTATATGCTATATTTAGAGTTATTTGGCAACTTTAGTTGTGAATGATACAAACCTTTAGAATATCTTAGAAATCAAAACATGTATGGGCTGCATGATGCGACAATAGGCAAAAAAAAAAAGCTTGCACTCTGTTCCTTGCCTCAGGCTGCACAGCTGTTCTCTCATCAAATAATTTATATTTTCACCCACCACTATTCTCAATTTAATCTTGTCTTTACTATTGTGTAGCATTTGTTTCTATTTAGAATGGCCCCTTAACAAATGGGTGGGAACGGGGGCACTGGAAAAAAAAAAAAAATATATATATATATATATATTTATTTATTTAACTAGGCAAGTCAGTTCAGAACAAATTCTTATTTACAATGACGGCCTACACCAGCCAAACTCAGACAACGCTGGGCCAATTGTGCGCCGCCCTATGGGACTCCCAATCACAGCCAGTTGTGATACAGTCTGGATTCGAACCAGGTTGTCTGTGGTGACGTCTCTAGCACTAAAATGCAGTGTCTTAGACCACATCATCCGTATGCACTCGAATAGTGAATAGGGAGTGCGAATTCCTGCCGGGCCATTTTTCAATGATGCTGGGTAGGTTTATTCGGTTTTATAGCGGAGCATGTGCTTAATATGAGCAGGTGAGGAAATAAATATAAGAACACTTATTTAACTGTAAGCGTTAACCACTGTTTGAGGTGCATGGTCTTGCAGGTGATATTCCACCCTAACTCTATGCCCTGGGCTCTCCAACCCTGTTCCTGCAGCTACTCAGTGCTTAATTTGGGAAACCAAGTGAAATCTGTTCGGGAACATCGGTAGAAACATGTTTTCGCTACTAAACTTATTCCACCTAACTGTTGACAGCGCGTCTACACGCTCGAGAAAGGAATAAAGGAGAGAGCGGAGGAGATGGAAACGCATGGTGGTGAGATATTCTGTAGCTAAATGTCACCCAATCATTTTTATTTTCAAAGCCTTTACTACAAATTCACTATAATTGTAGGCTAACTGTAAGCTGCCCTGCACAATCAATGAACCAACCGCATTACATGGGGCTAAAAGTTATCATTCAGACTTGTGGATATACATGTTGGAGCGTAGCATAAGGTAACGAGTCCATCCAATATACATAATAATACAGTCCATACTCAAAGGCGATTACTCAAATTGGTTACATTTTTAGAGTAAAGGCTAGACCAATTATGTACCAAGGACATCTTCAATCACTTTAGTTTTTCTTCCATGAGTAATATGCGGTAGGCTATATTGTATAATGGCAATCATTTTAATTACCTTTTTTGGGTGGGCTCATAAGCCTATGCATAAACTCTAATATGCAAATGCAGTTTTGGAATTAATCATCACCTTAGAAACCACTGTCCGTTTTGTTGTTAGGCTTTGAAACAACATCCACAAAGACCATGTTTTACACTGTTTCAACCTGTTGTTGAACTTTATTCAAATTGGCATTACAGTGAGGTGAGTTTTAAATTTGCATTGATGTCTGTGGTTAGAGGGACAATAGAGCCGTGAGTACCAGGTCATTAGGGCCTAAACGGGCTTTTACTGCGGCCATGACCCATGACTGCTGTGTGGTGGTAATATGGTCACTGCTACAGCTCTGACAGTATTCATAACATAACCAAATATAATAGCATAGTTTACGTTACTGTAAGATAAAAACACCACCGCATTCAATCGTGCAGGATAATAAGTTTTTTACCAGTGAAGCATCCATGCAGCATCATTCTGCATAGTAACCGTTTGATCTCAGTTAGTTTTATGGGGATATGCATATAGATCTTCTTGGAGTTAGTGTTTCGAATGATGGCGTGAATGAATTTTAGAGCAGATTGGGGTTAACAAACTAGCATATCCAACTACCGGTGTATTTTGCCTAGTGGCGCATGGTGAGTTTTGGCCACATGAGCGTGAAATGTGGTGGTGTTTTTATCTTACAAAAACGTTATACTATGCTATTTGGTTCTGTCGTGAATACTGTGATCTTGCAGACATTTATTAAAGGTTAGCTCAAAGCTGAATCAAACAAGCACCATGACCGTTCACCTGAGTAGCCTGATATCCACATGCACTTAGTGATGCGCAGAAGCTCCAGATCTTTTAGTCCAGCTGACTGAAGTTCCCAAAAAGTTGGAGCCACTCCACACTATTAACCAGTGCTATGAAACTCTTTAGAACTGACACTGTTGTTGTTCAACTGATCACTGATTTTATTTAGGTGTGGGTCGGATCCAACTACTCTTTCTCCCCTTGTCCTTAGTATTTCTCTTTGACACCTCTCTCCCTCCTCCCGGCAGGATGGGAAGGTCCGCTTGTATTCTGTCCAAGGCAACACTCTGAAGGATGAGGGGAAGAGCGTGGAGGCCAAGGGGCCAGTCACAGACATGGCCTACTCCAAAGACGGAGCCTATCTGGCCGTCACTGACGAGAAGAAGGTCGTCACAGTTTTCACAGTGGCAGATGATTACTCGGTATGCAGTCTTGCCTCGTCTCAAGCAATATTTGCCAAAAGAGCCTCCTATTAACATGTCCCGTATTGATTGTCCTGAATGCTATAATTATTTATTTACAATAAATATATTCCTAAAGCCCAATGAACAGCAAATGGGTTTACGAATATCAATGTGTAGACTTTATTTTACATGTTGGATTCTGCATCCATTTCTGTTTATCCCCCCTCCTACAGGTCAAAAATGATTTTTATGGACACCATGCGAAAGTAGTCACCTTGGCCTGGTCCCCCGACAATGAGCACTTTGCTAGCGGTGGGATGGACATGATGGTCTACGTTTGGACAGTGAATGACGCAGACAAGAGGCTGAAGATCCCAGGTGAGGGCCAAAATAGCATTCCGAGAGCAAAGGACACACACACACACACACAGAGAGAGAGAGAAGTGTCTGGAGTTATTTAAATCTGCTCTGTGTTATTGTATTCAGATATTTGAAATCATGGAAACGGAAGGTGTTGCAGGGATAATGTCACCACTCTTGACTGTGGGATGGGTTTTTAAGCTGCTCATCTTTCTTTAGCAACCATTTTGACCTGGTAGCTAAATCTACCTTTTTGTTCATGTAGTTAGATGTTTCATGACAAAAAATGTTAGCATTACTAAAAGGAGGGGGGGGTTGGGGGTGCTGGGATAATAGAAGAATTCTAATATTCAGTATCTGTGACAGTTGACGAAGTATCTTGTATTACTGGTGCTGCAGAATTTCCCCAAAATGTTCCCAAATGTAATTATTTTCATCACCGCTAGATGGCAGTAACCTACTTGGACACCATTATTCTAGGAATACATTCAAATGCTCACACTTTCCAGTTTTAGCAGCAACACGTACTGCATATTCACGCCCAATTCTAAAATGTTAGTCTTATGACATCTCTTGATAACTAGTGTCACTGTAAAATGACTGTTCTCCCATCCCTTTCCACAGACGCCCACAGGTTGCACCATGTGAGTGGCCTGGCCTGGCTAGATGAGCACACTCTAGTGACCACCTCCCATGACGCCAGCATCAAGCAGTGGACTCTTACATTCTGATCTGTACAAGACTGGATCATTAGGGACAAGGACTACTGTAGACCGCTCTCTCCCTCTTACACAGAATATTTTATGTATCTAATTGAAGGCCTCTTGTCAGCAACCCCTGAAATTGTAAATTGTCGGTCATTGCAGAGGAAAGCTTATATCTAAAACAAGAATCCCTACGTGGTATTTTTCTTTGATGCTTTTAAACGGTTCACTAATGCACAAACAAAGAAAAAGTTCCCAAATAGCAGCACTTAAAGAACCCAAATAGCAGCACTTAAAGAACCCAAATAGCAGCACTTAAAGAACCCAAATAGCAGCACTTAAAGAACCCAAATAGCAGCATTGATATCAAGCTTTTCTGGTCAAGAAAACAAATTGTAAGCTCAACATTCCAGAGGCAACAGCCTTATCTCAGTTCAAACTGAAATGCCTGTCTGCATGGTTGGAGGGTCGTTTCATCTCAACTCTGTTAACTTGGAATGAAATAACATTTAATGAGAAAAGAATAATCCTTATTAAAAAAAATTTCAGTTACATTCCTGAATGGGATTGGGTTGAGAATGAATGGCCCTCCGATGGTGCTTGCCTGTTAGTTCATGTTTTCAGCCGAGGTTGATGTTACCATTTGTATGGGAATGGGTATTTTGCTTTTTTTGCCTCGTCTTTCTTTGTCTCCATAACGTCAATGTCTTTCAGAATGTAATTGGAGGAGCAATAGTAGGAACCTAAAACAAGAGAAATTAATCATGTGTACAATCGAAATGCTGTGTATTCAGTGAAGCTCCTGTACTGTTGCCATGTTTTCGTTTTGGCTCACGATGCTCCCGTGTCTCACTTATTGTTTTGATGCTTCCACTTTTTCCGAAGGGTGGATATGATTCATAATATTAATGACAATAATAAAAAACGTTATGCATTTCTAGCAACTCATGTCCATTTCGTGCTACTGATGTTTAAAAGGATACTGCGAGATTCTGGCAATAAATCATGGGTACAATTTTTATGTTTCTGCGTGCAGTATGAAGGAAGTTAAGGTAGTTTCGGTAGCCAATGCCAACTAGCTTTAGTGGAATGACTGGAAGTCAGCAGGTACCAGACCTGGGTTCAGATAATTATAAAACATTTCTCAATTCCTTTCACTTACAATGCCTATAAGTTGAAACCCCCTTGAATTTTTCACATAATGCTGCCTTAAAATTTAATATAGAAAGGGATTACAATTGATTTCATTGTAATTTTATGTCAATGATCTGCACACAATACTCATGTCAAAGTGCAAGAAAGAAATCCTTAACATTTGTAAAAAATATACAGTAACAGTCAAAAGTTTGGACACATACTCATTCAAGGGTTTCTTTATTTTTACTATTTTCTACATTGTAGAATAATAGTGAAGACAAACCATGAAATAACACATATGGTATCATGTAGTAACCAAAAAAGTGTTACATAAATCAAAATGTTTAGATTTTTTAATGAAGCCACCCTTTGCCTTGACAGCTTTGCACACTCTTGGCATTCTCTCAATCAGCTTCACCTGGAATGCTTTTCCAACCGTCTTGAAGGAGTTCCCACACATGCTAAGGACTTGTTGACTGCTTTTCCTTCACTCGGTCCAACTCATCCCAAATCATCTCAATTGGGTTGAGGTCGGGTGATTGTGGAGGCCAGGTCATATGATGCAGCACTCCATCAATCTCCTTGGTCAAATAGCCCTTACACAGCCTGGTGCTGTGTTGGGTCATTGTCCTGTAGAAAAACAAATGATAGTCCCACTAAGTGCAAACCAGATGGGATGGTGTATCGCTGCAGAATGCTGTGGTAGCCATGCTTGTTGTGTGCCTTGAACTCTAAATAAATTAGACAGTCACCAGCAAAGCAGCCCCACACAATAACACCACCTCCTCCATGCTTCACGGTGGGAACCACACTTGCAGAGATCATCCGTTCACCTACTCTGCTATTCACAAAGACACGTTGGAACCAAAAATCTTGAATTTTGACTCATCAGACCAAAGGACAGATTTCCACCGGTCTAATGTCCATTGCTTGTGTTTCTTGGCCCAAACAAGTCTTATTGGTGTCCTTTAGTAATGGTTTCTTTGCAGCAATTTGACCATGAAGGCCTGATTCACGCAGTCTCCTCTAAACAGTTGATGTTGATGTGTCTGTTACTTGAACTCTGAAGCATTTATTTGGGCTGCAATTTCTGAGGCTGTTAACTTTTTCTTTTTACATAGAATCAAGCAGAAGGATTATGGCTCTAGATTGCAGGAAAAAGAAGTTTCAAGTGTTTGAAAAAAGCTCAATTCTACAACAACTTCAGATGTATCACGTAAATCAAGTGTTATATCCATGTGAAAATGTCATGGAATGTATTTGCTCCATTGTTATATATTTTTTGTTGGCTATTCACAAATCAAACCAATCACAAAGTACCGCGACAGCATGACAAAAAACAGACACAGGATTTAGATAGCAGCTAAGGCAAATACTATACATAATAGCATCTAAGGTACAGTGGGGAGAACAAGTATTTGATACACTGCCGATTTTGCAGGTTTTCCTACTTACAAAGCATATAGAGGTCTGTAATTTTTATCATAGGTACACTTCAACTGTGAGAGACGGAATCTAAAACAAAAATCCAGAAAATCACATTGTATGAGTTTTAAGTAATTAATTTGCATTTTATTGCATGACATAAGTATTTGATACATCAGAAAAGCAGAACTTAATATTTGGTACAGAAACCTTTGTTTGCAATTACAGAGATCATACGTTTCCTGTAGTTCTTGACTAGGTTTGCACACACTGCAGCAGGAATTTTGGCCCACTCCTCCATACAGACCTTCTCCAGATCCTTCAGGTTTCAGGGCTGTCGTTGGGCAATACGGACTTTCAGCTCCCTCCAAAGATTTTCTATTGGGTTTAGGTCTGGAGACTGGCTAGGCCACTCCAGGACCTTGAGATGCTTCTTACGGAGCCACTCCTTAGTTGCCCTGGCTGTGTGTTTCGGGTCGTTGTCATGCTGGAAGACCCAGCCACGACCCATCTTCAATGCTCTTACTGAGGGAAGGAGGTTGTTGGCCAAGATCTCTCGATACATGGCCCCATCCATCCTCCCCTCAATACGGTGCAGTCATCCTGTCCCCTTTGCAGAAAAACATCCCCAAAGAATGATGTTTCCACCTCCATGCTTCACGGTTGGGATGGTGTTCTTGGGGTTGTACTCATCCTTCTTCTTCCTCCAAACACGGCGAGTGGAGTTTAGACCAAAAAGCTCTGTTTTTGTCTCATCAGACCACATGACCTTCTCCCATTCCTCCTCTGGATCATCCAGATGGTCATTGGAAAACTTCAGACGGGCCTGGACATGCGCTGGCTTGAGCAGGGGGACCTTGCGTGCGCTGCAGGATTTTAATCCATGACGGCGTAGTGTGTTACTAATGGTTTTCTTTGAGACTGTGGTCCCAGCTCTCTTCAGGTCATTGACCAGGTCCTGCCATGTAGTTCTGGGCTGATCCCTCACCTTCCTCATGATCATTGATGCCCCACGAGGTGAGATCTTGCATGGTGCCCCAGACTGAGGGAGATTGACCGTCATCTTGAACTTCTTCCATTTTCTAATAATTGCTCCAACAGTTGTTGCCTTCTCACCAAGCTGCTTGCCTATTGTCCTGTAGCCCATCCCAGCCTTGTGCAGGTCTACAATTTTATCCCTGATGTCCTTACACAGCTCTCTGGTCTTGGCCATTGTGGAGAGGTTGGAGTCTGTTTGATTGAGTGTGTGGACAGGTGTCTTTTATACAGGTAACGAGTTCAAACAGGTGCAGTTAATACAGGTAATAAGTGGAGAACAGGAGGGCTTCTTAAAGAAAAACTAACAGGTCTGTCAGAGCCGGAAATTCTTACCGGTTGGTAGGTGATCAAATACTTATGTCATGCAATAAAATGCAAATTAATTATTAACAAATCATACAATGTGATTTTCTGGATTTTTGTTTTAGATTCCGTCTCTCACAGTTGAAGTGTACCTATGATAAAAATTACAGACCTCTACATGCTTTGTAAGTAGGAAAACCTGCAAAATCGGCAGTGTATCAAATACTTGTTCTCCCCACTGTATGTGTGTTATTTCTATGCTTCCCATTCTTAAGTTTCGTTTTTGTGTTTTTTACTTCCAATTTTGTACACCAACTTCAAACAGCTGAAAATACAATATGTTGGGTTATGGACAAGATATTTCACAACGGTTTAGATGGTACAATGAATCTCTACTGTACCGTGCGAGATAGAGTTGAAATGAATAATATTTTGAGTTTGCATCCCAATATTAAACATTATATACATCACAGAAGATTGAAATATAACAAAACGGTTAGAAACACTGTATTTCCGTTGTAAAAAAAAGAAAATAAACTTGATTATTATTATTAATTATGAAATTATGAAAATATAACAGCTTGGTAAGAGCACAAGCAAGCAGATGTGGCCAGTGCTGTTAAAATGCGGGAGAGAATGAGCTCAGGTGTGACATCGCTGCAAGGAGACCTGTTAAGAGCGTGCGCACCTGCAGAAGTTTTTACTTAAAGTAATCTTACACAGCCCCAAATTATAGGTGTGGATATTTTGACCAAACTTTGTTTTAAAATATTTTTTAAATATACATGCTTCACTCCCAGTGGAGGCCATTTTCAACACTGGCTAAAGTTTGATTTGTATTTTTTTGGGGGGCATATTATATTCTGGTTAGTTTGATAAATGGGTACAATATCAGATCATGCTTACTTTTTCTACCCATGGATGATTTTCATTATTTTTAAGTCTCATATTTTCCTTAAATTTTCCAGTGGGGATCTGCTAACTAATGAATGTGATAATGGTCTAGTCTAATTCAACAATGTTATTCATTCACACTGTAGTGTTTTGTTTTGAATTCAACACAATTATGCAATTATGCACCATCAACTTGGCTACATGCACCACTTTTCAACGTTATAGTGATGTGGTTTGCCCAATGGGAAGGCCTTTCTGCTGTTTTTCTCAGTATGTTTAAGTTAAGTTACCCAGTCTCCCAGTCAGTGTCTTTCTGATTCACTATTGGTTCTGGTTCCCAGTGATAAAATGTCAATAGTTCTAATGAGATCCTACATTGATATGTGTGAATGTTTTGTCTTAGGGTATTTTTCACATATTGGATTAGTTTGGGTCCTTCTCAGAATTACTTTTTACATGTTTCAATGGGGTGGGAATCAGGAATTTAATCAGGATCCCAGGAATTCTGGGATTTAAATAAGGGGGATTTATTTTTTGTCCGAGAGATTTTCTTAGCACGATTCAGATGGGGAAAGTGGAAGTCTGTAGAATGTTGTGTGTGCTTACTGTCTAAACAGAGATAGAAATTAAGGTAGCCTGCTAGCCCGAGGCTTGTACTTTCTATCCCTACTTATGAAGTATGTAAATGTATTGTTGTCTGCTTAATCAGTAGCTACATCAATGTAATCATCAGTGGCTGGTATGATAATAATGTTTTGCTGGAAACTGTACCGGTTGGGACTGTGATCACACTTAAGTATTGTATTTAACATCACATTTCATGATTGTATAAGCCCCACTATGATAGTCCACTCAAAGGTTTATAATCTTTTGTTGCAATTCTCAAGGCTAAAACCTATTGTTAAATGAAAAACACAATCTCCATGCAGGGAGGGCATGTTTGTGTTATTACGCAGTTCAGGGGTTACCCTACGTCTCACAATCTTAACTTTGTTTTGTTGAGGACATAGACCCAAACATGCATAATTTTTTTTAGGGTCATCACTACATGGCATTTTGTACTATATCCCATGATGTTAAAATGTACCCGAGTGAGAATCGATGTGTATTGTGACATGACTTATACAGGCCAAATGAAAAGGAAGAGAGGGGAAGAGTATAGAGGATAATACAATTATCCTTGTCAACAAATCTTTGGAGTCGCTGTATCAATTGGACTAGCCTAACAAACATATTATTGTTGGACAGGGCAAAGTCACGCAAAACAGATTTACAAAAAATGAAGTTGATTACAATGTTATAATATGTAATAACAGTTTCAATGTCGCAACTGGGTAAAGTACAAACCAAATCTAGTTAGAAGGATCGCGCACACTTGATAGAAGTTTTTATGTAAGGCACAGAGAACGGTACAGAGGCCACATAATGGTCACAGCTATATAGCACAGCAAACAGCACACAGTGAGAAGCCATACAAGGCTGCAGTAGTAAGTTAGAAGAAGCGAAAATAAGCAAATGTTCTATACAAAATGTTAGCATTCCTCTTTAAGAGAATAGGTATTAAGATACAAACAATTCAATAGGGTTGTGTTTTACCTTGTTGGACTTACCTTTACCTTGTTACAGGCTTTGGTTTTTCCATTTATAGTTTGAGGTTGGACATTAGCGCGTGGGCCGCAACGACTGGTGTCACCTCGTTAGTCAGTATGTGTTACACCTGTACTGGTTTGTCATCTTGTTATTGGGAAGGTGTTTCAATATTTAAGAGTGGCTGCCAGCCCAGGTGATATTTAAGACTGGCCCAGTGCTCCAGTTGTCTTGAGAGATGTGGAGTGTTAACTATTTTAGTTAGCTCTCCCTAGTTGATTTCTAGACAAACAATCCTTTATCTGATCTTCCCTGTTTTTGTTTTGCTCCACTTTTTGGTTTGCTTCCTGTCTTTAGGTCTGGTGTGGGTTTTTCTTATGTTTGCAAAATTTAGTGGAAGCTCATGGTGTGTGTCTTTTAGGTTCCAGTTGTTGTTGCTATGCTTCTTTCCATGGACACCCCCATGAGTGTCTTTTAGAACCCCTCCTAAAATCCCACCTGTTGTTGTCAGTGACTCTTTGTTAGCTCCCCCTTCTGTTTGACAATTGTGGGTTTTCTTGCTAGGTAACGTAAGACTCCAAGCTGCCACTCCAAGATACAAACCTCAATTTACTTGAATAAATACCTTAAAGGGGTAGTGCAGTCAAATGTGATTTACCTGTTTTTTTTAATTATATTTACACACTGAGGTTGAAATAACTCATACATCTTGAAAATTATGCTTATGCCCTTTTAGTGTAAGAGCTTTTGGAGAAAAAAATAAACATCAGGAATTTGAGCCTGTTCAGGTGGGTTGGAGTGACAACGTAATCTGATCTGATCTGATTATTCTGACCAATCATCTTTTATTTGCATATGTATCCTCCTTTGAAGGGGTAAGTGGGGTAAGCTCTAGAGCCCTCAAACTCAACTCTGGACCTCAAAGCTAGGTCCACTGCTTGTTTTCATTGTTCCCCTCCAATCAGGGACTGATTTAGACCTGGTACACCAGGTGGGTGTAATTATTATCAGATAGAACAGGAAACCAGCAGACCTTGTAGGGCAGGGGTATTCGACTCTTACCCTATCAGGGCTGTGTATGTAAATATATTTACATTTGTATCAACATGCCCACAAGATCAGACTGAGCATTGTAATAGCAAACAGAGGCCCAGGGAAATACAAATATATATTTAAAGTTATTTTCATTAAATAAACAGTGATTTATTAGAAATATAGTGATGATTAAAAAATATAATTAAAAAGACTGCATGGGGGCTTTAACACTGCTGCTCAGCAAACAATTCTCTAAAACACTGACAGCAAACTTGCGCTCAGAGCACACAATGTACTCCTCATTTATAGGGAAGGGCACAGGTGTCCTCAATCAGCTCATTAACCTGCAAACTGGAAGACAAACATAATGGAATACTGATCACGTTCAACACAGAATGGCTGTCCCAAAATATACTCAAACAGGCTATCACTAACAGGGATTATCCACCCTGTTACACTATTATGTGTTATGACCATGTACAGATGAGTAGATTTGACACGGTTACAAAATAAAATGTACAATCAAATCGATATATTTAATATATATTCAGAATTACTACAGTAATTGTAATTTATTTCAGATGAAAGTAATGAGGTTAAGAAGATAGTACTGTAAATTCAATTATGACATATTGTGGGAAGGGAGCCACATAAAGTCAAACCTATGGGTAAGTCTGTCTCTGTGACGGCCACATGTAACGCACAGCTAAATATCCCTATACTTTGCACTTTAACATTAATTTGCATGCTTTTCATTTCAAATATCAAAGACATCTTTATGACATTGCATATATTTACCTAACAAACTGTTTTCTATGTTTGACTATTTGAGTATCTTGCAGCTCTTTCCTGGTGCCTGATGGCTCAGGCTCTGGCCATAGAGAAGCCCATTGCTTCTCTATGTAGCCATGGTCAGAGTCTGACAGGTCTATTATTTCTGTTTCTGGTGGTGGGTTGTGTTGGATCCCTAATTAGAGGCAGCTGCAGTGCATTGTCTCTAATTAGGGATCCTACATATGTTTGTATGTTCCACACCGGGGTTGTGGGTCATTGTATATATTCTACATGTCTTGAATGTCCGTGCAAAGTAAGTGTATTCTCTGTTGTTTAATAGATAATCTTTATTGTTTTTGTATAGTTCTGACCAGTATAGTTTATGTTAATAAACTTGGATGTCGAACTTCAACTGCGCTGCACCTTGGTCTCTCACCATCCCGACTCGTGACAGAGACATGGGTTCAAATCCCACCACTGCCATTATATGTAAGGGATGACCAAGTAGGCAATGAGTAGGGTGAAAATATTAGGAGTTTTATTTACCCAAAGAGAGATTTTAAAAAAGTATAGTAAAAAAAAAAGTACTTAAGTCTGTAAATCAATAAAAGTACAACTGTTCTAACACCTCAAACATAGATAAATGTGTAACTGAGGTCTACATAGCAGAACCAGCATCACTCCAGGGGTTAACTGAAGTGATAGTTAGCGCTCAGAAAATATGTCCAGAAGTGTTTGTTAGATGGCTAGCTGCCAATTGACATGCCCTCTTATACTGAAATGTAGGTGCGTGATGGGTGGTACCATCTCCCGTCCAACATAAGGGAGATGTATTTCCCCAGTTTAAAATGTTATGCTAGAAGTTGTGAACTTTCATTATCCTCCCTCCTCATGAGGGAGAGAAATTAGAAAATATCTTAGATCTTGGTTTTTTGTAACTGAATGACGAGACACTTTCTTAAACATACAGAAAGCAAAACATTTCTGTAAAACTAAATATTGATATTAGTTGGCAGTGGTCTTTACTTCAACATTGTGTTGATGGATTTCTAGTAACTTAAGACTTTTTCTGCTAGATGTTTTCTAAGACCACTTTTCCATCTGTTTGACCAGAAAAATCTAAACCTTTGCTTATTCCAAATTTTTAGGATGGAAAATGGTTGAAAAATGTATACCATCATTTCTCAAATATAGACTCTTTGAGTTCATTTGATAACAAATTTGACGTGTTCCAATGAACTTCACATTAGTGTTCATGGTGCTTTTTACATGGAAATGTCCAACTTTTATTTTTCCAACTTCCATACCGTGCATTTGTGTTTGCTTATGTACAGGACGTCACATATCCTCATGTGCTACACTTAACTCGGTCACATGTCACATTCCTTCTCTGTCAATAAAGAGAATGCATTTATAATCTGAGCCTTGAAAATTGCATGAGGATTTTACAGGCTGTATTGGTGTTCAGTTTGATTTCCTATTTGTTAATCTTTGACTATGGCTTTGAATGTTCGGCTGGTAACACTGGCACAAGGGGTTTAGTAGAGGGTATTCATCTGAATATCTCTGTGTAGGGCGGCAGGTAGCCTAGCGATAAGAAAACTCATTACCAATTCACGCATGTGTATTAATACACACTCGTACATGTAAAATAGGACAGATATAAGCACCCACCAAATTATTATTATGAATGTAGTTCAGGTGGTTGGGTCGCTGAATAGTCTTGTTTTTGAGATGTATCTTTGTTAATTTGGTTGTGGGATATTTGACTCCTGCAGAGATGTCAAATGCATAATATTTGTTAAACACTTTCAAGTACTCGAGCTAGGCTAAGTCAAGCAAAAGTACATTACATTAGGTTTGTTATTAGGCGTGATATTACATGTGTACTGGAACATTTACCAGCAATATATTTTTGGTTTATAGCCCCGGTCTAGTCATATGTTCCATCTTTATACATATTACTGTGCAACGATTAAGATTTTTGCGTTATAAATATAGTTGATGATTTTACAAGTAGTTCCTCACCCTGAAAGTAGCCTATGGGTCAGGATAAATTGTAATCGATGGTTCCTTCTCTTTAAACATACACTACACACTTCAGCTAACTTTAGCCACCACAAGCTAACAGCATGTATTTATTTTTATTTTTATGGTCAAATCACCTTTTAAGTAACATCAAAGTAAATATGGAGTTTTTATGAATTGATTTCAGGTGATTTGGACATCCTTTTTTAAAACATGCTGTCATGCTCCCATCACTTCCACCGATTGTTAGCTTTTGGTGGCTAAGGTTAGCTGAAGTTTGTGGTGGCTGCACACATTAGCATTTCTAAGAAATATTTTGTTGACCTGGACAAAGTTCGAGATGCCTTCCTTTTTTAAAAATACGTAAAGAAAATATCAATAAATTGATGTTTCTTTATTCAAATAAAAATGTTGCCATTCACGGGGCTAGCAAGCTATATTTTGTCATGCACACTATCTGAAAATATTGATCTATTCCACAAGATCTATTCCTGGGATAGTTACATGCCAGTGTCCTGGGTGAAGGGACGTTTTTGGATGTAAAATAGATAGATAGATAGGTACTTTATTGATCCCCGAGGGGGACATTTCTTTGTCAAGCAGCTACAACAAAACATAGGCCAGGTGCAAAATGCCAGAACGAAAATTCACAAAAGACAGATACACGATACATGATACATAGAGCGGCAGTATGAAAAAGTATAGAAATACAAGAAGTCTGGAGTGCAAAAAAGCTATAAAAAGGGTGGTGGTTGGCTGAATATGTACACTCTACATTGGTGGATGTTGGATGGTTAACTATACTATACAGGTCGATGGCAGAGAAATACTTCAATAGCTAAAAATGCATATTATATGAGTGAGGGTAATAATAGTTTACTTAATAGACAGACTAGTTAAATGAACAGGTAAGTGAATATTTTGCATGGTTAAATTAGCTGTACAGGTAAATATACAGTTATATTTACAGGTAAGTGAATACTTGCATGGTTACATAAACTGTACAGGTAAATGACAGGAAGAGATACTTAAATAGCTAAATGTGTATGATATAAGTTAGGGTAATAATAGTAATTCCCTTAAAATACAGTCCTTAGCGCAGGGTTTAATTACAGATAACTGCACATATTGCACATTCGATATACTAAAAGCAATGAAAAAATATACAACTGACAGGATACTAATATGCATTCCTGAGTGAATGACTACGTAAGTTAAGTCCAAGAATTACTTGCAATATTGCACGTGATATGATATAACAACTGTACATGAGTATGTATATATAGACCTGAATGAATAAATAAGTCATGAGTGAATGAGTGATTACGGACCAGAGTTACTCACGGATGGATGCATAATTGTTAAACTAGGTCCTAACACCCCAACAGTTCCAGGTCTGTGTTGCCGACGGCATGGCACCCCGGTGAGGCATTATATAGTCGAATAGCCGCCGGCAGGAAGGACCTCCTGTAGCGCTCTTTGGCACACCGTGGTGGGATCAGTCTGTGACTGAAGGTGCTCCTCTGCGTCATAACCATGGCATGCAGAGGGTGGGTGACGTTGTCCATGATGGCCAGCAGTTTGGCCAGGATCCGTCTCTATGCCACCTCCTCTAGAGTGTCAAGGCTCATCCCCAGGACAGAGCTAGCCTTCCTGATCAGCTTATTTACCCGAGAAGCATCACCGGCTTTTATGCTGGCTCCTCAGCACACCACTGCAAAAAAGATGTCACTGACCACCACAGACTGGTAGAAGGTATGCATTAGTTTACTGCACACGTTGAAGGACCTGAGCCTCAGAAAGTAGAGTCGGCTCTGGCCCTATTTGTACAGGGCCCCGGTGTTACCAGGCCATTCCAGCCTGTTGTCCATATGGACTCCCAGGAACTTGTATGACTTGTTTTAATTTTATTTATCCCTGTAGAAGTAAGTCACTAGTGTATTTGCAATTAGCTGTACGACCATAACTCTAAGATCACGGTAATTGTTTCGCTGACAGAATAACAAAATGATCTATGTATGCTGCGTTCGAGACGACTCAGAAACTGACATTTTCAACTTGGAGATGTAGCTTCCAAGTTTCCGAGTTGCCTTGAGCGCGGCAGTAGATGTAGCGGGTGGCTAAGTTAGTATCATGTGGTGGTCACTGGTCCCCTTCCCAGGGACTTGAAGAAAGACAGGTTTACATTGGACCAGAGGTTATGATGGTGCTTTGTGAGTATGTTGTTTATTGCAAGTGTCATTGAATTCCCGGTGCTGGTTGGCCATACAGCCAACCTGTCTCTGGGTGTAAATTCAATTTCCAGCCTTTTATCCCACTGCTGACATTTCCGATTTCCAACAGGGAGTCACCTAGATTTTTGTGGCTTGGTGTGGTACAGCCTCTGTGCCAAATTACTTTTTGGTAACACTTTATTTGTGTTTTCTTAATGAAGTGTTACTGGCCTTTCCTTAACCTAATTATTAGCCATAATAAAGGCATTTAATAAAGAACAAGCTACACAATACACCAACTTAGCAGTGGCGATGCGCAGGGGCGCCGTATGGGGGGAGAAAGTTAGGCCGATTCTAAGGGCCTGTGACTGACAGGGGCCCTAAAAAAATATTAGAACACTGGGTACATTTTTTAAATATTAAATTAATATTGAATAATATAATATTTTATTTACAATGTACTAATAAAACTATTGCTCTATTTACAGGCGCGAATAGTACTTGAATTGCGAGTGAGGAGTGCCGGTGGAGCATCATGTCTCAGCTTCCTAAAGAAAAATCAGGCTTGCAAAAACGAAAAGAAAGAAAAGAAAGACAGGAGAGAGAAAAGAAAGGGCGACAGTGTGTCACCCAATTTTTCACATAGGAAGGTGGGTGTAGTCCGTGAGTGGTGGAAATTAACCTGTTAGCTTAGTCCATAGTGAAATAGGCTACTTTTTTCTTGTGTTTACATTTCACTCCCCTACTGGTCTCCTGAATGCAATTTGTAACATTTTTGGAGAAGTGTGCATTGCTTTACGTATATTTTGCACACTGCCTGTGACTGTTGCTGGTGGTGAGAGAGCTTTCAGTAAGCTAAAACTGATTAAAAAAAAATATTTGAGGTCCCCTATATCCCAGGACAGGCTTTGCAGTCTTTGCTTGCTGTCCATTGAAAGTCAGTTAGCTAGAAAGCTGGTCTTCAAAGACTTTGCTAGCAAGAAGGCTCGGCGCTGGGCTCTTGGTGAGTAAGGCTGAGCAAGGGCCAGTGATAACTGTTAAATGGCTAGGCTATGGATATTGGATCACTGCACACATGATGCCCACAGGCTGAGAACAAGACTGAGAACAAGATATATCTCAAAGTAATGGCTGGATTGCCATAACATTTGTTGTGCCCTATTGATTTGGTGACCACTTGACCTTTCCTCTAGCGCCACCATCAGGCCTTTTCATTGCCATTTCCATTTTGTCAGTTGCTTATTTTCTAGTTGGTATGTATACTTAGTTTAAAAAATCTGCTGCTGATTTTATTATTTTGTTTGTTATATCATTCTATAGATGATAATGTTAATTTATTTAAATTGAATCGTCGATTGGGTTCTGGAGGTGTGTGGTTACAGCAATTGCGCAGGGTTGATATGGCCTGTGGTGGTGGGGCCCAATGCGATATCTTTTCATGGTCCCAAAATCCCTGGCGGCGCCCCTGGAGACGCGTCATTCAGGGCAGAGCCCCACCTGTTTAGCTTAAACATCTATTTCTTTATTATTTTTTTGTTGCCTGTTTGACATGTATTTTGGCATTAATACGTGTCACATATCAGTTTGCAAACAATGTAAAAAAAACAACAACTATTGAGTTAATAAAGCCACATATTGTTTTGAGTAAGGCAGCTCCAAATTGCAGGTTTTTCAGCCTAGCTCAGTGCTTTCTGTGATGGAGGGGCAGTCAGCGGAAAATACAGAGCGTAGGGATGGTAATCTTCTCTAGTTGCACCATGATTGGCTCAGTGTTCTGTCACTCATGGGGATACTACGTCACTGCAAAATCTACAGGGTGAGCTAGAAAGTTCAAGCCCCCTTGGGTGCTGCCATAGATTTACATTAGAAGTGCCCATCCAAGAAGGCTCAAGGTCATTGGCCACAATTGCAAATTCAACAATGAGTGGTTTGGAAGGAATTAGTGGCTAACTGCAAACTATGCAAAGCAGTAATACTATGTATATGTTGTGTAGTAAGCTGTTAGTAGCCCATGTGTCTCACCCTAATAATTTGGTCCCTTTCCCCCTCATAACCTAGCCTACTGTTCTGACTTGGTGGTGCACATTTAGCTTATAGCCTGTTTTAGAGAAATGTCATCATCAAATATTGTAAGAGCATTCATTGTCCGCTTATATGCCCCCTTTATTTATCCTACGGTTCTGACTTGGTGTACAGGGAGAATACTGTAAGAACGGCCCATGTCCGGAATTCTGTCGCTGTACATTTCAAAAGTGCTGAACAAATAGCTATATTGACTACGTCCATTTTAGCTCGCTCATTAATTTCTTAATCGAAATTACGGATTGCCTCTCATCCACTCATCGTTCCCTTATGCCATAGTTTGTACATCTGAATTGTCAGTAGAAACCACATTTGTTTAAGCAAGTCAGCCATATCAGCTAGGTTTTTTTTAAAAGGCAGTAAATGAGGCTGAATGAACTGTTTCGCTGCCAGACATGGTTCTGCTGATAGCCAGGTATAGAAGTGATAAGGTGTTGGGACTGCTGTTGGGACTGCTATTGGGACAGCTTTATGTACGACCTAACAGTGCAATTAATGTATTGTTTAGTGTTGTGTTGTGGCTTTGCTGGCATGCATCCCACTTTTTTTTTTTTTGCCCCACCCAGATTTACATGCTAAAATCGCATGAATTGGACAATTTTCCTGTCCTGCTAAGCATTCAAAATGTAACAATTACTTTTCGGTGTCAGGGACAATGTATATATTAAAAATTATAATTTTATTTGAGGCTGAATGAACTGTTTCACTACCAGACAAGGCTCAGCTGATAGCCAGGTGTAGCGGTGGTAAAGTATTCTCTCAGCTTTGCACACTGAGAGAATGCCATGTGTGCAAAGCTGTCATCAAGGCAAAGGGTGGCTACTTTGAAGAATCTCAAATATAAAATATATTTTTTATATTTTTGGTTACTACATGATTCCATATGTGTCATGTCATATATTTTTGATTTCTTCACTTTTATTCTACAATGTAAACAATAGTGCAAATAAAGAAAAACCCTTGAATTAGTAATATTCCAAACATTTGGCCCCCAGTGTATGTAAATTGTAAAGTCTTTTGTCTGTAATGTATTTTTCGTTATGTGTCGGACCCCAGTAAGATTAGTTGTCGCCATTTAAAAAAAAAAGTAACCTTTATTTAACTAGGCAAGTCAGTTAAGAACAAATTCTTATTTACAATGACGGCCTACCCCGGCCAAACCTGGACGACACTTGGCCAATTGTGCACCGCCCAATCACAGCCGGATGTGATGCAGCCTGGATTCAAACCAGGGACTGTAGTGACACCTCTTGCACTGAAATGCAGTGCCTTAGACCGCTGCGCCACTCAGGAGCACAACTGGAGTTGGCTAATGGGGATCCTAATAAAATAAATAAACAAAGTATGGGCTTATTGAGGCAAAGTGAGGGCAGCCCTCACCAGATATGGGCTGCTGATACTGGGCCAATAATTCATCCCGCATTGCCCACATAAAAAAATACTACAGTTTACAGTAGAATACTATACTGCACACTGTAATATCCCTCGATCGGGTAGGGCTTACTATAGAATTTTGTAGAGCACTATAGTAAATACTACAGTAATGTCAGCAAAAACACTACTGTGTCTGCAAAAACACTACCATTTTGTAACTATAGTAATACAACAGTATTTCATGTGCATATAACCCACACATTCCCCTCCCCCATATCCCAATGTGTGCCACCCATGAGGGAGAAACCTACATGCCCAAGTATAGACCATATATTGTGTTCCCTAAAGGTTATAGAAAATAACAGAATCTCTGACTCCAGTTGTTCCTAGCTACAGGTTATGGAAAATTTGCTCTTTTTGTATTTGTCCTGTAGGTGTCCTCAAGGAGAAAGCCCCCACTTCTATGTCAAAGATAATGAAGCAAAAACACTATTGTAAGTAATACAGTACATACATATAGTAATACTACAGTATATAATAGTATTATTTAATGTGGTTGGACCCACATCGTGCCACTGTTGTGCATAGCCTAAATACTCATATCTCATTCTGAAAATTGGACGGATGTGAGGCGTCCAACTGGAATCAGTAAAACAAACCAAAACAGTTATTTTCTATTTCAGTTTAAAGAGAAGTAATAGTAAGCAGCTTTGGAGGCATGTCATCTTATACCTCCCAATTTCTTGAATAAATTCCACCCATAGTTTGTCAGAAAGTAAGGAACTATGAGAAGTGAAATATAATGTCAACCACCAGATGGCAGACTGACTTTACCTCTGTTTCTTCATCCATTCCTTGTCAACCACTGAGCAACCCTTGACTGTGTGGTTCAGTTGGCTATTTTTAGAACCGTGTAATACAGTTTATGTAGTTTGATATGGATCATCATCAGTCCACTACTACAGATCCCGTTAAATCAAAAATGGCTTCTTGACGTTTCCAGGATGAGGGAAGCTCAATATTATGTATTCAGCCCATGCTGTGAGCAATCATGTTTGAGTATGGGTTATTTTTGTTCCTCTTGCACGTACTAATAATTTACTTTAGAAGAACATTGATTAAATTGTGCATGCTTGCAGCTTATATTCACCTGGAATCTTCCAGCTTTGATTGAATAGAAACTTCTTGCACCTAGTCTTTCACTCATCCACCACAGTTAAGATCCCTGTTGAGTCACAAGCTATTTCCCTAAAATAACTTTCCTTACCATACAACTTGTCTTCATACATACAGAGGGGTCCGAAATGATTGATATCCTTGATACAAATGATAAAAATGACTGTATAAAATAAATGATTAAATCCTGAGCTATATTGTTTGCAAAACATTTTTGAGAAATGATTTTATACTAGAGAAAGAGATTTTGTTCAACAAGTAATATATCTATATTTTTTTACCTTTCAATGCCTCACCTTGCGCTGCCTCACCACCTTTTTTAAAAATGAGTTAGAGAACATATTGGGAGGGATCTTAGACCATTCCTCCATACAGAATCATTCCAGATCCTTTATGTCCTTTGTCTGCGCTTATGGACTGCCCTCTTCAATTCAAACCACAGGTTTTGCATGGATTTCAAGTTCAGAGACTGAGATGACCATTGAAAAATGTTGATTTTGTGGCCAATTAACCCTTTCTTTGTGGATTTTGATGTGTGCTTGGGGTTATTTTTTTGCTGGAAGATCCACTTGCGGCCAAGCTTTAGCCTCCTGGCAGAGGTAACCAGGTTTTTGGTTAAAACATCCTTGTACTGGGTATAGTTCATGATGCTGTTCACCTTAACAAGGGCCCCCAGGACCAGTGGAAGCAAAATAGCCTCAGTGGCATTATCTGCGCAAGGTGAGGTATTGAAAACAGGGACGTCGATAACTTTGACCACTACCTTTTTGAGAAAAAAGTATTACTTGTTAAACAACATTTCTTTCTCAGCAATTACATTACTATAGATCAGTTTTTTTTATTATTTATTTCATACAATAATTTTAGCTGAGCTTTATCAAGGATGTCAATAATTTTGGACCTGAAGATATGTCCTCCTGCGAACTGTGTGAGTAATACCACAAAATAAGAAATGGAAATGCAAGAAAACCGAAGAAGTTGAATTTAACATTGAAAAGGCTGAACCAGACCACAAGATCAAAACGGCAGAGTCAATAGACTCTCACCAAGAAAAGGTTAGTGGGTAATTTCAGGATCTTTCAGAAGAAGTAATATCTTTGTTTATGTCTTAGCACATGGTGGCTTGTCACCAATATGCTGTTGTCAATCATTCATGTGTGAGGTTATGGGTGATCCTGACACCAATGTGGGTCACGGATTGATATGTTTACATGTATTCTCAATTATATTTTCGAAATTTTTACAAATGAATTAAAAATGAAAAGCTGAAATGTCTTTAGTCAATAAGTATTCAACCCCTTTGTTATAGCAAGCCTGAATAAATTCAGGAGTAAAAATGTTCTTAACAAGTCACATAATAAATTACATGGACTCACTCTGTGTACAATAATAAAGTTTAACATGGTTTTTGAATGACTACCTCATCTCTGTACCCGGCACATACAATAATCTGTAAGGTCCTTCAGTCGAGCCGTGAATTTCAAACACATTATCAACCACAAAGTCCAGGGAGGTTTTCCAAGGCCTCACAAAGAAGGGCACCTATTGGTAGATGGGTAAAAAAAAGAAGCAGACATTGAATATGCCTTTGAGCATGTTTAAGTTATTAATTTACACTTTGGATGGTGTATCAATACACCCAGTCACAACAAAGATACAGGCATCCTTCATAACTTAGTTGCCAGAGAGGAAGGAAACCACTCACGGATTTCACCATGAGGCCAATGGTGACTTTAAAACAGTTACAGTTTAATGGCTGTGATAGGAGAAAACTGAGGATCGATCAACAACATTGTAGTTACTCCACAATACTAACCTAAATGAAAAGAAGGAAGCCTGTACAGAATACAACTATTCCAAAACATGCATCCTAAAGTAAAACTGCAAAAAATGTGGAAAATAAATTAACTTTGTCTGGAAAACAAAGTGCTATGTTTTGGGCAAATCCAACACAACACATCACTGAGTACCATGTTATGTGTATGCTTGTCATCGGCAAGGACTAGGGACTTGTTTAGGGTAAAAAGAAATGGAATAGAGCTAAGCACAGGCACAATCAGGGAGAAAAACTTGGTTCAGTCTGTTTTCCAACAAATACTGAGACACATTCACCTTTCAGCAGGACAATACCCTAAAACACAAGACCAAATATACACTTCAGTTTATTACCAAGACGCCATTGAATGTTCCTGAGTGCTCTAGTTACAGTTTTGAATTAAATTGGTTTGAAAATCTAGGGCAAGACTTGAAAATGGCTTTCTAGCAATGATCAACAACCAACTTGACAGAGCTTGAAGAATTTAAAAAAGTATAATGTGCAAATATTGTACAATCCAGGTGTGCAAATCTCTTAGAGACTTACCCAGCAAGACTCACAGCTGAAATCGCTGCCAAAGGGGATTCAAACACGTATTGACTCATGGGTGTGAATACTTATGTAAATTAGTTTATTCTTCTTTCCCCCAAATGTACATAATTTAAAGGGCAATCCCGCCACTTTTCAACCTTATATTCATTATCTCCAGCACCAAACCAGTGTCTACATTATGTGAAAACAGTGCGTTTCTATAATCTCTGGTTAAAAAGATAAGAAGAAAGATCCTAAAAAATGCTTCTCTGTGACTATGACGATGTGGATTTAACGCACACACTGTCTAATCTGCCACTAGGCCCTATTTTAGAATAGTGAGTTCTATTTCCCTTATGCATTTTGCCATTTCATTCTAGAAGCATTATACGGCTCAGGACTATATTATTCTTTAGCTCCTTTGTTAGCAGTAAGCTACTGTTCAGCAAGAACTATGAAAAACAGACCCAGACCATTATTCCTCCTCCACCAAACTTTACAGTTGGCACTATGCATTCAGGCAGGTGGCGTTCCCTTGGCATTTTCCAAACCCAGATTCGTCCGTCGGACTGCCAGATGGTGAAGCTTGATTCATCAGTCCAGAGAATGCGTTTCCGCTGCTTCAGAGTCCAATGGCGGCAAGCTTTACACCACTCCAGTTGACATTTGGCATTGCGCACGGTGATCTTAGGCTTGTGTGCGGCTGCTCGTCCATGGAAACCCATTTCATGAAGCTCTCCACAAACAGTTCTTGTGCTGATGTTCTTTTGCTCTTGTGCTCACTTTGCAGCTGAGCAATTGTTGCTCCTAGACGTTTCCACTTCACAATAACAGCACTTACAGTTGACCGGGGCAGTTATAGCAGGGCAGACATTTGATGAACGGACTTGTTGGAAAGGTGCATCCTATGACGGTGCCACGTTGAAAGTCACTGAGCTCTTCAGTAAGGCCATTCTACTGCCAATGTTTGTCTATGGGGATTGCATGGCTGTGTGCTCGATTTTATACACCTGTCAGCAACTAATTTGAAGGTGTGTCCACATACTTTTGTATATATAGTTTGTTTCAAGTTCTCTCCCTCAGCAAGCAGCAAAAAAAATAAAAAAAAAGTTAGAAAAATGTATTCCAATGTTGCAGTGAAGCAATTGCCCTATGCTTATCTCAATTGTAACCACAAGAACTAAGCAACATTTTTCACAAGAAATGAGTTCACTGTAATGTGAAAAACACATTAACAGATTCTAAACCGTCTATCGGAATGTAATGGAATTCCATATTCCATACACAGCCACACAATCTCTGTCAGATTCAATTGAAAGATTAGCCCAAGCTCACTAGTTAGCACTCCTCCTTTATTCCCCCGTCATGGCCAACCCCTCTCCTCCCCTTCCCCTCTCCTCCCCTTCGTCCCTCCTCCCCTTCCTCCCTCCTCCTCTTCCTCCCAGGTGCTGCTGACAAAGGCTCTTTGTACTGCACTGTGGCTTGGTCTTGTTGAGTCACCCACAATAGAGGCCGGTTGCCTGGGGGAATAGTACAATGCATTTTTATCTTGGATTTAATTCTTCATTTCATCCTCCTGAGATTCAGAAACATTTCCGCTCACACACTAGATGAGTATTGTGTCGGATATGCATTCAGCCAAAAACAGAGAGGGGCAATTATTTACTTTCCTGCAAACATTTCTCAGCGGTTTCACTTGCTGATCAGATGACTGTGAGGAACCTTGTAATTTGATACATTTGTAGAATATATATAAATATATAACAACCAATCTATTGTACCGGTGCTATAATCAAAATAGTGATTTATTTATCCACATGCATTGTTAGGTTTAGTTTTTAGTTGTTTCATCTCTATGTGGATTTCAAGTATGTCTGTGAGGAGTGGATTACCAGAATTAATAAGCAATCAAAAGGTTGTGATGTAATGGTCCACTGATTAAATTGAGATAACAACATAATTAAGAGCTATAACTGTACTATATTCAGTTCTAACTGGATAAGTTTGTAAAAGCTGGAAGCTGGTTTAATCATCCCTATGGGGATACACTGCATTCTGTCACAGTGACTGTAATATAATAGTGCAATGTTCTAATCTCATAGACATACAGTACTGCAGATCTGTCTACACAACAGAACCTTACCCTTGTCATGTTGCACATGTGATTATTATCCATGTGTTGGCATTGACTTGACCTGATGGTTGGTTTTAAAGCAGTAACATTCTCTCTCTATGGCAGGGTTTTTCCCTAGCACTACACAGCTGATTCAAATATCAAACTCATCGTCAAGATTTGATTATTTGAATCAGCTGTGTAATGCTAGGGTAAAAAACAAAATGTGCACCAAGGACAGAGTTTGGGAAACTCCACTCTAGGACATATGGGGGATGCCCTAGACTAGTGGCCCAGATACATAAATGGATTGTCTTTGCCAGAATACCCCTGGGTCTCACTCTGATCTTGGTTGGATTGTACATGTACATGAAATGCAACTGTACATTGACATGACCTCTGAAATGGCTTAATGTGGTATATGTGTGTCTTTATTTTTAGCCACAGCACATCACAGCCTGTCTGGTGGATGCAGCCTTCTTCGGTGCCCTTGGCTCATCTTATCTCTATGGTTACAACCTGTCTGTTGTCAACGCTCCTGCACTGGTGAGTCAATTTATTGTGTCCCCTCGAATATACTCCTTTGTGAAACCTTGTTGGTACTCTTCGAAAACCTATAAACCATGAAGACCAGCTGTACTTTAATGTCACAAAGTTTAGCCCATTTCTGTAGATACAGGTGTAAAACGTTCAGTCTTAAATCTATCTAAAGGGAATCCCACTATTTGGGATTAGACCAGACTAGATTGCCCATCCATCCTCTTCAAAAAGGTAATTGGACAAAGCTCAGCTATCATCACAGTTTTTTGGTTTATTAGGCCTGCCACTTCTCTCCAAATGTGCGTGCACATGCTTCCCCCCCCCCCCCCCCCCCCCCCCCCCCCACACACACACACACACACACACACACACACACACACACACACACCAAAGTAATGGATTGGTGTACTCCTTGACTATCAGTTCTATTGAAACAAAAAGGAAACCAGTCTCTGTCCATGACCAGGGGGACTCCAGCTTTGTACCCACATTCATATAATGTGCTAGTTAATGAGGATTGCCAATTAGTTCCCCTGGTCCTGTTAGTCACCCCCCCCTCGAGCTCCTTTCATGAATGCTAATAGAGTCTAATAGCTACATGCACTTTATTGTTGAACGTAATATGCTGTCATGTGGGTTTTTAATGTTCCCGATTCCCATAAATGTTCCTTCTACTAATCAAATCTAAACTACAGAAGGAAAGTTGAGAAAATAATCTCCCTGTTCATCTGGAGCTCTTTTGAGGTTTAAAAAATAGCAAGTTTGGCAAAGACCGAGTTAGTTCGAAACACATCAGCTTTTTAATAAACCTATGCATCAGAAAAAACTTTTGTTGTTGCATTCTTTTTGGGAGATGCCATCATCTCGTGAGTGTTATTTCAGTCCTAAAGTATTTCAGTCCAAGGTTTCCATTTGGTACGTAAGCAAGACATCACAAGGAAGCAACACCAGCAGGCAGGAAAACAGTGTTGATTTACCATTGTATGTGGTACTGGCACGGGCCCAGAGTTTTCAGGGACTGTAATTCTCAACTTTGATCAGAACAAGTGTGAAATGTGTGTAGCCCTTCAAATTGTCATGGCACATCACTCAAGAAGAGCCATCATCCGTTTTCAGATTGAGACACAGCTGTCGTTGTTTGGTTTGTTTGTCATTGTTCACTCAGTGCTAACTTTGTGTTTTCCACTGGTAACTTGATTTATTTTAGAATGACCGGAACATCCTCTGCAATGGTCAGGAGGATATCAATTCTATAATAACTTGTGTTTTATACAGTTCATGATTGATAATAAGTATTTGTTTCTAATTAACTTACCTATAGATATACAGTATGTAGCAAAAAATACAACAAATAAGTCAAGGTTTATGGAACTGTTGTGGAACAGTTATTACAACCATGCATAGTATCTATTGCATAATTTCTCGTGGACAGACTACTTAGACATAATCGAGCATCTGACCAAATTACGTCAGATTTTTGTTTTGGGGGAACTGAGATTATCTATTGTCTAGCCTAGCTTGGGTTGAAGTTATCCTAGCTGTGTTTAGTTTTTTACATCACCAAGGTATCACGACTCAGGATATGACCCAAATGCAGACACAGTTCTCAGATGATTTGTTACAACACAAGGAGCAGGCAAAGGGCAGGTCGAGGACAGGCAGAGGTTCGTAACCAGGTCAGAGTCCGACAGGTCCAGGACGGCAGGCAGGCTCAGGGTCAGGGGAGGCAGAAAGGTCAGAACTGGAAAGGCTAGAAACAAAAAACTAGCCTTTCCGGAGACAAAGGGCTGTGAGACAGAGGTTTAATCCTAGACACATGAAAGGTGGGTTGGTTACGGAGGGTGCGGGTTAACAGAAGACAAACAGCAGAGGGGCTAAGAATCTTAGAGATGATGAAAGGGCCGATAAAACGGGAGGAAAGTTTATGGGACTCCACCCGGAGGAGCAGATCCCGAGTGGACAGCCATACCCTCTGCCCAATAAGATAGCGGGGACGTACAACAGCGGTGGATGAACATCTGGGCCGAGGGTATGCTGACCTCTTGTTCAGGGAAGAGTGGGGGCTGATATCCCATGGAACACTCAAAAGGCGAGAGACCAGTGGCCGAGCAAGGAAGGGTGTTGCGGGAGTATTCCACCCACACGAGTTGCTGGCTCCAGGGTTGAGGCGCTTGGCGGTGCAGAGATATTCATCCAAGGCGTCGACCTCCTCCACAAACTGACGGGACGGGTCCGGAAGGATTAAGGTGGGAGCTGTAGTGAACCGATGCTTGAGGACTGAGAACGCCCAGTCAGCTGCTGGAGACCACGTGAACGGAACCTTGGGAGAGGTAAGTGCTGAGAGGGGGGAAGCCAGGGTGCTGTAACCCCGGATGAAGCGGCGGTAGAAATGAGCAAACCCCAGGAAACGTTGCAGCTGCACTCTAGATGTGGGTTAAGGTCAATCCACCACCGTTCTCACTTTGTCAGAGTCCGTCTGAATATTTCCAGAAGCAATGACGCACCCTAGGAAGGAGATGGTGGAGCAATGGAATTCTGCTTTAACAAAAATATGGTTCTCCAGGAGACGCTGATGGACCTGTTGGACGTGGAGGATGTGTTCTTGAGCTGACCAGGAAAAAATGAGGATGTCGTCAAGGTAGACAAACACGAACTGGTTCAACATCGTTGACCAGGGCCTGGAACACTGCCTGAGCATTGATCAGTCTGAATGGCATAACAAGTTACTTGTAGTGCCCGCTAGCCGTGTTAAAAGCTGTCTTCCGTTAGTCTCCTTCCCGTATCCGAACCAGATGGTAGGCATTCCGAAGGTCCAACTTTCGTCGCCACCTGGAGAGGCTCGAAAGCCGAGGAGATGAGTGGTAGAGGGTAACATTTTTTAACCGTGATGTCATTAAGGCCCTGGTAGTTGATACACAGGGGCAGGGTTTTGATCTTCTTCTCCATAAAGAAGAACCTTGCCCCAGCTGTGGGAGGCAGATCGACGAATACTCCCTGCAGCAAGAGAGTCCTCAATGTACCTTTCCATTGTCTTGGTTTCCGGACCCGACCGGGAATAAAGCCACCCCCGAGGCAGTGTAGTTCCCGGGAGAAGGTCGATAGCGCATGCGTAGGGTCGATATATATGGTCAAGGCTATGAGAGAGTCGAAATCCATGGGAAGCTCCCAGGCTGCGAGCAGGTCTTTGATCACCTTCAATAATCCATGCAGGAACGTGTCGAATTTAGCTTCCGGGTTCCAGGCACTCTCAGCGGCCAAGGTGCAAAAATCACCTCCCAGACATCAGCGTTATCAAGTACGTTATCCTCGAGCGAAACGAGGGAAACGTAGAGGGCTGCAGCTCAAAGATGAGAGAACACTGGGAGAAAAATGTCTGACAGGATCCTGGATCTCCAGCGTAGCGCTCCGGAAGAGAGAAGCAGGGTTCTTGGGAAGCCTGGGTAGATTAGGAAGAAGTGCCGCTGGTAACGGGGTAACTGACAGTCTGGGGGGTTACTGTTGTGGCTTGCTGTTTAGTAGATAACCCGCATAATTGCTCCAGCAATGCAGTGAAAGCCTGGTAATGTCATTCCGCCATGGTCTGGAGTCTTTCCATAAGGTCTTGAAGTATTACCTCGTGTCTACCAATGGCGACTCCTTGGATGGAGATAGTGTTGCGGAGCTGGTCCAAGTCTGCTCGGTCAGCCATGGCCATACTATCACGACTCAGGATATGATCCAGATGCAGACACAGGAGGCAAATGGTTCAGTTCTCAGATAATTTATTATAACATGGGGAGCAGGCAACGGGCAGGTCGAGGACAAGCAGAGGTTTGTAACCAGGTCAGAGTCCGACAGGTCCAGGACGGCAGACAGGCTCAGGGTCAGGGCAGGCAGAAAGGTCATAACTGGAAAGGCTAGAAACAAAAAACTAGAGAGCAGGGAAAAACAGGAGACACGCTGGGACGACCGGACAAAACAAGACGAACTGGCAACAGACAAACAGAAAACGCAGGTATAAATACACAGGGGATAATAGGGTAAATGGGAGACACTGGTGGGGGGAGGAGACAAGCACAAGACAGGTGAAACAGATCAGGGTCTGACACAAGATATAGTTCTGCAACATCAGTATCCTCCAAGCCAGCCAGTACCAGGTTTTGTTAGAGATTGAACCAGAAAGCTTTAAACCATGTATCCTAAATGGAACCAAACTACAAAAAAATGGAATTGTAGTGCTGATATAAGGCTGGGAAGTGAGGCAGACTTTCATGGGAGACCTGCTCCCATTTATATTTTATTCAACATACAGCTATATCTCTCTGTTATGTCAAAATGTGTATCATTCCCAAATAGGCCTATTTCTAGGCAATCTGTAAGGATTCACATACCCTCATAATTGGTTTCACAATAAAGGGTCTGTGACTGAACCTATAGAGAAACTTGTAGAGACCATTATGTTGTTCGCTGTGTTACCACTATTAACAGCTTCCCTCTGCTAATTTAAATACAGTAGTGCAAACATGCCTTTTGATTTCCTTGATAACAGGAAACATCATAGGGTAATTAGACTGTAGTATGAAAGAAAGCCCAAGAGGCACCTCCCGATCGTCCCAGAACAGTGGGGTTCCTCTGATAATTGGCCTTATTGTGGACAAGCTGAGATAACCAAAGATCAGTGTCAGCCTTGATTACAGGCATGTATCATAGAGGGAAGAAAATGACACACACAACAAAGTAGTAAATGGCAGAAGCAAAGACTGAGCAAAGACTTTGCGTTAACTGCCTTCTCTCAACCAAGTACATTGTAAGGACGCCCTCTTTTTGTGTCTTGTGTCTTGACAATGTAAAATCAGTCGCCATAGCTCATTTCAGCTGTACACAGTATGACTTATGACACAGACCTACAAGCCCTATGTCTATATCATTGCAGCATTATAATGACTGTCCTGTACTATAGGTCTTATCATAGAGGGTTCAAGAATAGTGTAAATAAGGTTTACAGTAATAATCTAATTAATTTGGAAATAATCAAACTTTAGCAACTCGTTCCATGTGGCTCATTCCCATTGCAGCAATGCAGCTACAGCACATCCCTGGTGCAGACACTTGGGACTTAGTTGAACACTGCGGCTACTAATGATTTTGATAGTTTGATTGCAGCTCTTGACATTGTCGGATAGCGATAACGTAGACTCTGGAGGCGTGTTGACATTGCGAAGCAATCATTCCTTGTTTGCCTTCCTTGATTTGTGGGCTAAGTGCATGAGTTGTTAAGACTACTGCATGTGGTAATAAATAGCCTTAGGATGAGATTCATAAATACATTAATTTATCATACGACTAATACAACATAGGTTGATTACTTTCTGCATGGCCTAAAATAAGTCGATTAACGAGACAGCACCATATGATTAGGAATACAAAATGGTTGCGTTTAGGCAGAATTGGAACAGAGAAAATCAAGCGTGATGGACAATGTGAAACGGCCCAGCAGCAAAATGTGACATCTTAACGTCGTTATTTTCTGGTTGTACACTGGTTTTCTGGTTGAGAGGGCATTTTATAACCAGAACACAACCAGATTTTTCTGGATGCTAAAATAATGTTAATAAAAACCATTTACAACCAGTATACAACCCAACCAATTTTCCTGCTAAGGAATCTTATGTGTGTAAGATAGATAGATAGATAGATAGATAGATAGATAGATAGATAGATAGATAGATAGATAGATAGATAGATAGATAGATAGATAGATAGATAGATAGATAGATAGATAGATAGATAGATAGATAGATAGATAGATAGATAGGTACTTTATTGATCCCCCGGGGGGGAAATTTCATTGTCAAGCAGCTACAACAAAACACAGGGCAGGTGCAAAATGCCACAACGAAAGTACACAAAAGACAGATACACGGTACATGATACATAGAGCGGCAGTATGAAAAAGTATAGAAATACAAGATATCTGGAGTGCAAAAAAAAGCTATAAAAAGACATTGCATAGTATGGGTGGTTGGCTGAATATGTACACTATACATTGGTGGATGTTGGATGGTTAACTATACTATACAGGTCGATGGCAGAGAAATACTTCAGTAGCTAAAAATGCGTATGATATGAGCGAGGGTAATAATAGTTTACTTAATAGACAGACTGGCTAAATGAACAGGTAAGTTAACATTTTGCATGGTTAAATTAGCTGTACAGGTAAGTATACAGTTATATTTACAGATAAGTGAATACTTGCATGGTTACACAAACTGTACAGGTAAATGACAGGAAGAGATACTTTAATAGCTAAATGTGTGTATGATATAATTTGGGGTAATAATAGTAATTCCCTTAAAATACAGTCCATGGTGCGCAGGGTTTAATTACAGACAACTGCACGTATTGCACATTTGATATACTAAAAGCAATGAGAAAAGGTGCAACTGACAGGATACTAATATGCATTCCTGAGTGAATGCCTACGTAAGTTAGGCAGGGAGGTCCGTTAGCTTACATGTTCTTGCTTACATTTTTGGCTGGAGGGTATGACAGGATGCAAGATCAATACGTTAGCTAACTAAGTATACCAGCAAGATATTATGAAGTTAAAAATAAGTAGGTCATCATGAACTGGAAAAAAATCCTTGTAATCAACCCAAATTTACGAGAATTATGTAACAACGTTTTTTTGGGGTGAAAAGTAATTGTACAGTCGTGGCCAAAGGTTTTGAGAATGACACAAGCATTGGTCTCCACAAAGATTGCTGCCTCAGTGTTGATGATGGCAATTTGCATATATCCCAGAATGTCATGAAGAATGATCAGATGAATTGCAATTAATTGCAAAATCCCTCTTTGCCATGAAAATGAAGTTAATCCCCAAAAAACATTTCCACTGCATTTCAGCCCTGCCACAAAAGGACCAGCTGCCATCATGTCAGTGATTGTCTCGTTAACACAGGTGAGAGTGTTGACGAGGACAAGGTTGGAGATCACTCTGTCATGCTGATTGAGTCAGAATAACAGACTGGAAGCTTTAAAAGGAGGGTTTTGCTTGAAATCATTGTTCTTCCTCTGTCAACCATGGTTACCTGCAAGGAAACCCGTCATCATTGCTTTGCACAAAAAGGGCTTCACAGGCAAGGATATTGCTGCTAGTAAAATTGCACCTAAATCAACCATTTATCGGATCATCAAGAACTTCAAGGAGAGAGGTTCAATTGTTGTGAAGAAGGCGTCAGGGCGCCCAAGAAAGTCCAGCAAGCGCCAGGACCTAAAGTTGATTCAGCTGCGGGATCGGGGCACCACCAGTGCAGAGCTTGCTCAGGAATGGCAGCAGGCAGGTGTGAGTGCTACCATCAGTCCTGTGTCATGCCAACAGTAAAGCATCCTGAGACCATTCATGTGTGGGGTTGCTTCTCAGCCAAGGGAGTGGGCTCACTCACAATTTTTCCTAAGAACACAGCCATGAATAAAGAATGGTACCAACACATCCTCCGAGAGCAACTTCTCCCAGCCATCCAAGAACAGTTTGGTGACGACCAATGCCTTTTCCAGCATGATGGAGCACCTTGCCATAAGGCAAAAGTGATAACTAAGTGGCTCGGGGAACAAAACATCGACATTTTGGGTCCATGGCCAGGAAACTCCCCAGACCTTAATCCCATTGAGATCTTGTGGTCGATCCTCAAGAGGTGGGTGGACAAACAAAACCCCACAACTTCTGACAAACTCCAAGCATTGATTATGCAAGAATGGCCTGCCGTCAGTCAGGATGTGGCCCAGAAGTTAATTGACAGCATGCCAGGGCGGATTGCAGAGGTCTTGAAAAAGAAGGGTCAACACTGCAAATATTGACTCTTTGCATAAACTGAATGTCATTGTCAATGAAAGCCTTTGACACTTATGGAGTACTTGTAATTATACTTCAGTGTACCATAGTAACTTCTGACATAAAGATCTAAGAACACTGAAGCAGCAAACTTTGTGGAGACCAATACTTGTGTCATTCTCAAAACCTTTGGCCACGACTGTAGGCCAATTCCTGTCCCTTATATCTAATTTAGGTGAAAGGATAATGAGTTAGCAAGGTTAGGGATTGTGGTGCTCAGTGTCATTTTGTCAGACAATGCCGCAACTGCAGTGTCAATGCCCTTGCTACCCACTTTCACTTCATTACTTCAACAAATGTACATTTCAAAATATCAATTTTCTACTAATGATCTTTTTCATCCTTTTCCCAAATTATTTGTTCAAACTAAACCATCATATTAAAATAACAAAATCAAGGTCTTGGACCAAGGTCAAGATATACAGATTGATGTTTGCTAATTCCTTTTATTTTATGGCCCAGTGAAGTCAAAAAACTAATAATTTAATAATGCACTTTTAGTGTAAGAACTGTTTGAAAAGACCGGCTGCAATTTCAGCCTGTTTTGGTGAGAGAGAGTTCATCAATTCTCTGCCAATAACAGCAATTTTTCAGTTTTCCCCTCTCCACTCAAAATTCTTGCTTGAGAAATTGCTCTTTGCTAAGAAGCTATTTTTCTTTATTTTTAATTAATTTATTTATTGAAAACAGTAAGGTACTTAATTGTTACCCAGAAATTATTTGATATTGTGACAATACGGCAGCATCGAACCTTTAAATGTAGAATGCACAGAACGTTTTCTGAGACAGACAAGTTAGTGCATTTGAGTAAAATGAGTAGAAAGTGAAATCCCAGAGGCATGAATCTTCAATCAAGAGTAATCTTTCTCAGATATGCACTATTTCAGTCTTCATTTGCAAGAAAGTTACAAATATCTTTGCCGTCATTACTGTAGCACAAAAGGGACCTTTTTTTGTATGTTACTTAACGGTCCTTGACTTGAGGCTCAGAGATTTTTAATTGCATGCAGCAAAGCAGACAATTAACATTTTTGGCAAGGCATTTGTGTTCAAAGAACTGTTCGGCCAGAAAGACTGTGATGCTAATAGATAAACAAGTGTGACATTGCATATACAGTGGGGAGAACAAGTATTTGATACACTGCCGATTTTGCAGGTTTTCCTACTTACAAAGTATGTAGAGGTCTGTAATTTTTATCATAGGTACACTTCAACTGTGAGAGACGGAATCTAAAAATCCAGATAATCACAATGTATGATTTTTAAATAATTAATTTGCATGGGCTACAGGACAATAGGCAAGTAGCTTGGTGAGAAGGCAACAACTGTTGGCGCAATTATTAGAAAATTGAAGAAGTTCAAGATGACGGTCAATCTCCCTTGGTCTAGGGCACCAGGCAAGATCTCACCTCGTGGGGCATCAATGATCATGAGGAAGGTGAGGGATCAGCCCAGAACTACACGGCAGGACCTGGTCAATGACCTGAAGAGAGCTGGGACCACAGTATCAAAGATAACCATTAGTAACACACTACGCCGTCATGGATTAAAATCCTGCAGCGCACGCAAGGTCCCCCTGCTCAAGCCAGCGCATGTCCAGGCCCGTCTGAAGTTTGCCAATGACCATCTGGATGATCCAGAGGAGGAATGGGAGAAGGTCATGTGGTCTGATGAGACAAAAATAGAGCTTTTTGGTCTAAACTCCACTCACCGTGTTTGGAGGAAGAAGAAGGATGAGTACAACCCCAAGAACACCATCCCAACCGTGAAGCATGGAGGTGGAAACATCATTCTTTGGGGATGCTTTTCTGCAAAGGGGACAGGACGACTGCACCACATTGAGGGGAGGATGGATGGGGCCATGTATCGCGAGATCTTGGCCAACAACCTCCTTCCCTCAGTAAGAGCATTGAAGATGGGTCGTGGCTGGGTCTTCCAGCATGACAACGACCCGAAACACACAGCCAGGGCAACTAAGGAGTGGCTCCGTAAGAAGCATCTCAAGGTCCTGGAGTGGCCTAGCCAGTCTCTAGACCTGAACCCAATAGAAAATCTTTGGAGGGAGCTGAAAGTCCGTATTGCCCAGCGACAGCCCCGAAACCGGAAGGATCTGGAGAAGGTCTGTATGGAGGAGTGGGCCAAAATCCCTGCTGCAGTGTGTGCAAACCTGGTCAAGAACTACAGGAAACATATGATCTCTGTAATTGCAAACAAAGGTATCTGTACCAAATATTAAGTTCTGCTTTTCTGATGCATCAAATACTTATGTCATGCAATAAAATGCAAATTAATTACTGGATTTTCTGGAATTTTTTTTTAGATTCCGTCACTCACAGTTGAAGAGTACCTATGATAAAAATTACAGACTTCTACATGCTTTGTAAGTGGGAAAAATCGGCAGTGTATCAAATACTTGTTCTCCCCACTGTAAGTGAGAATTTCCAACTGTAAATCCAGCCTTTTGAGAGGAAAGGAAAGGCAGGCTGAGAAAGGGGAACCTAACCAAATGAAATTTGGCAAGCCTCATACCAAATAGTGGATGAGAGCCTTGTGGAAAATCCTTTACGGTAATAGAGGTTGTGACCATTGTAATGAAGAGATAAACAGTATACTTCTGACACTGGGGACTGTTGTTCATTTGTTTGGGGGATAGAACCGGAAAACGAAATTCACACTTTTCCTCGTCGTGTCAATGCATCCAGTTGTCGATACAAAAATGATACTCAATTGTGTGGAATAATATGCAGACCGGGAGACATCACACTCTCTGTGTGTTGAAGGGTGACATAACATGAGGGAAGCATTGCATTCAGTAGGCCATGAAATGGTTTGGATTTGCTTATTTGGATGATTCATTCAATAACAGTGTCTCAAGTCTGTTTCTCTGACATCTCCCCTTGCAGACACAGTAGTAAAAAAAAACGTAATGATGGAAGAAAAAGTTCAATTCAGAGAAAATGGAACACATACCGTACTGTATATCTGTGTTTCCACAGACTGAAGGAGGATTTTGGAATCCCAGTGCCTGTGTTTAATTTTGCTAATGGATGAAATGGCCCCATGGTGTGACGAGAGAACAGACTAATGATAACCTCCAAGTTCTTTCCCTTTTGGCCTCCAGGAATCCATTACGGCCCTTCAAAGACCTTTTTAAGCCTCATTAAAAGATTACTTTTCCCTACTTTGAGAATTATTCATAAAAACCGTGGAGAGTCTTATTTCCATTAATTTCTACCAAGTGAATAACGATGGCTGTTTTATTCATTTTCTTTCTTTAATGAATTGTTCCACATTTTCTTATTCGTTTGCTGTCCTCTTGAAGCAGCTTTGAGTGAACGGGATGTTCATATACCTGCTTATACAGGTTAACACCTCCTTTGAACATTTTGCCCCGTACATGATCAGTTCAGTCATGTAAACAACTCGAAACGTTTTGGAGAGATGTGCTTTTATTTGAGAAGTGAAGTCACTTAAGCAGCTGTGACTTCAACAATAAAAAGTCATCATGGACTGACGTTTTCAGCCTCTGTTTTGGGAAAAATGCTGCATTGAGCACTTGTGTATTCAGAAGGGATCATTTGAAGGCAGAGATCAAGGAACATCAAAGATGGTTTTCCATCCTTGAATTTAGAAAAGCAATTGGGAAAAAATAGGTAATCTCGCACTCATAAAAAGACATCAAAACAAAGGCACAAGAACCGTTCCATTTTTGGTGATGTTGTTTGTGACTAGATTGGATGGACTTGTTCAAGAACCATTCCCTTTTTGGTGATGTTGTTTGTGACTAGATTGGATGGACTTGGTCATGCGTGCAAAATGTTAATCACTAGCTGAGACAAATGCATTAAAACAGGCATGGGAAATGTCATGACAAACCTAATGAGCTATGTTCCTTGCTTTATTCTCTTATCTACACAGAAGAGATTGTAATAGCATTCAATCATAATGCACCTGACATTAGTATTCTGCATGTCATTGCTATCATGCCACAATTGACACTGAGGCAAATTATACAAATACTCCACTGCTCTGTCTGTCTGTCATCTGTAGACATGAAAAGTGTGCAGACATAATTATTTTGTCAAACTATTTGACCTGATGTGTTTACTCCTGGAATTCGTTGATTATATTGTATTTCTATACTTTTTCATACTGCTGCTCTATGTATCATGTACCGTGTATCTGTCTTTTGTGTACTTTCGTTGTGGCATTTTGCACCTGCCCTGTGTTTTGTTGTAGCTGCTTGACAATGAAATTTCCCCGCCGGGGGATCAATAAAGTATCTATCTATCTATCTATCTATCTATCTATCTATCTATCTATCTATCTATCTATCTATCTATCTATCTATCTATCTATCTATCTATCTATCTATCTATCTATCTATCTATCTATCTATCTATCTATCTATCTATCTATCTAATACATCTCACCTACCCTGATATATTCATTGACAGCTCCTTCATGGATGAGGTCATTTGTTAAGCTTATTGAATAAATAATGTTAGAGTAGAAATCTTCAGCCTGAATCATGATAAAGTAGTCAATTCATTAAAGCTACGATCTGGATCAGTTTTAACCAGTTTTTAATTAATATCCAAGGACACCAAGCTCAGTGAGCTGTAAGGTTTGAGGCAAGTGTACAGGTTGTCTCACTGACTGAAGGAAATAAGATGTATTCATTAGTTCAATCCTTATTCTTCTATCATAAGAAGCACTGTTTCAATATTGCAAAATGCTCTGTGGAGTAAATATTCCACCTGTGACTATTCTGAAGTCATCCCTTCTTCCTTACCTTTCTCCCCCAGCCATGTTGTTGGCCCTGGGGGAGAAGGCAGGCTCTTTCGAGATGCTCATAATTGGTCGTTTTGTCATGGGGGTAGACTCTGGCAAGTGCTCTTTCTGCTAGGCTGGAGAAATCTCACCATTATCCCCCAACTATCTAAAAATAGTCTCAACTAGCAGATTCTCAAGACTCTTAGATGACTCATCAACGACATACTATTATGAACAAACATACAACGACATACACTACATGACCAAATGTATGTGGACACCTGCTTGTCAAACATCTCATTCCAAAATCATGGGCATGAATATGGAGTTGGTCCCCCTTTTGCTGCTACAGTGGCTTGCGAAAGTATTCACCCCCTTGGCATTTTTCCTATTTTGTTGCCTTACAACCAGGAATTAAAATAATTTTTTTGGGGGGTTTGTATCATTTGATTTACACAACATGCCTACCACTTTGAAGATGCAAAATATTTTTTTATTGTGAAACAAACAAGAAATAGAGAACCGCAATTACATTGTTTTGCAGCAATCACAGCTGCAAGTCTCTTAGGGTATGTCTCTATAAGCTTGGCACATTTAGATTTTTGTCCATTCTTGAAGGCAAAACTGCTCCAGCTCCTTCAAGTTGGATGGGTTCTGCTGGTGTACAGCAATCTTTAAGTCATACCACAGATTCTCAATTGGATTGAGGTCTGGGCTTTGACTAGGCCATTCCAAGACATTTAAATGTTTCCCCTTAAACCACTTGACTGTTGCTTTAGCAGTATGCTTAGGGTCATTGCCCTGCTGGAAGGTGAACCTCTGTCCCAGTCTCAAATCTCTGGAAGACTGAAACAGGTTTCCCTAAAGAATTTCCCTGTATTTATCGGCATCCATTGTTCCTTCAATTCTGACCAGTTTCCCAGTCTCTGCCGATAAAAAACATCCCCACAGCATGTTGTTCTCGGGTTGATGAGAGGTGTTGGCTTTGCGCCAGACATAGCGTTTTCCTTGATGGCCAAAAAGCTCAATTTTAGTCTCATCTGACCAGAGTACCTACTTCCAAATGTTTGGGGAGTCTCCCACATGCCTTTTGCCGAACACCAAACGTGTTTCCTTATTTATTTCTTTAAGCAATGGCTTTTTTTCTGGCCACTCTTCCGTAAAGCCCAGCTCTGTGGAGTGTACGGCTTAAAGTGGTCCTATGGACAGATTCTCCAATCTCTGCTGTGGAGCTTTGCAGCGCCTTCAGGGTTATCTTTGTTCTCTTTATTGCCTCTCTGAATGATGCCCTCCTTGCCTGGTCTGTGAACTTTGGTGGGCGGCCCTCTCTTGGCAGGTTTGTTGTGGTGCCATATTCTTTCCATGTTTTATTAATGGATTTAATGGTGCTCTGTTTCTGATATTTTTTATAACCCAACGCTGATCTGTTCTTCTCCACAACTTTGTCCCTGACCTGTTTGGAGAGCTCCTTGGTCTTCATGGTGGCGCGTGCTTGGTGGTGCCCCTTGCTTAGTGCTGTTGCTTATATACTGAGATCATGTGACAGATCATGTGACACTTAGATTGCACAAAGGTGGACTTTATTTAACTAATTATGTGACATCTGAAGGTAATTGGTTGCACCAGATCTTATTTAGGGGCTTCATAGTAAAGGGAGTGAATACAAATGCTTGCACCACTTTTCCGTTTTTAATTTTTCTCGAATTTTCTGAAACAAGTTATTTTTTTAATTTCATTCACCATTTGGACTATTTTGTGTATGTCCATTACATGAAATCCAAATAAAAATCAATTTAAATTACAGGTTGTAATGCAACAAAATAGGAAAAATGCCAAGGGGGATGAATACTTTTGCAAGGCACTATAACAGCCTCCACTCTTCTGGGAAGGCTTTCCACTAGATGTTGGAACATTGCTATGGGGACTTGCTTCCATTCAGCCACAAGAGCATTAGTGAGGTTGGGCACTGATGCTCGCAGTCGGCGTTCCAAGGCTCTGTGCAGGCCAGTCATGTTCTTCCACACCGATCTCGAAACACCATTTCTGTATGGACCTCGCTTTGTGCACGGGGTCATTGTCATGCTGAAACAGGAAAGGGCCAAACTGTTTCCAAAAAGTTGTCTAGAATTGCATGCTGTAGTGTTAATATTTCCCTTCAATGGAACTAAGGGGCCCGAACCATGAAAAACTTCCCCAGACCAGTATTCCTCCTCCACCAAACTTTACAGTTGGCACTATGCATTGGGGCAGGTAGCGTTCTCCTGGCACCCACCAAACCCAGATTCGTCCGTCGGCTGTGTGCTTGATTTTATACACCTTTCAGCAACGGGTGTGGCTGAAATAGGCAAATCCACAAATTTGAAGGGCACCCTTGCATGATCCACTATTTCTTCTAAAATAAGTTGAAACCAATTTTGTTGGTGTTCACACGTGTATAACTGCACAGGACCAAAATAAATAAAATAATCACAACTGAAATTTAGATTTTTCACTTCAAAGCCAAACATGGCCTGGACTAGTGGTCTCTCTGAGAGGTTGTCCATCTAGATACTGGAGAAGTCACTACTCCAACTCATTGTGTTCACAGGCCGGCTACAGAACACCCTGGCCATCCTACAGAATGCCTTGAAGTCAGTCACTGAGCGGTGCATTGTTGATTACCTGACCATGAGTGACCGCTGCCTGGTCTGGCTGTCCTTCATCCACATGACAGAGTTTGTGCACAGGCCAGACTCTGCCTCCCAGTGAAATAACCTTGGCCTGTCTTCCTCTATACACTAACCTCATCACTGCCCATAGCCTGCTGGGAAGGTACAATGCGGGCCTGGAGCTGTGCATGATGTTTTGATAACCGTGTAAATCTCTCTAGGACAAGGTGACTTTTGTCAATATATTCGTTTTTGATAAAAGTCACCTTGTCAGGTTAAGCCTACACAAAACACAGCCCTTATTTTAAGTGTTTCTAAAATTCCCTATGGGAAAAATGAATGGTGGAACAATTATTGGAACCATTTCCCTGTTTGACTGCTAGGTTTTATGGGTATTATGACACATCCACTGTGGGGGTCTATTTGGCTCCACTATCATGATTGTCCCATGTATTTTTGAGACTGACAGCCACAGAGACTGCTGAATGCTGGGATGTCCTCTCCGCCGGTCGGCCAGCAGGGAAGACGCTTTAAATGCATCACTAAGTCATTTTGTTTTTGTAAAAAATACATTATTATAATGATTAGAATAGTATTTGACAGGATGATCAAAGGATCAAAGTATTTCAACAGTTTTTGTATGTTGAATTTGAATGTGTTTATAGTAAATTATTTTCTAATAAAAAAAATATATAAATACTGTTGAGTTGCGTCAATCAAATCTGGTATTGGAACAAAGAGATTACTACGCCGTTTAAATCATCTATGTATTTTATTCTAACAAACCGTTCAATGGTAAATATGAAGTTCGTATATACAGGCTCACTGTGACACCACGCAGGGCAAACAGCAAGTCAGGGCATGGAAAAGAGAGAGCCCCTATCCTTTGTTCTTCCTTAAATACCCCGACAGGATAATTTCCGCTCCCTGCTGATCTGTCGGAGTAGAGGCTGAGTGTGGTTTAAACTTACTCAGCCTATCGTTGGCGTGCAGGCTGGTCCCAGCCTCGTGACGCAATCCAGTTGACGGAAGTAGTGGTCTTCTCAGTAGATGTCCAAGCTCCATATTACAACAAGAAACAGTTCTATCATAAAACCCCCAGCTAGCACATTCCTTCCACATAGCTCCCCCTTACCCAAACCTACAGCAGTTCTAAAGATCTATGATCACACAATACATTCACTTAATAACTCTTGTTGTAGATTAACATATTCATTAGCTAAAACATAGATCAGCCCTTACAGTCCCCCTTTTGACACCCCCTAGGGTGTCACTCACCCCAATACAAAAATACAAAGCTTATGCATTAAGAAAAATAAAAAACCCTCAACCTGTTACAGCTACACCTACTGGATATAAAGAGAACTACCAGTCACTCCAAAACTTACAACCCTCACATCTGTAGCAGCAAATCAACCAACCCGCTCATCCTTCGTTTCTCCACCCTTAATGCTGAGTGGCTACCAGCCAACCAAGAACTTAAAACCCTCTTAGGTGTTTAGGACAGCACTGACACTTAACATACTAGGAAATATTAAGATTATATATATATATATATATATATATATATACATACACATACACATACACATACATACATACATACATACACATATATACACACATACATACATACACACACATTTTTATTTTTATTTATTTTTTAACCTGTGGAAACAATGACTTATGAAAACACCTTATTCAACCCCACTTTATTCAACCACCTCCCGTATAGCAAACCAAGGGTCATCCTTAGTCAGACTCATCCTCCTATGAAGACTTGATTCGGTATCAGCATCAGCTACTTGAGCTCCAAGGAGGGGCATCATACCAACAGCCTGCACCACATCTGTAACAGACTTTCTTAAACATGGGATGATACAGGCAGCACAACACATTAAAAGCAAAAACACAGCAATTAGGGTCAGAAATCCAGTAACCACCATAGATGTGTACTTACCAAAAAAAGCCTTAAACCAATTCCACTCTTCTACCCCAGCTACACCCTTCATTTCAGCTGATAATTTATCTAGTCCCAGTAGGGCCTTGGTGATACTACCATCAGGGCTGGTGTTATTGGGAATAAAAGTACAACATTGTTCTCCAAACATTTTACACACTCCCCCTTGATTTGCCAACATCATGTCTAGAGCCAATCGATTCTGCCTAGCTACCCTAGTGGTGGCTTCTAACTGCTCAGCTAGTCCTTTCGAGGCAGTACGGGTATAGTTAACAAATCGTTGTTGGTTGTAGAAAATGTAGTTGATCCAGGTGCGCTGTTTAGCAGCATCAATTGCTGGACCAATGATAGGGAGGAGGTGCAGAAAACCATCATTTCTGTTAAGGGCCTGGAACTCCTCTGGGACCCCCACAGGTACCCCCAACAGATTTGTGTGGATTTCTTCCCCTTCTGACCAAGGGGCACTACGCCTTTGTCTCCTTCCTGATCTCCCTTTTTCACTCATCGACTGAGGGGATCCCAGGAGTTGATCTGCGGTAACATCAACAATAGTCAGTGGGATAATTAGACTAGTTAAAGCACACGTGCCCTGCCAATCTCCTTTAAGAATTGGGGTCAATTTTCTATTTGGCCCACACATCCACCATACATCAGCTACACCTCTAGTTTGGTTCTTTCCCTCAACTGGCCAGGTACTATTCATGGTCACATTTCTTGCACAGTCAGACCTAGGTAACTGACCGTAGTCTATGCCTTTCCCTGTCCTAGTGATACAGCTATAATTTCCCCCATATGCCTTAACCCCCCCTGGTGCTTTTTGAGGTGGTACTTCAGGAAATACTGAACCCAGAGTGATGCATAAGGTGGTATTAGGTTGGGAATGATAGAACCTATCTAAAATACACTTCCATCCCTCACCTTTACTTAAAGCAAAAGGGTGAGTAGCCAATTCAGGTCTAGCGTGCCCACAGACCACACAATCCTTTTTCTTTAACGTCCTAGCTGTATATCTCATGTATGCCAACCACATGTTTTCCCGTCCATCATATCCCGTCTCAGTTCCCAGCTGATCACTATCCGAGATGTCCTTGACATTAATGACCCTTACTGGGTTCTGTCCCTCAGCTCCAGCTATTCTAGGGGGTTCGGTGCTGTTCCTCTCCCCCCTGGCATGCTCATGTATTACCCGAGGATTTACCTTTAGTTCAAATAGTCCCATAACATCAGCCCCGGCCCTTTCAGCCCCCAGAGTATAAATACCTGCATCCGTGACCCTAACACTCCTTATGGTTAGTAGGATTTCATCACCTTTACATGGTTTGTTTATAGTTCCCGGAACACCCCATATCATTGAGAACCTAGACACTTTAGAGACATCCCTTAGAGTATAAGGATAATCCCTTCGCCACTCCCAGAACTTCCCCACATTGGTAACCATATAATCCCAGTATTGACACCAGCTCCCTTCACACAGATAAGTCGGTCGTTGTCGCGCATAGGACACCAATATATTACAACCCCCCCTTTGGAGTATCGGGCAGATATTCCCTATCCTCCTTGCCCTATTTCTCCATGTCCATATTTTACAAGGCTCTAAAGTTACAACCTGAGACTCCCCTTCCTCCAGAGTGATAACTATACTTCCTGCAGAGTGAGTTACCCCCCACATTATGCATATCACCCATATCCCCCACATGTTCTAGCCTAAATCTGCCAACTTGCTCAAGTCTCGCCCTGTCTCTTCTAATGAGCGATTTGGGCCTTCGTCTTTTGCACAGTGATTTCTATGGTACCACGAATCTCTTTTGTTTGAATTCACTCTCAATGAGTGACTTGATACCTCTTTCACCTGGTACGGTCCTTCCCACCTGGGCTCAGTCCACTTTCTGGAATGCACCTTTACTCTCACCCAGTCTCCCACCAGGATATCTCTGTTTTCGTCTGTGGTTTCGACCGCAGGAGTTCGGACCTCCACCACCTGTTTGGACAGTCTTTCGACAAGAGAAGTTAACGCCTGCATGTAGTCTGTGTATCTGATTTTAGCTATGTCTAGTCTAGGCATGCTAAGATTATCTGCTGGTGGCCCTGGCATCCTACGCCCTGTCAATAGTTCATGAGGGGTTAGATGTGTGTCAGAGCCTGGGGAGTTTCTCATGGACATTAGGGCTAGCGGCAGCGCATCCACCCACTTCAGTTTTGTCCCTGCCATAATTTTGGCCATTTTTCGTTTCAAAGTTTGGTTCGCCCTTTCCACTAAACCTTGCGATTGGGGATGATACACCGACCCGAACTTGTGGGTAATCCCTAATGCCTGTTCTACCTCTCTCAGATGCTCATTCTTGAAATGGGTTCCGTTGTCAGAGCGGACCATACGGGGGACCCCGAACCTTGGTATGAGCTCCCTTCTTAGCCATTTAATCACAGCCTTAGCATCTTCCCTTGCTGTGGGGATGGCTTCCACCCATCTGGTGAATCTATCAACCATTACTAATAGATATCTTTTCCCCTCCACTCTGTTATCCTGTCCCATGTCCGTGTAATCTATGCAGATGTCCTGAAACGGCGCGTCAGGTATTGGGAAACTGCCTATCACTGCTCCTAATGATACTTTGTTGTTGTATCTTTTGCATATTTCACAGCTTTCAGATGTTTCCCTGGCCATATCCATCATGTTGGGGTGGTACCATGCCTTCTCAATTGCCTTTCCCACACTCTTCCACCCTCCATGTGCTTTCTCATGCTCTTCTCTGATGATAGATCTGAGGAGTTTGGCAGGAGCCACTGTTTTCCCCGTAGTAGCCCTCCAGATTCCTTGGTGATCCCTTCTTGCCCCCTGCCTGCTCCACACATTCTGTTCATAAACATCAGCAGCCTCTTGTAACTGTCTTACTGTATCTTCTGTCAGCTCTTCCTGGCTATGGGTTGTCCTCTGCACCATCTGTTGTGCAGTGTAACCTCCCGCTTCCTTAGCTGCAAGGTCTGCTTGATCATTCCCTTCACGTTCCCTAGTGCTTTCTTTACTGTGTCCTTTACATTTCATGATTGACACCCGTTTTGGCAGCTTGATTGCCTCAATCAATTTCTGGATCTCTTGTTTGTGTTTTATAGGTTCGTTTGAGCTGGTTAGGAACCCTCTCCTCATCCATTGAGGGCCATCAATGTGAGCAATTCCATGGGCGTATGCAGAATCGGTATAGATGTCTACCTCTCTTCCTTGGCAGAGCTCTAGTGCTCTCCGCAATGCTCTCAGTTCTGCTAGTTGTGCCGAGGCTCCTGCTGGTTCCAATCTTCCTGCTTCCATCACTTCATGATCTCCATTCTTTCCCTGGCACACCACAGCATAGGCAGCAATGTTTCCTTCACTCGGATTCTTCGACCTATAACAGCAGCCGTCCGTAAATAGGGTTTCCTTCATTCCATCCAGTGGTGTGTTTCCGAGATCCATTCGAACCTTTATTTGCTTGGCTGCCCTGTCTTCACAAACGTGTGGTTCCCCCTTGCCCATGCCATCGGTCATGTTGGCGACTGTTGTCACATATGTGATGTGTTTTGCCGTAATTGTCTTGGTTATGTCGGATTTTCTCTTGCTAGACAGGGCAAAAAGCTTGGAACCGATAAAAGCTGCTACCCCATGGTCTGTGTTGATTTCCAATGGATGTCGCATCACTATGTGTGCTGTTTTTCCCACTGCTTTTGCCAGTGCAGCCATATGTCTGGCACAGTCTGTTTGGCCTGTTTCAATGTTGTCCAATTTTGCACTGTAATAATGCAATACTCTCCTCTCCCCCTTTTGTTTCTGATACAGGACGGAATGAACAAACCCGTCTTGTTCTGAAACATCAAGATGGAATGGTGTCGTGTAGTCAGGTAGAGACAGTGCTTCTGCTTGTGCTAAGGTTTGTTTGAGCTGAATGAATGCCGTTTCTGCTTCAGTAGTCCACTTTAGGACTGCAGTGAGATTCCTATTTCCTGCTTCCCTTAGGATATCTCTGAGTGGCTCAACTTTAAGGCAGTACTCTGGGACATGTGTTCTACTATATCCCGTGAGTCCAAGGAATGAGAGCAGATGCTGGACGGTGTCTGGCTTAGGATGTTCCAAAATGGATGTCCTTTGTGCCATGGAGACCGCCTGTCCTTTGCCTGACAGGACCCTTCCAAGAAACTGAACCGTTCTTCTGCAACATTGGACTTTCTCTCTCTTGACTTTGTAGCCTTTGTCTGCCACGTGGTTCAACAGTGCTTTTGTCGCTTGTAAACATGATTCAGCAGTAGGTGCAGCAAGTAGAAGGTCATCCACATATTGCAACAGTGTTACCCCTTCTGGCAGGGTGAGCTCCTCGAGATGCTCCTTCAGGATGGAATTGAAGATTCCTGGGGAGTCCCTGTACCCCTGCGGAAGACGAGAGTACGTGTACTGTTGGTTCTTGTATGTAAACGCAAACAATGGCTGGGAGTCAACATGTAGTGGTATGCAGAAGAAAGCATTAGCAAGATCTATTACTGTAAACCAGTCTTGAGTTGGAGAGATGTTTTGTAGGGCGAGATACGGGTCTGGTACTGGTCGTACATCCGGAACAGTCACCTCATTAATTGGTCTTAAATCCTGAACCATCCTCCATTTGCCTGTATCCCCCTTTTCCACAGGAAGTATAGGAGTGTTCCATTGTGACACAGTTGGGTAGAGTACATTACCACCCAGCAGACCTTTCAGGGTATGTTCAATGCCGTTCGTCTTTTCCTCATTCAATGGATATTGAGATCTCCACACAGGGATAGTCAGTAGACTGTCTTCACGCACCGAAATCAGAACTGGATCAACCTCAACCAAACCCACGTCCTCAGCACTAGTGGTCCACAGGATAGCAGGCACCTGCGCCAGGAGATTAGAAGAGTCTGGGTGGTCTGACATTTCCCTTCCATGGTAACGCGATCGCCTCACCACCTCAGGTCGGGAGACATCATCAAGATTTAGTTTGACTCTCCAGACTGCCACACCATCCATGTAGGATGCCTCCACATTAGGCAGCTGTGTTTCTTCCCATTTCAGGTAGATTGCTGTTTTAACTGCTGGACCCAGTGACCTAGCCTCGTGACCAAAACCAACCATTAAGGTCACATGTGGAACCGAATCGCTCGTTAACGCAAACCATTTGTCATCAAGGTTAACATCACCATCCACAATCACACAGCTTGTTGCCACCCCTTCCTTGAGTATGTACATATGATTGCTAGTCACAATCGGGCATCGATCCTCCATCTCAGTTTCCCATGCTTCATCATATATCTCATCCAACTCCCTGGAATAGTTCATAGTCACATGGGGAGGGTCTTCTGGTGGGTAGTAAGCATTTATGGTCTGTATCCATGCCTTCCACTGCTGGAAAGTTCTACAAACTCTGGGTGTGTCTAGGTCTGAGTCCATCAACCTAAGCCAATAAACATAAGTCTTTTCTTCCTCCTCATTTTCAGAACATCCTCCCATATATAACATACGTGGAGGGTCGGACAGCTTGTTCATGATAATCGGCATGAGTTGGTGTATAGGGGTGGTTGAGATATGCATCCCAGCCTGATTACAGTATATACTACATCCCATTTTTGATAGCAAGTCCCTGCCCATCAGTCCAACGGAGCATTCTGGGTTGTGTAGGAACTGATGTGTTACTTTAAGGTCATCCCATACCACTTCCAGTGGTACCGTGTATGGCTTTCTCATAATTGTCCCTGAAACCCCAGAAAAAGCTTGTTTTTTCGTTGTGAGTTGATATGCTGTCTGCACAGAAGACCAGGTGCATCCTGTGTCAATCAGCATACCATGCTCCCTTCCTCCTATTACGCACTTCACCACTGGTTCCACATCTGGTGGAAAAGTGTAGATATTGGTGGTGGTGCTATTTGGGGTTTCCGGGCAGCTTCATTGGTTGCCACCTTCTCCAGCCCAGGCCATATTGGGGATCAGGCCTGGGTTTGGCACGGGCTGATATTGATATTGCCTCTGTTGCTGGAATGGCTGTTGTAGGGGCCCTTGCTTCTGTCCACCTCGTCCTCCATGCCAGTTACCACTGTCTCGAGGTGCCCACTGTCCTCTTCCTCTGGTTTGGCCCATGTACCCTCTTCCTCTAGCCTGGAATGGTTGTCTTGGCAGAGCGCAGTTTCTAGCCATGTGTCCGGATCTTCCACAGTTGAAACATCCTTGATTCCCATATCCGAAATCTTGTAGCTGGGTTGATAGCGGCATGTAGACTGACTGTTGATATAAAGGTTCAGCATACACCAGGGGTGTGGGTGGTGATGGGGGCTGATATGGTGCTCTTTCCAGGGCCATCAACCCTGCCATAGTCTGAACTGCTGTAGTTAACGCTGCCACATCGGGAGTGAGTGTCGTAGCCCCACTCGTAGGTGTACTGGTCACCACCATTTGCTTGCTGGGCTTATCCTCCATCAGTTGCTTTTTTAAGACCTTCTTCTGTAGATGTTTAATTTCATCCTCTTCTTTTCGTTTACCTTCCCTCCATCTTTCCACATGGTGTTGGACTATATCAGTGAACTCCAACACACTCTTTGCAGTGATGCCCACCATTTTCTCGCATTCCAGCCTCACCTGTTCTGGGAGTCCCTCCAAACAGCTAGCCAGGAATAGATATTTGGTGGTTTCCTTTCCTGGTTCTTCATTCCAGGCCTGTCTCCACAGGTTTTTTGCCTTTTTCATATACACTGGCACACTCTCCTCTCCGTCCAGTGTCAGCGTTTTCATCAACTGAGGTCTTGGTTGGGTCGGATATTTGCATCTTACGGCATCCCATATTTGTCCGCGATGCTGATCAAATCGAGTTGCTGATGCCACCATTCCTCTTACTCCCCCCTGTGTCATGATCTCCCGACATTCTTGATCACCCATGCATCTGTTCATAACCGCTGCCATGTCTCCTAATGTAAGTTCATCTGCAGCAGTAAGGCTTTCAAAAGCTTTGACCCACCTATCTCCAGACTCTTCTGGAGTAGGGAGAACGTCCACCAGGGTTTGTATGTCTCTGTGGGCCCATGGCTTGTAAATGGCACCACCCCCTGGTGTGTCTCTCATTGGGTATTGGCCCCTGGTTTCTTGCTCCCGGGTTCTGGCTCTAGTGTGGTGGGCAGGGGCATCACATGGGTCCCACACATTTCCTTCAAATTTTCCACAAAGTACTTTGAGATCACTTCTCTCTTGCTCCACTGGTTCCTCCTGTTCCCCCAGGTCAATAAAGTGTCCCCTCGGAGGTGTGGGTGTTCTGTACCTCCTTGGTGGTGTACTAACTCTACTTCCCTTCTTTCTCTCCTCGCTCAGGTCCCTTCTTGTTCTCTCCATTTCCTGTAGCTGCTCTGCCCCTCTTCTCACTTCCTCTTCCATTTCTTTCAGCTTTCTTCTATTCTTTTCTATCACCATTCTCTCCCTTTCTCCTTCCTCTTGGTCCATCTGAGTCCATTCCTGCTGCACCAGTTCTCCACTTTCACTGCCACCCGTTAAACTCATACTGGTCGCATCCCTCGATATTCTGGTCAAGTTGGAAACCCCCTCCTGTATAGCTTTTGCTGCCTCCAATAATACTGCCACCTCCTGTCTCCGATCTCCCATATCCTTCACTTTTACCCATTGTTCCTCCTCTTCATCATCTGGCCTCTTGTGATATTTGACCTCTCCCACAATGTCCAACACTGGAGCCATCACTTTTGGTGTCCCATACGGGGGAGGTGCCGATGGCAGGACTGGGTATAGTTGAAGTTTTATGACCTCTTCTTTTTTCTTGTCTGTGTTCTGTCCTTCTTCCCATATGTTCTTTAGTTTCACCAACATGGCCAGTACTATTTTCTCCTCCAGTCTGGCTTCTTCCATTACTCCCTTGAGTTTGCCTTTATTTGGTTCACCTTCTTTCCTCCATTTCTCCTCTACTTTTTTGATTCTGCGTTTCAATGTTTCCAATATTCTACCTGGTTCGCCTTCAATAGGAATGCCATCAGAAGATTGGATCCAGCCATCTTCTAGCCACTCCCTATACACTTTTTCTCCTCTTCGTTTCCATTCTTTTCCATCCTTTCCCCCGTGGATTTCCAATGTGGATTTCAACGTCTCCAATATCCTGTCTGATTCTTTTAATGCCATTTTATTACTAGATTTCAACCAGTTAATTATCCTCTTCATTATATAGATTTTTAAATACTTCTATTCTGTACTTTGTAATGATAACCCTTATGTTACTAAACACTCCCTTCAACTTTACTTTAAACTCCGCCCTAATATCTAAAAATATTCCGCCGAACCTAGCCGTACCCCCTAGTTACGAACCTTGCCGGTCGCTAATATTTATCTAAAATTGTCCGAACCTAGCCGTACCCTTGTAGTTATGGACCTTGCCGAATTTAATTACTAAACCAATTATTCCCTATACTCCTCGAACCTAGCCGTACCCTCGTAGTTACGGACCTTGCCGAATTTAATTACTAAACCAATTATTCCCTATACTCCTCGAACCTAGCCGTACCCTAGTAGTTACGGACCTTGCCGATAAAACAATACTCTAATATATCAGGGCTTCACAATCACATTTACCAAATCACAGGGTTGCATGGTATCACTTATCTATTCATAGCATGACATTCACATTTACCAAATCACAGGTTTGCATGGTATCATATTACTTATCTATTCATAATAATTAACAATTCAGTTCACTTACATCAAACAGGTGTTTCACAAAATTAATTTGGATAAAGCCAATGTGCAGAACTTTAGTTATTCACAATAGGTGTCTGCTTACCTTTTTAGTTGACTCTTTATGAAACACCGTTCAACGATAGTGATGTCCAATCGGCTGGTCAATCCCCCGCAAAATTCCGCCACCAGATCACGTCGGGGTCACCAATTGTTGAGTTGCGTCAATCAAATCTGGTATTGGAACAAAGAGATTACTACGCCGTTTAAATCATCTATGTATTTTATTCTAACAAACCGTTCAATGGTAAATATGAAGTTCGTATATACAGGCTCACTGTGACACCACGCAGGGCAAACAGCAAGTCAGGGCATGGAAAAGAGAGAGCCCCTATCCTTTGTTCTTCCTTAAATACCCCGACAGGATAATTTCCGCTCCCTGCTGATCTGTCGGAGTAGAGGCTGAGTGTGGTTTAAACTTACTCAGCCTATCGTTGGCGTGCAGGCTGGTCCCAGCCTCGTGACGCAATCCAGTTGACGGAAGTAGTGGTCTTCTCAGTAGATGTCCAAGCTCCATATTACAACAAGAAACAGTTCTATCATAAAACCCCCAGCTAGCACATTCCTTCCACATAGCTCCCCCTTACCCAAACCTACAGCAGTTCTAAAGATCTATGATCACACAATACATTCACTTAATAACTCTTGTTGTAGATTAACATATTCATTAGCTAAAACATAGATCAGCCCTTACAATACAAATAAAAACTAAATTATAAAAAAATCGAATTAAGTAGGTTGGAGGCAAGTGATTATAATGTATATGTAATTTATCTCACCTGTGGTAAGTGGCAGGTGCCTACATAGTAAAAATAGCCATTCAATCAGTTTTGCAAAGAGAAAATATTTGACCGGAACTTTAGCTAGCTGCTGATTGCTGCTGGAGATATATACGGATCAATAACACCCAGTATATCATAGCATCTGTTCCTTTATAATAGATGTTACAGTCAGTGAGATCCATTTCCTGGTATGTGGTGATTTGCCTAGTGTACTACCCAGCATGACGTCAGAACCAGTTGCCTTGTGAAGATTTTTTTTACTTTGCAGACCCTTGGATTTGGACATGGGTCATGAGTGTTTGACCTTGCTAGCAAGTGACTGCAGGCCTCCGCATGATACAGTGCTAAACTTCTGACAGAGTTGAAAAACCTGTAGGCATCAATCAAGGTCATTGGGCTTGATAAAAGATACGTTTTTTTAGATAAGTGCAAGGAAAAGTAAAGGTTGACATTAATGCTTGTCCACTTTTCCGAGACAAGTAGCCTACAATTTATGATCAGACAAGAATGAAAAAAAAACACTATTTTTCATTGAACAGATTAACGTTTCCCTCGACTGCTAACAGTCAGTGTTTCAATGTTCAATCAATGAAAAAACTTACTGTAATATCTGCACTGCAGGCAGTGGTGGAAAAAGTAACCAATTGTCATACTTGAGTAAAAGTAACAGTTGCGTTAATAGAAAATGACTCAAGTAAAAGTGAAAGTCACCCAGTAAAATACTACTTGAATAAAAGTCTAAAAGTATTTGGTTTTAAATATACTTATTATCAAAAGTAAATTTAATTGATAAAATGTGCTTAAGTATCAAAAGCATAAATCATTTCAATTTCCATAAATTAAGTAAACCAGACTGCACCATCTTCTTGTTTTTTTATTTATTTACAGATAACCAGGGGTACACTCCAACACTCAGACATAATTTACAAACAAAGCATTTGTGTTTAGTAAGTCCTAACAAGTACTTTTGGGTGTCAGGGAAAATAACTGTTTGTCGGGAGCTTCATAAAATGGGTTTCCATGGCTGAGCAGCTGCACACAAGCCTAAGATCACCATGTGCAATGCCAAGTGTAGGCTGGAGGGATGTGAAGCTCACCGCCATTGGACTCTGGAGCAGTGGAAACGCGTTCTCTGGAGTGACATATCCCACTTCACCATCTGGCAGTCCGATGGACGAATCTGGGTTTGGCGGATGCCAAGAGAATGCTACCTACCCCAATGCATAGTGCCAACTGTAAAGTTTAGTGGAGGAGGAATAATGGTCTGGGGCTGTTTTTCATGGTTTGGGCTAGGCCCCTTAATTCCAGTGAAGGGAAATCTTAACCCTACAGCAGACAATGACATTCTAGACGATTCTGTGATTTCAACATCTAGTGGAAAGCCTTCCCTGAAGAGTGGAGGCTGTTATAGCAGAAAAGGGGGGACCAACTCCATATGAATGTCCATGATTTTGGAATGAGATGTTCGATACTCCGGTGTCCACATACTTTTGGTCATGTAGTGTACCTCTCGAGGGCATTTTCATTGGATATCTCTGCGAAACCACACACTCTTTCATCCAAAGGACAATTTTTTAAATAATGTTTATTTTTACGTTTATATTACATTCAAGTTCAAAGGCAAGAGACTCCAAAGGCTTAAAAGCTATTAATTGATTCTGGACTTAAGGGAATTTTCCAAACAAGTACAAAGTCTATTTCTTCCCCAGTCAACAGCTGTCCTGTCTTTTCCATCCTTGTCAATCCTGAGAGAGAATAATATTACGGCCTAACAGTTTGCACATGCCCGCATGTTTTTGTTCAGGGTTTTTTCTGTTTGAAGAAACATACATACAGTATGGTTATACGACTAGGAAATACTGGTGACTGGGATTCTGTCCTAATATTGATACTGTACTAACCTGAATAGTTTAATGAATATCAAATCTAAACTTGAGATATGAGAGCAAAACTTTAACTGTCAAGTGACTCAATAGACTCAACATTGCAAACACCATCCGCCCTGCATGTTTGTCAAGCTTAATAAAGAACACCTAATTATTTTCAAGTATATACATAATGTGTTTTACCTTGGTTGGCAGTCCAATCATGTACGTCATCATATTTCCAATCCACATGATGAAGAAGGATGTAAAATGTTCCACTGCCTCTCAACAATTCTCAGTCAAGCCTGATTCACTAATGATTCCCCTGCATTTCCATTGAACATGGTTAGCTATTGTCACTACTGCTGTGATGCTTTGCAAACAAGGGGATATTTATTTGCCAAATTCTGCAGGACTGAACAACAGACACCTCCCCAAGATGTGTGTCTTACAACCCAAAATAGTGTACTGACAATGGCCATGGCTAATGACAGCTGGCACCTCTCAGTTGCACAAGCTATTGGCTTGTGTTGTGCTGCTTTCAATCTGGCATTGGCTTGGGGAACTTTCTATATGCCTATTGGCTTGTAGTTCTATTTTACAGTAAATGGATGTATCCTTGTATTGCCTTCACACTCTTCCAGCATCCAAGAATATTCTGCAGGTGAAAACACCCCACATCAGTATCATTCAGTGCTCTAATATCTGAGCTACTCTGCTCAAACATTTCCCAGCCAAACTCCCTATTTCCTGTAAAGATGTGTATTGTGGTCCACAGCTGACAACTGAGACTAGACAGCTCAGTTCAGTCAAGTTCATAGTAAAATAAATCCCAGATGGGCTTTGGATTGGATCTCTTATACACCTCTTGTAAAAACAGCAGCTCTTGTAATACTAACTGCACTCTTCTTTGACTGAGGAAAGAAACTCTGTCTCAATCTGTCTAAATCGATTTGAAGTGAACAATCCAAAATGTAGGCCTGAATCTTCCTTGCACAATAAATTAATGTTTTCCACTTAGAACTCAGGACTTGTGTAGATGTCGATGAGTTATCTTATCAATTTCCTTTTTTAAAATTAGATTGGACCAGGTGGTACGAACAAGATGGTTCTTGTGTCATTTTCAGTCTGCAACGACATTGTATGTCAAAAGCGTTTCCCAAGCCAGATATTCATGTTTTATTCATAAGGACTGGTTGGTCTCATCCATTATTCCGTCTTGAAAACCTTTATAAATATCAAGTTACATGCATATGTAAAACACAGTCAATGTCCCACAGGACTTTTTTTTATCCTTTGCCAAAATCGTTGGTTCTCGTAATTTTTGGACTGCTCCATCTTGTTAGTTAGAATTCCAGCATGGCTTCCATGAGATATCCAACCAGGCAGATGGTACTTTGAGACCCCTTCGATGGGAGGTGGAGTCTAATGTCGTGCTGTGATAAGATTTGATGAATTGCCATCACGTTAACCTTTATGTCTGCTTGCTGACCTTCTCCCAGCATGGAAACATGTTTATGTCATTTTTACAACTGTAAACAAGCATTTAATTGAATTCCGTTCAGAGAGACGGTTACATCAACATGTCTGGAAACTTCTGTTAAATCAAATAAGCCCCCCCCACCCCCAACTGCGTTGCAGTTCTTGACACACACAAACCGGTGCGCCTGGCACCTAATACCATACCCCAATCAAAGGCACTTAAATCTTTTGTCTTGCCCATTCCCCCTCTGAATGGCACACAAACACAATCCATGTCTCAATGATAAAAAATCCTTCTTTAACCGGTCTCCTCCCCTTCATCTACACTGGATTTAACAAGTGACATCAATAAGGGATCATAGCTTTCAATTGGATTCACGTGGCCAGTCTATGTCATGGAAAGAGCAGGTGTCCTTAATGTTTTGTATACTTAGTGTAGATCACGTCAGTGCTCTGCTGTTGACGGTGCAATCCTGAAATATAGGGATGTCATAGCTGCTAGGAAAAGCCTCTCAAGGGAAATTCATCTCAGTGTGTGTGTGCTGCCTGACAGAATAGTAGTGAATTCCTGTATGTATCTGCTTCATGTATGTGATTAGGTATTCGGAATGTGTCTACAGTGCATTCGGAAATAATTCAGACCCCTTCACTTTTTCAACATTATGTTACGTTACAGCCTTATTCTAAAATTAATTAAATAGTCCCCCCCCCTCTTTAATCGACACAAGAATTAATTACAAATCAAAACTTTGTAGATCCTCTCAAGCTCTGTCAGGTTGAACTCCTGCGTTGTCTTGGCTGTGTGCTTAGGGCCGTTGTCTTGTTGGAAGGTGAACCTTTGCCCCAGTCCAAGGTCTTGAGGGCTCTGTAGCTGGTTTTCATCAAGGATCTCTCTGTACTTTGCTCCGTTCATCTTTCCCTCGATCCTGACTAGTCCCCCAGTCCCTGCCGCTGAAAAACATCCACACCGTAGGGATGGTGCCAGGTTTCCTCAAGATGTGACGCTTGGCATTCAGGCCAAAGAGTTCCATCTTGATTTCATCAGACCAGAGAATCTTGTTTCTCATGGTCTGAGAGTCGTTTAGGTGCCTTTTGGGCTGTCATGTGCCTTATACTGAGGAGTGGCTTCTGTCTGGCTACTCTAAGTTAAAGTCCTGATTGGTAGATCTGCTTCATGTATGTGATTAGGTGTTCTCCCATTTCCACACAGGAACTCTGGAGCTCTGTTAGAGTGACCATTGGATTCTTGGTCACCTCCAAGGCCCTTCTCCCCCAATTGCTCAGTTTGGCCGGGTGTCCTGCTCTAGGAAGGTGGTTCAAAACTTTTTCCATTTAAGAATGATGGAGGTCACTGTGTTCTTGGGGACCTTCAATGCTGCAGAAATGTGTTGTACCCTTCCCCAGATCTGTGCCTCGACACAATCCTGTCTCGGAGCTCTACAGACAATTCCGACCTCATGGCTTGGTTTTTGCTCTGATGTGCACTGTCAACTGTGGGAACTTATTTAGACAGGTGTGTGCCTTTCCAAATCATGTCCAGTCAATAGAATTTACCACAGGTGGACTCCAACCAAGTTGTAGAAACTTCTTAAGGATGATCAATTTAAACTGGATGCACCTGAGCTCATTTTCGAGTCTCATGTCAAAGGGAATGAATACTTATGTAAATAAAATACAAAAATTCTAAAAACCTGTTTTCACTTTGTCATTATGGGGTATTGTGTGTAGATTGATGAGGGAAAAATATATTTTATAAATTTTCAAATAAGGCTGTAACGTAACAAAATGTGGAAAAAGTAAAGGTTTCTGAATACTTTCCGGATGCACTGTATAGTATGTGCATGATAAAATAGCAGTGAATTCCTGTATTAAAATGTTTAATGAATGTGCTTCGGTGTGCTCAATGTGTATGCTGTGTGTATGCTGTGTGTGTGCATGTGTGTGTGTTTGTGTGGTGTGTGTCTGCGTGGGTGGGTGCTCTAAGGTTTTAGCTTCCAGGGTTTAGAGGGTATTTGAGTAGCCAGCAAAATCCCAGTATGCTTGAACATTACATCTGGAGTGTGTGTGATTGAAGTGTGTAATTTGGACTTTGTATATGTGATAGAATAAATGCCTGCAGTGTTTAGATTCTGAACCACTAGTCCCTTGCTCCTGCAACCCAAATCCCCCCTATGAGAACACTAGGTGGACAGATAATATTGAGTGATGGATGCTGATCCCTCAAGGCACACCCTGCCACGGACAGCCGGAGCAGAAGGAGCTCAAGCATCTTCCACTGTTCGGAGATTAACACAGATTGATAGAGAGAGTGAAGGTATACAGGAGAGAGAGTGATAAGGGGTCTCTAGCTACTGCAAATGTTTTCAGGGCTGTTTTCAGGGCTTCAGTCCACAGAAAATATAACCCACTGGGCAAGAACTGGTTGAATCAACATTGTTTCCAAGTAATTTCAACAAAAATGATAATATGGAAAACTGATTGGATTTGCAAAACGTCATCAATGTAAGATAATTTAGTCTTCTTTTCACCTAACTTTTAACGTAAATCCAATGAAAGGATTACTTTTTTTTGTTGATTCCACATAGAATTTATGTTAGTTGACAACTCAATCAAATGTAAATCAAAACTAGACGTTGAACTGACATCTTTGCCCAGTGGGAAGTAATTGGAATAGAAATAACAAGTAGCCTTACTCAAGGGTGTTTCCACTTGACACGAACACGCTCACACACATAGACCAGAGGGATGGGCATACTTACTAATCGAATTAAACACTTTAAGCGGTTTTAATTGCTTGTTTAATTATTCAGTTGTTGTACACTTGCTAGGGTGATATTATGGCAGACGAGACTTCGTGTTGTTTTGACTGGAGTGGAGATGAAAGGATGAAGGTAGACAGTCATTTTCTCCCTTAGTGAAATAGGACAAGGGCGACATTGGAAGATATGCTGTCATGGTACCTGTAATGAATGGCGGTTGTCTTACCACTGGGCTGGAATAAAAATGTGCACACCCAGGGAGTTCTCCAGGAATAGGAGAAATACAAAATGACATGAACCTCTCTCTTAGGGCTCTACATCCCACAGTGATGCACAAGGTTAATAAAACTGCAGGGTTCGCCTCAACAGGAAAAAAATAGGACTTTGCTACCTTGAGTCAACTGTCAATTTCTTCCTCCAAAGGAGCAGGGAGAGAAATAGATTGGCAAAAAATTTTTTTACAGCCAGGTGATGGTGCAATGATGGGGTTTCTCTCTACCCCTGGCAAATCTCCCCCTGTAGCATTAGAAACGGTAAGATTGTGGACACATTACTTTTTTACCAATCAGTTTCTCTTCAGATGGGGGTTTGAGGAAAGGGGTCAGGGGGTTTCTGTGGAGCTACAAACGACACCCGTCTGGGGGATTTTTATCTCATAGACATTGATCTAGTTTGGAAGCGCTATTTATTTGGCGTAAGGAAGAAACCAGGTTTAAATAGATGCGCTGTCCCTGGGTTGTCAGATATTACTCCAACACTTTTGTTATTGTGATACTTTGAGCAGCCTCTAGCTAACCTAAACTTCCCTGGACCAAAAGCTTACCCATGACCAAAAGCTAATCACAAGCTCTGAAATCCACATAAATGACCTATAATTCCCTCAGATGTTTTACTGTACATATGAACAGATATTGTAGCTATTGTTTGCATAAATGTTGATTGTTTGCATAAATGTTGATAATTAGACTTCGGGCAGAATTAATGGGTTTTTCATTTGACTCTCACCAGTTGAGCTAGCAGCAGGCCCTGTATGGTAGTATAGTTGAACTAGCAGCAGGCCCTGTATGGTAGTATAGTTGAGCTAGCAGCAGGCCCTGTATGGTTGTATAGTTGAACCAACAGCAGGAGCTGTATGGTTGTATAGTTGAACTAGCAGCAGGCCCTGTATGATAGTATAGTTGAACTAGCAGCAGGCCCTGTATGGTAGTATAGTTGAACTAGCAGCAGGCCCTGTATGATAGTATAGTTGAACTAGCAGCAGGCCCTGTATGGTAGTATAGTTGAACTAGCAGCAGGCCCTGTATGGTAGTATAGTTGAGCTAGCAGCAGGCCCTGTATGATAGTATAGTTGAACTAGCAGCAGGCCCTGTATGGTTGTATAGTTGAACTAGCAGCAGGCCCTCTATGGTAGTATAGTTGAACTAACAGCAGGCCCTGTATGGTTGTATAGTTGAACTAGCAGCAGGCCCTCTATGGTAGTATAGTTGAACTAACAGCAGGCCCTGTATGGTAGTATAGTTGAACTAGCAGCAGGCCCTCTATGGTTGTATAGTTGAACTAACAGCAGGCCCTGTATGGTAGTATAGTTGAACTAGCAGCAGGCCCTCTATGGTTGTATAGTTGAACTAGCAGCAGGCCCTGTATGGTAGTATAGTATAGCCACGGCCACAACTTTGTGAAGCCTGGATGCTTACAGGTCATGTGCTCTCAATGAAAAATAACAACGCATATTTTCTTTATGATTGGAACATGCCTCAAACATACATTTTTTGGCCCACTCTTCTTTCTATTTCTTGTTGTAGTTTATATCCTGCCATCAGAAATGGGTAGAAGGCCGAAGATTTGGGTTGACTTTCAGGGGACAGTGGTTGTGGTTGCACTGCAGCGACCCCACAAATGCACAAATCCTCTAATCTGTTCATCCAACCCTCAAGCCCTTGAGAGCTGTATCCTCCTGCTTCTCTGTAATGAGATGGCGTCAAGCCCCCACATTCTCACTGAAGATAATGAGATGGCATCAAGCCCGCACATTCTCACTGAAGATAATGAGATGGCATCAAGCCCCACATTCTCACTGAAGATAATGAGATGGCGTCAAGCCCCACATTCTCACTGAAGACAATGAGATGCCGGGAAGAAAAATACACTTAGAATATACTGTAGATGTCCTATTGCACTCATGTATGGTGTATACTGACTTTGGAGTTATTTTTCTCCCCTGCCTCAGCCACATGAATCCCCTTCTAGCTCGGTACTATAGTTGGGCATTTTGTTTTGTTTTGTTTAGATGAGTAACGATCCAAGTCAGTGGCCTAATTTCCAAATTGAAGTGTCTATTATCAGGGGCTCCATGTGAAGCTGAGATCAGGGCCCAGAAGAGAGCTTAGTTGATTCGCTCTAGTTAAAGCTATATCCCTGTTAGCTATAGCCCACACACACTGAACATGGCTCACAGACTATTTCAAGTGTATGAGAGTGAAATTGTTGTGTGTTGCCTGGTCCATGTTTATGTGGATCGTGTATGTGTGTGTGCTTGAAGGTTTTGGCATTCTGGCTAAGAGGACACATTGGAGCAGAACATTTGAGCAGCCAGCGAAATCCCAGTGTCTCTGAATGTTACATCTGGAATGTACTACATCAATGAGAAGGAGACTGACAGTCCATTTCCAACATCCGTTCATATTTTTTTTTTTTAATATTTAATACATAAAACAGGCCAGCACACAGAGAAAAACAAAACAGATTTTTGCTGACTTGAACATTTAGTGCTTTTCTAAATGGTCATATTCAGTTCACATGAAAACATAAAGGAAAAATAACAAGATTTATTTGCCATGTTATTACCTAATGTACCTCTAATGTATTTACCATGCTATTACCTAATGTACCTCTAATGTATTCACCATGCTATTACCTAATGTACCTCTAATGTATTTACCATACTATTACCTAATGTACCTCTAATGTATTCACCATGCTATTACCTAATGTACCTCTAATGTATTTACCATGCTATAACCTAATGTACCTCTAATGTATTTACCAGGCTATTACCTAATGTACCTCTAATGTATTCACCATGCTATTACCTAATGTACCTCTAATGTATTTACCATGCTATAACCTAATGTACCTCTAATGTATTTACCATGCTATTACCTAATGTACCTCTAATGTATTTACCATGCTATAACCTAATGTACCTCTAATGTATTTACCATGCTATTACCTAATGTTCCTCTAATGTATTTACCATGCTAGTACCTAATGTACCTCTAATGTATTCACCATGCTATTACCTAATGTACCTCTAATGTATTTACCATGCTATAACCTAATGTACCTCTAATGTATTTACCATGCTATTACCTAATGTACCTCTAATGTATTCACCATGCTATTACCTAATGTACCTCTAATGTATTCACCATGCTATTACCTAATGTACCTCTAATGTATTTACCATGCTATAACCTAATGTACCTCTAATGTATTTACCATGCTATTACCTAATGTACCTCTAATGTATTTACCATGCTATAACCTAATGTACCTCTAATGTATTTACCATGCTATAACCTAATGTACCTCTAATGTATTTACCATGCTATTACCTAATGTACCTCTAATGTATTTACCATGCTATTACCTAATGTACCTCTAATGTATTTACCATGCTATAACCTAATGTACCTCTAATGTATTTACCATGCTATAACCTAATGTACCTCTAATGTATTTACCATGCTATTACCTAATGTACCTCTAATGTATTTACCATGCTATAACCTAATGTACCTCTAATGTATTTACCATGCTATAACCTAATGTACCTCTAATGTATTTACCATGCTATTACCTAATGTACCTCTAATGTATTTACCATGCTATTACCTAATGTACCTCTAATGTATTTACCATGCTATAACCTAATGTACCTCTAATGTATTTACCATGCTATTACCTAATGTACCTCTAATGTATTCACCATGCTATTACCTCTAATGTATTTACCATGCTATTACCTAAGGGCCCTTATGTGTCGCTAAAAGCTATGACAGATTGGTAAGCTCTCTTGCAGTCAATAACAGAACCTTATCTCCGTCAGGTGAGCAAGCATGCCCGGCTCCATTACAGAACCCAACTCTCCTGTGTATGACATTGAGATAATGTAGGATCACACCTGACCCAATCCAACACAGCCCTGCTACAGACAGACACAGGCTGGCTATCAACCGCTAGGCAGGTTTTTAGTAACGCAGAAACATACATTTTGATCAGGGAAAATATGCTGACCTATCATTTATGTTTATGGGCGGCAGGTAGCCTAGCGGTTAGAGTTGGGCCACTAACCGAAAGGTCGCTGGTTCGAATACCCAACCCAACAAGGTGAAAAACCTGTCGATGTGTCCTTGAGCAAGGCGCTTAACCCTAATTTGCTCCAGGGGCTGACCCTGTAGGTAGGCCGTCATTGTAAATAAGAATTTGTTCATAACTGACTTGCCTAGTTAAATAAAGGTAAATTACTTTTTTTAATATTTTTTTTTATAATGTTTTAGAGACACATATGCGTGTTATTGTTTAATTGAAGCTTACAAGGATAATTTTTTACTAAATAACCAGCTCAATAGTTTTCTAGGTGCATAGATTAATAGCTTATAATCGTATTACGTTATGCATCTGTCCATGCAATGGGGTCATTCAATAGTCTTAATTTATGCATAACCCTGCAATATAATTAATTTAGGTTAGTATGGCCTCTAGATTGTGACCCACTTGTTGTGATTTACCAGACTATCTGCACACATTTCACAACTACAGCAATCCCCATTAAACATTTCACAACTACAGCAATCCCCATTAAACATTTCACAACTACAGCAATCCCCATTTAAAAATAAGAGACGGATCCCCTTTTAAAAATCAGAGACGACTCTGTAGACTACTCGGTCAACATGGATAAGTGGGTAATATTTGGTTGAGACATTGATCAATGAGATAACAACCTATATTCACCCCCTCAATAAGACAGCCAAGTTTGTTGAATTTCCAATGTGTTATCACTATGCTTTCAACCATTTAAAAGCTTTAACCCTAACCCTAACAAATTCCAGTGGAAAAACAAAATATCAAATTTTTAGTTTAGTTATTTTGTTTATTTATACAACAACTTCATGTGTTATCACTGTGCTTCATCTAATAGCAGAACCAAATTATCTGGATTGTAGTTGAGATTACATTAAAACTACATGGTGCAAGGGATCAATGCTGTTCAAGATTTGGCTGATTATTACAGCAATTGTGAAGATCTCCACAGAGCTGCAACAACCTATGCATGCTAGACATATGCATGCTAGACCTATGCATGCAAGACCTATGCATGCGATCTTGAACATGCACGCTTTATATGATTACATAAGAAGACATTGTTACAGTAACCTCAATCATGGATGTGTTACTCATTTTAAGGTTGAATGTTACATTAGTTTGTAAGATAGCTTTAACTTTAGGCTATTTACTGTATTACAAAAGCAATATTGAATTGTGGTTGGTTGACAGTGCAACCAAATATCAATATTTTAAGGACATGACATACACTACCGTTCAAACGTTTGGGATCACTTAAAAATCTCCTTGTTTTTGAAAGAAAAGCAATTTTTTTGTACATTAAAATAACATCAAATTTATCAGAAATACAGTGTAGACATTGTTAATGTTGTAAATGACTATTGTAGCTGGAAACGGCAGATTTTTTATGGAATATCTACATAGGCGTACAGAGGCCCATTATCAGCAACCATCACTCCTGTGTTCCAATGGCACGTTGTGTTAGCTAATTCAACATTATAATTTTAAAAGGCTAATTTGATCATTAGAAAACCCTTTTGCAATTATGTTGCCACAGCTGAAAACTGTTGTGCTGATTAAAGAAGCAATAAAACAGGCCTTCTTTAGACTAGTTGAGTATCTGAAGCATCAGCATTTGTGGGTTTGATTATAGGATCAAAATGGCCAGAAACAAAGAACTTTCTTCTGAAACTCGTCAGTCTATTCTTGTTCTGAGAAATGAAGGCTATTCCATGCGAGAAATTGACAAGAAACTGAAGATCTCGTACAATGCTGTGTACTACTCCCTTGACAGAACAGTGCAAACTGTCTCTAACCAGAATAGAAAGAGGAGTGGGAGTCCCCGGTGCACAACTGAGCAAGAGGACAAGTACATTACAGTGTCTAATTGTATATAATAATAATAATAATAAAACAAATAAAAAAGATTAATCCTTTCCGTGCAGCCCGGTAGCGAATATGCCTGGGTGTGAGGTGATGTGTGGGTTGTTATCATCACCTTAGTTGCTGTTATGGTACAGGGACACATCACAGCGCTGCCCCAATCACCATGAAGAAGGCTGGAAACTGTGATTTATTCAGTGAGCCATAAAACTGGTCTATTGTGGCTGTGTTGTACTCCTCCTTCAAAGCACTGTCCCACTGGATGTCGATGAACTCCAGTTGTGTGTCTGGTGGTGTTTCTCGCTGTCGAAAGACAGGGGGCATGATACAAGCTCAGTCTCAATCAAAGTCTGAGAGGTGGCGGGAGAACTCCACATGCAAGTCGCTCAATGTGCTACTGTATGTCACAGTGTGGCACAGCGGTTTTTCAGCAGCAGCGACTGGGAGACTAGTCAGGATCAAAGGAAAGATGAACAGAGCAAAGTACAGAGAAATCCTTGATGAAAACCTGCTCCAGAGCATTCAGGACCTCAGACTGGGGCGAAGGTTCACCTTCCAACAGGACAACGACCCCAAGCACACAGCCAAGACAATGCAAGAGTGGCTTCAGGACAAGTCTCTGAATGTCGATGAATGGCCCAGCCAGAGCCCGGACTTGAACCCGATTGAATATCTCTGGAGAGACCTGAAAATAGCTGTGCAGCGACGCTCCCAATCCAACCTGACAAATATTGAGAGGATCTGCAGAGAAGAATGTGATAAACTCCCAAAATACAGGTGTGCCAATTTTGTAGCGTCAAATAATGTATGCAAAACACTTCAGTCTGGTTTTAGACCCTATCATAGCACTGAGACTGCACTCGTGAAAGTGGTAAACAACCTTTTAATGGCGTCAGACCAAGGCTCTGCATCTGTCCTCGTGCTCTTAGACCTTGTTGCACTTTTTGACACCATCAACCATCATATTCTTTTGGAGAGATTGGAAACCTTAATTGGTCTACACGGACAAGTTCTTGCCTGGTTTAGATCTTATCTGTCGGAGAGATACCAGTTTGTCTCCGTGGATGGTTTGTCCTCTGTCAAATCAATTGTAAGTTTCGGTGTTCCTCAAGGTTCCGTTTTAGGGCCACTATTGTTTTCACTATATATTTTACCTCTTGGTGATGTCATTCGGAAAAATAATGTTAACTTCCATTGCTATGCGGACGACACACAGCTGTACATTTCGATGAAACATGGTGACGCACCAAAATTGCCTGCCCTGGAAGCCTGTGTTTCATCCAGTCGTCTCCCAAAAAACTGTGAAGGACCTTGGCATTACTCTGGACCCTGATCTCTCTTTTAATGAACATATCAAGAATATTTCAAGGATAGCTTTTTTCCATCTTCGTGACATTTCAAAAATCTGACATTTGTTGTCCAAAAATTATGCGGAAAAGCTAATCCATGCTTTTGTCACTTCTAGATTAGATTACTGCAATGCTCTACTCTCCGGCTACCCAGATAAAGCACTAAAATAAACTTCAATTAGTGCTAAACACGGCTGCTAGAATCCTGACTAGATCCAAAAGATTTGATCATATTACTCCCGTGCTAGCCTCTCTACACTGGCTTCCTGTTAAGGCTAGGGCTGATTTCAAGGTTTTACTGCTAACCTACAAAGCATTACATGGGCTTGCTCCTACTTATCTCTCAGATTTGGTCCTGCCGTACATACCTACACGTACGCTCCAGTCACAAGACGCAGGTCTCCTTATTGTCCCTAGAATCTCTAAGCAAACAGGTAGAGGTAGGGCTTTCTCCTATTGAGCTCCATTTTTATGGAATGGTCTGCCTATCCATGTGAGAGACGCAGACTCCGTCTCAACCTTTAAGTCTTTACTGAAGACTCACCTCTTCAGTATGCCCTATGATTGAGTGTAGTCTGGCCCAGGGGTGCAAGGGTGAGCGGCAAGGCTCTGGAGCGACAAACCACCCATGCTGTCTCTGCCTGGCCGGTTCCCGTCTTTCCATTGGGATTCTCTGCCTCTGACCCTATTATGGGGGCTGAGTCACTGGCTTACTGGTGCTTTCCATGCCATCCCTAGGAGGGGTGCTTCACTTCCTGTGCGGTTTGTCGCCCCCCCTGGCTTGTGCAGTGGAGGGGATATTTTGTGGACTATACTCAGCGGTAGTAAGTTGGTGGTTGTTGATATCCCTCCATTGGTGTAGGGTCTGTGCTTGGCAGAGTGGGTGAGGTTATATCCTGCCTGGTTTGGCCCTGTCCGGGGGGATTGTCTGGGTATTGTCGGAGGGGGCCACAGTGTCTCCTGACCCCTCCTGTCTCAGCCTCCAGTATCTATGCTGCAATAGTCTATGTGCCGGGGGGCTAGGGTCAGTTTGTTAAATCTGATGTTATTATCCGGTGTCTTGTGTGAATTTAAGTATGCTCCCTCTAATTCTCTCTCTCTCCCACTCTACCTCCTCTCCCGGAGGACCTGAGCCTACCCGGAGGACCATTCTTCAGGACCACCTGCCCTGATGACTCCTAGCTGTCCCCAGTCCACCTGGTCGTGCTGCTGCACCGGTTTCAACTCTTTTGCCTGCGGTTATGGAACCCTGACCTGTTCATTGGACGTGCCACCTTGTCCCAGACCTGCTGTTTTCATCTCGCTCTCGCTCTACCTGCGCTCTATTGCACTGAAAAACCAAGTAACATTCACTCCTGATGTATTTACCTGTTGCAACCTCCACAACTACTTTTATTATTATTTGACCCTGCTGGTCATCTATGAACATTTGAACGTCTTGGAGAAAGAACTGGCCTTAATGGCCATGAATTGTTATAATCTCCACCCGGCACAGCCAGAAGAGGACTGGCCACCCCTCAGAGCCTGGTTCCTCTCTAGGTTTCTTCCTAGGTTTTGCCTTTCTAGGGAGTTTTTCCTAGCCACCGTGCTTCTACATCTGCATTGCTTGCTGTTTGGGGTTTTAGGCTGGGTTTCTGTATAACACTTTGTGACATCGGCTGATGTAAAAAGCACTTTATAAATAAATTTGATTTGAATTGATTTGATACCCAATAAGATTCAAGGCTGTAATTGCTGCCAAAGGTGCTTCAACAAAGTATTGAATAAAGGGTCTGAATACTTATTGTCACGATCGCTATGAAACAGGACCCGAGGCGCAGAGCTGTAGTGTGAATACATTCCTTTATTCCAGTAATAATCCCAAAACCGAACAAAGAAGAGACAGCGACCATGAACCGGCATGAAAAACAAAGCAACACACACAAAAACCCAGAAACACAGGTGAAACAACTGAACTTAAATATAATCCCCAATTAGAGACAACTCAAGACAGCTGGCTCTAATTGGGGATAAGACCAAAAGAAAATAAACACCCAGAACTATTGTCAGGTCCTGACTGTGGCCATCCAACTCCCACTAGGGGGAGCCAGAGACCTGGCCTCAGTCAGGGCCTGACACTCATGTAAATGTGATATTTCAGTTTACATTTTTTTTATAAATTTGCAAAAAAATGTATTCATTTGTTTTTGCTTTTTCATTATGGGCTGTTGGTTGCAGATTGATGAGGGGAAAAAAACTATTGAATCAATTTTAGAATAAGGCTGTAACGTAACAAAATGTTGTTGAAGTCAAGGGGTCTGAATACTTTCCAGATGCACTGTACCACGGCTAAGGGCTGTGTCCAGGCACTCTGCGTTGCATCGTGCATATGAACAGCCCTTAGCCGTGGTATATTGGCCATACCACACCTCCTCGGGCCTTATTACTTAATTATCCTGAGTGCCATGTTACCATGCTATATTGCTCTATTATTCTGAGATTCTGTCATTTTCCTGTTCAATCATTCCCCCTTTTGTATAATTTTCTCTGCGATTACTTATTCTTTAGTTCTGGGAGCATTAATTAATTTCTGACATGGACATGGTCAAAGGCCATTTTCTGAGCATTATCTTCTGTGCGGTTATTGTATAGCTTGGAGCTTATTGGAGCTGATGTTAATGTCTTCTTTGTAGAATCCTCTATAGTCTTTCAGATCTTTAGCTCGGAGCTTATTGGAGCTGATGTTATTGTCTTCTTTGTAGAATCCTCTATAGACTTTCAGATCTTTAGCTTGGAGCTTATTGGAGCTGAGGAAAATGTCTTCTTTGTAGAATCCTCTATAGACTTTCAGATCTTTAGCTTGGAGCTTATTGGAGCTGATGGAAATGTCTTGTTTGTAGAATCCTCTATAGACTTTCAGATCTTTCAAACATTTTTATACACTGAGTGAACAAAACATTAAGGACTATGCTATGATCCCTTATTGATGTCACTTGTTAAATCCACTTCAATCAGTGCGGATGAAGGGGAGGAGACAGGTTAAAGAAGGATTTTTAAACCTTGAAACAATTGAGACATAGATTGTGTATGTGTGCCATTCAGAGGGTGAATGAGCAAAACAAAATATTTAAGTGCCTTTGAATGGGGTATGGTAGTAGGTGCCAGGCACACCGGTTTGTGTCAAGAACTGCTACGCTGCTGGGTTTTTCACGCTCAACGGTTTCTGTGTGTATTAAGAATGGTCCACCAACCAATGGACATCCAGCCATCTTGACACAACTGTGGGAAGCATTGGAGTCAACATGGGCCAGCATCCCTGTGGAACACTTTTAAATGTTGTACTCTCCTGAACAAGTCCCCGCTGTTTTCCGTCACACCTCACTGCAAGCTTGGGAGCATGACCAACTCAATTACCTGGGATAGGTACAGCTGTTAAACAAAGGGCACCTCAGTTCCAGGTCACTTCCCATTAGCAGAGAGGGATCAAAGGAAACGTTTGGTTGAGTGCTTTACTGTGCATAACTTTCTTTCTTTTTTAATGCAGAGATGACAAGCATGAAAGTATTAACTTTCCAGGAACTTAACAAAAATATATACACTTCCTAATATTGAGTTGCACCCCCTTTTGCCTTCAGAACAGCTTCAATTCGTCGAGGAATGGACTAAAAGGTGTCGAAAGTATTGCTAGCTAGCTCATGTTGACTACAATTCTTCCCACAGTTGTGTCAAGTTGGCTGGATGTCTTTTAGGTGGTGGACCATTCTTGATACACACAGGAAACTGATGTTGGCACCTACTACCATACACCATTCAAAGGCACTTAAATATTTTGTCTTGCCCATTCTGAATGGCACACATACACAATCCACGTTTCAATTGTCTCAAGGCTTAAACATCATTCTTTAACCTGTCTCCTCCCCTTCATCTACACTGATTGAAGTGGATTTAACAGGTGACATCAATAAGGGATCATAGCTTTCCCCTGGATGAACCTAGTCAGTATGTAATGGAAAGAGCATGTTTTGTAGAGTCAGTGTATGTTTGTTTAATGCTTGTGTTGTGAGCTAATTGGAGTGCGACAAATAGTATGGTTTTACCTCCAATTTATGTTTACCTTTTGCATTCGTCTTTATTGGATGTTGCGGTTACTGTGTACACAAACTACCTTATAGTGAGAGGCGTTTATTTGAATTCTTGCTTTAATTTGTCTCTTCTTCAACTTCACATGAGTTATTTCACTAGTAATTGCAATTACTGCACAGCTTTACTTCCAAGGCCTTCAAACATACATTTTTTATTCAGCTGTACATCTCTAGGCAGATATAGGTAGCATTCAAGTCATTAAGATGCTTAAGGTAACTCACAAGGTTCAATGCCTTTGAAATAAACTGCTCTGAAAGAAGGCATAGCTCTGTTTTTTCTGTAGTCCAATTCTGTTAATAAACTGCTGAAGAAAAAAGGCATAGCTCTGCATAGTTACGTCACGTCATACTGTAATCTGCAGTGACTCACTTCATGTTGACTCACAGGTGCAACAGAATTCGGCGTTCTAGAGTACCAAATTCTGAAATATAATAGTATGTAGGGCCACATACTATTGAGACCAGCGTTGAATTGGAATGTCTGTTCTATCCATTGTAATTCTATGGTGGTTATCCTTTTTTCCATCCTTCTGACGTTATTTTCTCTGTTGGGTTTCCCACAGGAGTCCAGGTGGAACTTCCTGGCCTTCCTGGCCTTACGGGCTTTGCTGCAGCTCGGTGTGCTGCCCTACCTCCCCGAAAGCCTTCCTTCCGATGGAGAAGAGGGATGAGGCCGGTGCAGAGAAAGGGAAATTCTCTTAAATAAGCTCACACAAGGGTTTACATAGCCTTTGCATATAAATATGCTGCAGTGAATTAGTTTTGGTTTGTGTACTTATGATTATACTCATCACACATTGGAATAGATTACCTGTAAGGGGAACAATATGTTGATATAACAATTCAATAAACGGTGTGCTGTTGAACTAGCCTACTTGCAGAAATGTTGCCAGAAACTCCTGAAGAATGCTGAATTGCAGAAGTGCTCATACACATCTGCACGAAAGAGTATGTTGAATGCTAATTATTCTAGATTTTTTAATCTTTCTTTAAATCTGGACTCCTTAATTGGTGGAATGGCCATCTCATCATTCAAAGACTCAATCATGGACACTCTTACTTTGCATGATGTATTGTCATCTCTACCTTCTTGCCCTTTGTGCTTTTGTCTGTGCCCAATAATGTTTGTACAATGTTTTGTGCTTCTACCATGTTGTGTTGCTACCATGTTGTTGTCATGTTACTTTGCTACCATGCTGTGTTGTCATGTGTTGCTGACTTGCTATGTTGTTGTCTTAGGTTTCTCTTTAGGTGGTGTTGTTTTGTCTCTCTTGTCGTGATGTGTGTTTGGTCCTATATTTATATTTCATTTATTTGTATAAAAAAAATATATATATATCCCAGCCCCCGTCCCTGCAGGAGGTCTTTTGCCTTTTGTTAGGCCGTCATTGTAAATAAGAATTTGTTCTTAACTGACTTGCCTAGTTAAATCAAGGTTAAATAAATAAATAAATGAATAAATGTCAGTTTGGGATATTACAACAACAAAGAAGTTACTGCAAACAAGGAGCACTGTTTATTTATTTTTCTCTGACATCATTGCACAAGTTATATGACAGCAGAAAATGCAGTGCAATTTGTTTTACCTCGCAGCCGAATGCTCCTCTCCTCCTTTTTATCAACTAAACAAAAAACAATAACGAAGGCTCTGGGGTGAACCGTGGCAGTTTCCCCTAATGTGGATTCCATCTTTAAACTTTGTGGCAAAGAACAGCATGGGTTAGCACAGTACAAACCACTTTTTTAAATACTGTAATGTCAGATATCCCTAAAGGATTGTTTTATCAAGTCTATGGAGAAACGTTGATCCCTGGTCTTTGTAGTCATGTTATAAATTATCCATGGAGACCCTTGAATGGACTGCCTTTTGCTTTTGTACTGTAACCTCCATACACAAGACTGGGAGGGTTAAACTCTGGAGGTTGAAGGAAATCATTCACTGGGCAGCGTTTTAGTGGAGCAAAACTTAAGTTTCTTTATTTTCCATAAAGCAGGGGAAAGGGGGAAGGGAGAGAACGGTAACTCAGGTAATTCCTCTTTCTCAGGTTGCTCCTTGATGCCTCAGTCTATTTCTGGAAGGGAGGCAAGAAGAGGTGTAGGATTAGTTTAGGTGATCCATTTTACTCACGTTGTCAACTAGGCCTCTATCTTCAAGAGGGTGGTCATGTTATGACTGGTCCAACGCCTGGGCTGGGCTGGGGGACATCCAACTCCCTGTGCCTGCTCTCTTCTCATCCTGCTCTCCTTACTGTGGCTTCCTTGTTCTCTTTTTAAGTGGCTGCTAATTGGGTCCAACAGCCTGCAGCTGAGGCACCCTGTCAGAGGGAAAATGGTGCACACCTGTGTTGGAGCTGTCCTTGGTCCTGAACACTGTTTAGCCCAGACCTTGTGTCCTCCTCTGATGGTGCTCTCCATGGTGCTGCAGGTGACCGTGCTGTGTTGTGGAGGACTGTGTTTCCTTCTGGCCACCACATACCCCCTTTTCCAGCTCCAAGCTCCTGTTTGGAGCGCACGCCCAAAAGCCGTCCTGCCTCCTGGACATGGCATCAGCATTTGCATGAGAGTTCCCAGCCCGGTGTTCTACTTTAAACTGGAAGTCCTGCAACTGAAGAAACCAGCGAGTGATTCGTGCATTTTTCCCTTTGTTTTGAGACATCCATTTAAGCGGGGCATGATCAGTTACTAAGATAAACTTTCGACCCAACAGGTAATATCTCAATTTTTCAATAGCCCATTTTACAGCAAGACATTCCTTTTCCACTGTGGCATAATTCTTCTCGTTGGGCAGCAGCTTACGGCTAATGAACATGACTGGGTGTTCCATACCATCCTGAAACTGAGACAGTACTGCTCCAACCCCTACTTCAGAGGCATCTGTTTGTAGAACAAACGGTTTGTTGAAGTTTGGGGCTTGTAGGACTGGTTCACAACAGAGAGATTGCTTCAGTTCGATGAAGGCCAGTTCTGCTTCTTCGGTCCAGCTCACCTGGTTTGGGAGGTACTTGCGGGTCAATTCAGTTAAGGGGGCTGCTTTTGTGGCGAAGCCCGGTATGAATGTCCGGTAGTAACCAAGTAACCCCAGGAAGGTCCTTACCTGTTTCTTGGTTTGAGGCCGGGGCCAGGTGAGTATGGAATCAATCTTGTTAGGTTGGGGTTTCACATTTCCTCTCCCAACCGTGTACCCTAGATAGTTGGCCTCTTCTTGGGCAAGCGAACACTTGTTTGGGTTTGCTGTGAGAGCCGCTGACCGTAGTGCTTGTAAGACCGCGTCTAGGTGGTGGAGATGTTCCTCCCAACTCCTGTCATGGATAACAATGTCGTCCAGATATGCAGCCGCATATTGCTGGTGTGGACGTAGGACTCTATCCATGAGTCTTTGAAACGTGGCTGGTGCCCCATGGATCCCAAAAGGAAGAACCCGGTATTGAAAGGCCCCCTCAGGAGTGGAGAAGGCGGTTTTTGGTCTGGCTTGGGGGGTCAGAGGTACTTGCCAGTACCCTTTTGTCAAGTCCAGGGTTGTGATGAATCTTGCAGGGCCCAATCGCTCAATCAACTCATCTATCCTTGGCATAGGGTAAGCGTCAAATTGGGAAACTTCATTCACTTTTCTGTAGTCGTTACAGAATCGTGTGCTCCCGTCCGGTTTTGGGACTAGGACGATAGGACTTGACCATGCACTTTGGGATTCCTCTACAACCCCTAGTTCAAGCATTTTCTTTACTTCCGCTCGGATGGCTGCCCTTTTTGCTTCTGGGATCCTGTAAGGTCGAAGTCTAACAACCTTCCCTGGTTCTGTTACTATATCATGGGTTATAAGGGAGGTCCGTCCAGGCAGATCAGAGAAGACGTCACGGTTTCGCCACAGAAGTTCTCGTAACTCCTGCTTTTGCCTAGGCGAGAGCTGTTCACCCATCTTTACCTGCGGGGTTGTAGGAGAAGTGACACTGGCTGTGAGTACATCGCTTGGAGGGGTGATAGGTTCATGCCACGATTTCAGAAGGTTTATATGGTAGATTTGCTGGCCTTTCCTTCGGCCGGGTTGGCGTACTCTGTAGTTGACTGGGCCCATCCGCTCTACAATCTCATAGGGTCCCAGCCACTTGGCCAGGAATTTGCACTCGTTGGATGGGACTAGAACTAATACCTTTTCTCCAGGATGAAAATCTCTAATCTTGGCCCCCCTGTTGTATATTTTGGCCTGCTGTTGTTGGGCCTGTTGCATGTGTTCCCTTACAACTGGCCAGATCCTTGCCATTCGGTCATGCATCTGTTCAACATGCTCAATGACGGTGCGGTGGGGTGATGGCTGCTGTTCCCAACTCTCTTTAGCGAGGTCCAGAATCCCTCGCGGTCGCCTCCCATAGAGGAGTTCAAAGGGCGAGAAGCCAGTGGAGCTCTGTGGGACTTCTCGAATAGAGAACAGGACATATGGTAACAGTTGATCCCAATTTTTTCCATCAATGTCAATCACTTTCTTTAACATTTGTTTAAGGGTTTTGTTAAACCTCTCTACCAGCCCATCAGTCTGGGGGTGGTATATGGAGGTTTTGAGTTGTTTCACCTTCAGTTGGCGGCAGGTCTCTTTCATTACCGTAGACATGAAGCACGAGCCTTGGTCAGTAAGGATCTCGTCTGCTATCCCCACCCAGCTGAAGAGTTGGACCAGTTCTCTGGCCACGGCCTTTGAGGTTGCTGCTCGGAGAGGTATGGCCTCTGGGAATCGGGTGGCATAGTCAAGGATGACTAGAATGTATCGGTGTCCACGGTTCGATTTTGGCAGCGGTCCCACAATGTCCAGTGCAATCCTGCTGAAAGGGGTCTCAATGATTGGCAGAGGGATAAGGGGGTTTCTGTATGTTATCTTGGGGCTGTTGCGTTGACATTCAGAACAGTGACGACAATAATCTTCGACTGCCTTTTTGACCCCGGGCCAATAGAAACGCGTGAGGATCCTTTCATAGGTCTTTTCTGCCCCCAAATGGCCCCCTAGCAAGTGAGTGTGGGCTAAATACAACACCTTAGTGGCATAGGGCTTGGGGACCAACAACTGGTCTATAATTTCACCCCTTCGCTGATCCACTCTATACAACAATCTGTTTTTGATCATAAAATGGGGATAAGTGAGTCTACTCACCCCAACTCGTGGCTGGCCCTCGACCACCTGGACATTCCCCCATGCTTGGCTCAGTACCGGGTCTTGCAGTTGAGCAGTGCCGAACCGTCCCAGCCTTTCTCCCTGGAGGGTTTCTGCCGGGGGAAATTCTGAAAATACTTCATGGGATTCTATGTCGTCACGAATCTGTACACCTTCGGGATCTTCTGATGCAGTGGCAGTGGAGTCAGAGTGAGGTTCCTCACCTCTATCCCCATTGAGGGGCTCTTCAGGGCTGGTTGCATCTGTGGTCCCGGCATTGGTTAGACGGTCTCTTCTTCTGCGCCGAGTAGGTCTCTTCCCCTCGGTAGCTCGGTTTGTCCAGTAGGCAGAAAATGCTTGACAGTCCCGGCCGACCAGGACCGGGACTGGCAGGTGATCCACGACCCCTGCTCGTACTCGGAATTGCCCCCGTGGGGTGACCATGCTGAATTCTGCAGTGGGGTAGTTCCTGGTGTCCCCATGGATACAGGACACCGAGATCTCTCTTCCCCTGTTTGGCCCTACAAACTCTGGTCGGATTAGTGTTACCATACTGCCTGAGTCTATGAGGGCTTCTGTGTCTTTGCTCCCAATCTTAACAGGGACTTTAGGGGCGGCCGCCCCCTCATGAGCCCAGCAAGTGGTAAGGAAATGGCATGGGAACCTTGATTCCGAGGTACTGGCCGTGGGCATTAGCTCCTCTCGGCCTGGGCAATCCCGGGCCAGGTGTCCCTCCCTCCCACACGTGAAGCATCGGAATGGAGCAGGATTTCGCAGAGGCCTTTCCCCTTTCCAGTTTCCTTGGGTCTTTAGGGGTCTTGCTTGGACTGCTGCGGGGTGCTTCTTAAGAGGCTCTCGCTCTTGACTCTGTTTCCAAGAGGGGTTTTTGGGTACTTCAGGTTTCAGCAGGCTCACAGTCACCTGGTGGTTTTCTAGGAGTGCAATCAAGGCATCTACGCTTTGTGGTCCTTGTTGAGCCACATATTTTTTTGCATCTGCAGGCAGGCCACGTGTGCATCGATCAATCGCTACTCTTGCTACAGCAGGTGGCCCATCTCCTTCCTCTAGCCAGCTTCTCACCATGCGGGTTAACGTGGTTACTTGAGCCCGTGCTGGAAGTGATGAATGGTATTCCCAGCTATGGACACGCTGGGCCTTGGCAGGCAGGCTGAGCCCATATTGGGCGAGGATCGATCTCTTGACCACTTCATAATTTGTTGCCTCATGAACGGTGAGGTCACGGCAGGCCTTCTGGGCTTCCCCAGTTAGAAGAGGGAGTATCAGGTTCGCCCAGTCTGCCCTGGGCCATCCCTCTCTGTGGGCCGTTTTTTCAAAGATATCGAGGTAGGTTTCAACATCATCTTCTCTAGTCATTTTAGTCAGATAATCTTGGGGTCTCCTACCGTGTGCCTCAGTCCTTCGGCAGAGCTCGGTGACTGCTGCATTCAGAGTGGTTTGGGCCTGCAGAATGGCGGTCAGGGCTTCCTCCATTTTCTTGTTGTTTCTCTTCACTGTCTGTATCCAAAGCGAGGTTTCACTGGTGCCTGCATTCTCCACCATATGTAACCTCCATACACAAGACTGGGAGGGTTAAACTCTGGAGGTTGAAGGAAATCATTCACTGGGCAGCGTTTTAGTGGAGCAAAACTTAAGTTTCTTTATTTTCCATAAAGCAGGGGAAAGGGGGAAGGGAGAGAACGGTAACTCAGGTAATTCCTCTTTCTCAGGTTGCTCCTTGATGCCTCAGTCTATTTCTGGAAGGGAGGCAAGAAGAGGTGTAGGATTAGTTTAGGTGATCCATTTTACTCACGTTGTCAACTAGGCCTCTATCTTCAAGAGGGTGGTCATGTTATGACTGGTCCAACGCCTGGGCTGGGCTGGGGGACATCCAACTCCCTGTGCCTGCTCTCTTCTCATCCTGCTCTCCTTACTGTGGCTTCCTTGTTCTCTTTTTAAGTGGCTGCTAATTGGGTCCAACAGCCTGCAGCTGAGGCACCCTGTCAGAGGGAAAATGGTGCACACCTGTGTTGGAGCTGTCCTTGGTCCTGAACACTGTTTAGCCCAGACCTTGTGTCCTCCTCTGATGGTGCTCTCCATGGTGCTGCAGGTGACCGTGCTGTGTTGTGGAGGACTGTGTTTCCTTCTGGCCACCACAGTACACAGGGACATCCCACCCCCCTGTTTCCCGGGAACGGTTAGATCGGTTGAGAGTTAAAACTTGAAGGATGTGCTTTTTGAGGAGGTTTTACTCTTGACAGAATGGGGCTAAGACCGTCACGTTAACTTGAAGTCCCAAAGGAATGTATTTATTTATTTATTTATTTATTTATTTCCGTTCATCCAATACTGTGGCATTGCTCTCCATTGTACATTATGCCCATGCCTCAAAGTACCAAGTTCAGTCGTATACTGGACATAGAGTCAGGTTTGTTTCGTAAGATAGATTGATTAGTACCACTAGTGGCCAGCTGTCTCATTTTACAACCCTGGCTACTGTACTTGTCCCAGTGTCCATTATTGCTATTCTTTACTTTGGGTGGATCCCTAATTAGAGGCAGCTGCTACCCTTTGTCTCTAATTAGGGATCCCATATATGTTGAGTCTGTCCTTCACTCTGGTGTGGGTTGTTATCGTTATATGTCGCAGTCACGGTGAAGTAAGTGTGCTTTTTGTTACGTTTAAAATATCGTGCTTTTGTTTTAACGTAACGTGTGAAATTCGTGTTTTGGTTTCGTTTAGTGGTTCGTCATTTTTGTGTTTGTTATACATAGTGTTACTTTCTGAGCCATACATAGTATAACGAATAAAAGATGTCAAACTACTACAATCCCTGCGCTGCGTCTTGGTCTCTCCCCACACACATGCGTGACAGTCAACAAAACAATGTCTCTCTGTGACAGGTGAAGGATCTTCTAAACAAACAAAAATAGTTCTACAAGCAGTTGTTACAACAATAAGAAAATAGCTTCAAGTGTTTTGTCCAAATACTGGTGGATTCAATTAATAAAAGAATGGACGACCTGACCAGAGAGTTCCAGGACCTGAAGAACAGTTTGCAGTTCTCCCAGGGTCAGCTCGATGAGTTTAAACAGGAGAATGGCAAGATGACAGCAATCTGTATGTCATTGAGAGAGGACATTCTGTATGTGAATCCATGATAACATTGACAGAGAAATCAGATTATCTCAAGGTGGAACAACATTGCTGGAATTACAGAATCTCCACATGACACAAAGTGAGAGAAAATCCACCACTTGCTCAGGTGCCAGGCCCAGGCCGATAGTCGTCAAGTTCCTGAGGTTCAAGGACAAGGTAGAGGTTCTGGAAAGAGCCAAGAACTTGATGGGAACGTACATCTAACTCAATGAGGACTATCCTGAAACTGAGAGCCAGAAGAGAAAATAACTTATCCCAGCCATGAAAGCTGCCAGAGTGCGTGGGGACATTGCTTACATCCGATATGACAGGCTCGTTGTCCACCCTCCCTCCCAAAAGCCTGGAAGGGATGAGAGAGCCCAGCCTATGGGTTCGTAGCTTCTACCCCGCAGCACACACACACACACACTTACACACACCAACTGATTAATGGACTGCTAAATGTGTTCGTTTCTTTCACTTGCTTTGTTTGTTCTTTTCCATATTATGTCTATCTCTGATAAGCTACTCGGGAAATGGTTGAAAATAGACCATATTAATATACAGTGGGGAGAACAAGTATTTGATACACTGCCGATTTTGCAGGTTTTCCTACTTACAAAGCATGTAGAGGTCTGTAATTTTTATCATAGGTACACTTCAACTGTGAGAGACGGAATCTAAAACAAAAATCCAGAAAATCACATTGTATGATTTTTAAATAATTAATTTGCATTTTATTGCATGACATAAGTATTTGATCACCTACCAACCAGTAAGAATTCCGTCTCTCACAGACCTGCTAGTTTTTCTTTAAGAAGCCCTCCTGTTCTCCACTCATTACCTGTATTAACTGCACCTGTTTGAACTCGTTACCTGTATAAAAGACACCTGTCCACACACTCAATCAAACGGACTCCACACACTCAATCAAACAGCTGTGTAAGGACATCAGGGATAAAATTGTAGACCTGCACAAGGCTGGGATGGGCTACAGGACAATAGGCAAGCAGCTTGGTGAGTAGGCAACAACTGTTGGCGCAATTATTAGAAAATGGAAGAAGTTCAAGATGACGGTCAATCTCCCTTGGTCTGGGGCACCATTCAAGATCTCACCTCATGGGGAATCAATGATCATGAGGAAGGTGAGGGATCAGCCCAGAACTACACGGCAGGACCTGGTCAATGACCTGAAGAGAGCTGGGACCACAGTCTCAAAGAAAACCATTAGTAACACACTGCGCCGTCATGGATTAAAATCCTGCAGCGCACGCAAGGTCCCCCTGCTCAAGCCAGCGCATGTCCAGGCCCGTCTGAAGTTTGCCAATGACCATCTGGATGATCCAGAGGAGGAATGGGAGAAGGTCATGTGGTCTGATGAGACAAAAATAGAGCTTTTTGGTCTAAACTCCACTCGCCGTGTTTGGAGGAAGAAGATGAGTACAACCCCAAGAACACCATCCCAACCGTGAAGCAAGCATGGAGGTGGAAACATCATTCTTTGGGGATGCTTTTCTGCAAAGGGGACAGGACGACTGCACCGTATTGAGGGGAGGATGGATGGGGCCATGTATCGCGAGATCTTGGCCAACAACCTCCTTCCCTCAGTAAGAGCATTGAAGATGGGTCGTGGCTGGGTCTTCCAGCATGACAACGACCCGAAACACACAGCCAGGGCAACTAAGGAGTGGCTCCGTAAGAAGCATCTCAAGGTCCTGGAGTGGCCTAGCCAGTCTCCAGACCTGAACCCAATAGAAAATCTTTGGAGGGAGCTGAAAGTCCGTATTGCCCAGCGACAGCCCTGAAACCTGAAGGATCTGGATGGAGGAGTGGGCCAAAATCCCTGCTGCAGTGTGTGCAAACCTGGTCAAGAACTACAGGAAACGTATGATCTCTGTAATTGCAAACAAAGGTTTCTCTACCAAATATTAAGTTCTGCTTTTCTGATGTATCAAATACTTATGTCATGCAATAAAATGCAAATTAATTACTTAAAAATCATACAATGTGATTTTCTGGATTTTTGTTTTAGATTCCGTCACTCACAGTTGAAGAGTACCTATGATAAAAATTACAGACTTCTACATGCTTTGTAAGTGGGAAAACCTGCAAAATCGGCATTGTATCAAATACTTGTTCTCCCCACTGTATATACCCTTAGAAGTAAAGTTGATGAAATCAATAACTTGCTAACATCAGATAACATTCATATATGAGTCATTTTTAGACTTAGATAATTCCTTTGATGATACAGCAGTAGCAAAACAAGGATGTAACATTTATAGAAGAGACAGGAATACTTATGGGGGATGTGTTGCTATACGGGAGGACTTTTTGCCCACTCTTCTTGCATGCACAGCTCGCTTCAAGTCCCCCCATAGCATTTAGATAGGATTAAGATCTGGGCTTTGACTCGGCCATTCCGTAACCGATGGCCTCACATTCTCCTCAAGAATTCTCTGGTACAATATAGAATTCATGGTTGAGTCAATGATGGCAAGTTGGCCAGGCCCTGAGGCAGCAAAGCAGCCCCAAACCATAATGCCACCTCCTTCATGCTTTACGGTTGGTATGAGGTTCTTCTGTTCACCAAACATGGCATCTGGCATTGCGGCCAAACAACTCCACCTTTGACTCATCTGTCCAGAGCACATTGTTCCAGTAGTTTTGGTCTTTACCCAGGTGTTGTCTGGCAAACGTCAGTTGTGTCTTGATATTATTTTTGAGAGCAGAGGCTTCTTCCTTCCTGACCTGCCATGTAGGCCAAGTTTGTGCAGTCTCTTTCTGACAGTTGACCCATACACTTCAACATTGATTGTGGCAAGAGAGGCCTGTAGATCCCTTGATGTTACCCTGGGGTTCTTAGAGACTTCTATGAACATCTTTCGGTCAGCTTTTGGGCTGACTTTGGTGGGACGACTTGTCCTAGGTAGTTTGCCAGTGGTCTGGAATTTTGCCAGTGGTCTTGAATTTTCGAATTGCGTGGAAATGGAATGATGTACTTCGAATTGCATGGAAATGGATTTGTAACCCCTCCCAGACTCATGGGCATCAATAATCTTTCTTCTGAGGGCCTTGGGTAGGTCTTTTGATCTTTGAATGATGTGTTACCACACACCCATATGGTTAAGACCAAACCAGACCAATTTTCTTATCTTTATGGAAGGCTGGACCCTCCTAGGTTTCTCTCTAATGTTTTCTAATCATTTGCACTTGTTTTGGTACACCTAATTCTAATTTTAGCCATTGTATGTGATGGTAGAGATAGGGGTGTACTAACTTTTTCCCCATAAGAAAAAGGCATTTTTGTTTATTTACATTTCTTTTGTGTGATTTGTTAAATTGTGTAACCTTTTTCTGTCAATAGTGATGAAGTGAAGATTACATATCCATCTGTCCAAATATGTTAAAAATAGAGAATTTTCCAGGGGGTGTACTTACTTTTTCACATGACTGTATATACTGTATATTTATATTCCGGACTCTGACATTGCTCCTTCTAATATTAATATATTTCCATATTGCATGTATTGTTAGGTATTACTGCTCTGTTGGAGCTAGGAACCAAAGCATTTTGCTACACCCGTAATAACATCTGCAAAATGTGCACGCGTCCAATAACATTTGATCTGATTTGAATATACAGTAGTACTATTTTCAGAGTGCTAGAGTGAACAACATCCCATCACATACTGTAGAATAAAACAGAGAAGGTTAAATAGCTAGAATACTCACTGATACATAGAACACAGTCTGGCTGCTTCTCAGGAAGGCTGGCTAGCTTTAAGTAAAGGGACTACACAGGCTGCAAAAGATGGCTGAACACCTCCAACAATAGAAAACAGCATGTAAGAGAGAGACGGCACAAGCCATCACGAGTCATGATTGAACAACATCCCATCATCTGAAGCCTATAAGAAATCTGAGATGGTATAATTGTTAGAATACTCACTGAGAACACTGTCTGGCTGCTGCTCAAGGAAGGCTGGCTGGCTTCACTCTGTCAAAGTAGCAGACATTTCTGAGTCACAGTAAAGTAGTAGACAGCACCACTACAGCGTGATGCTAGTCAGACTGACACAGCGTGTTCTGTTACCGCCTCTTTTTCCCATCTCCTTGCTTTACTTACAAAGTCTATCTAAATTACATGTAAAGATTTACCAGAGTTTGGAAAGGAGTGAAATGACTGAAGTCATGTTGCAATGAGAATGCATCAACACCCGTCTGTACAGTGTGATTTTTCATAGTTATTGACACTGTGTTTGTTTATAATCCCATTGCAAAGAAACTGTGAAAACCTCAGACAAATTCAAACGTTTTTTATTTTATTGCATCACAACCTCAATGGGGTAATGTTGGTTTCGCCATAAATTGTCCTAAGGCATTAGGATTGGAGCTATATCATTCTTATAATGACTTTATTATGAAAGCACTACGTTTTTCTGCCTCAAGTTGTTGCTATCAAACTTCTCTTTCCTTTGGGCTTTTTCTGTGTGCTTTCGGCTTGGGCATTTTGTCCAGTGCTCTGTGACAATGGCATTGTGAGAAACGTTTGCACAAAATACATCTGTAGCAAATTGAATTTCAGCTCCCTCTCCTCTCCGCCGCCCCTTCCCTTGCTCACTCTTTGTCAGCCTCTAAACATTGACTCATTTTCATGGAGATCTAGCTGGGGCTCTGTACTGATAATATCCTGGTGTCTGGTGAGGTCCTTCCTGTAACAATCTATTGTTGTTTCACAGAGTCTAGTGTGTGTACCACTCCTGCACTGTGAGTTGTGAGCTGTGAGTTGTGGGCTATGGGCTGTGGGCTGTGGGCTGTTGGCTGTTGGCTGTGGGCTGTGGGCTGTGGGCTATGGGCTTAGAGCTGTGGGCTGTGAGCTGTGGGCTGTGGGCTGTGGGCTGTGAGCTATGGGCTGAGAGCTGTGGGCTGTGAGCTGTGGGCTGTGGGCTGTGGGCTGTGAGCTATGGGCTGAGAGCTGTGGGCTGTGGGCTGTGGGCAGGCTCAGATTCCAGCAGTCTCACATACAGTGACGTGAAAACGTATTTGCCCCCTTTCTGATTTTCTCTTTTTTTGCTCAAATCAAATGTAATTTGTCACATGCGCCGAATACAACAGGTGTAGACCTTACGGTGAAATGCTTTCTTACAAGCTCTAAATCAACAATGCAGTTTTAAGAAAAATAAGAGTTAATAAAATATAAATTAAATAAACTAAAGTAAAAAAGTTTTTAAAAAAGCATAGGGTGAATTAAATAACAATTAAGAGGCTATATACAGGGGTACCGGTACAGAGTCAATGTGTGGGGGTACAGGTTAGTCAAGGTAGTTCAGGTAATATGCACATGTAGGTAGGGGTAAAGTGACTATGCATAGATAATAAACAGTGAGTAGCAGCCGCGTAAAAAAGGGGGTGGGGATCAATGTGTTGAGGATCAGTGTTGCCTACCCTTACCACATGAGGGAGGCCCGTCAAAAAGTCCAGGATCCAGTTGCAGAGGGAGGTGTTTAGTCCCAGGGTCCTTATTTTAGTGATGAGCTTTATGGGCACTATGGTGTTTAATGCTGAGCTGTAGTCAATTAACAGCATTCTCACATAGGTGTTCCTTTTGTCCAGGTGGGAAAGGGCAGTGTGGAGTGCAATAGAGATTGGGTCATCTGTGGTTCTGTTGGGGCGGTATGCGAATTGGATTGGGTCTAGGGTTTCCAGGATGATGGTGTTGATGTGAGCCATGACCTGCCTTTAAAAGCACTTCTTGTGCTACGGGGCGGTAGTCATTTTGGCAGGTTACCTTTGCTTTCTTGAGCACAGGGACTATGGTGGTCTGCTTGAAACATGTAGGTATTACAGACTCAGGGAGAGGTTGAAAACGTCAGTGAAGACACTTGCCAGTTGGTCCGCACATGCTCTGAGTACCCGTCCTGTGAATGTTTAAAGGTCTTGCTCACATTGGCTACAGAGAGCGTGATCACACAGTCGTCCGGAACAGCTGGTGCTTTCATGCATACTTCAGTGTTGCTTGCCTCAAAGCGAGCAAAAAATACATTTTGTCTTCCAGTTGCACTTCTCCACTGGATGAGAATTCACAAACAAGCATTCTATCAGCAGACACCTGACTGATATATAGCTACTTTTCTCTGGTACTTTTCTTGGTGTAGCCAGTCTACTTTTCTCTGGGTAAAATGCTAGATTAACCTGCTCCTGCTTTCTCCCATTATGCTACAACACGTGACTGGCTCAACTGTTCTGTGGAAGTCTGGTAAGCTTCATAAGGTAAAATAAATACTTTCAATGGTAATGACGGTTTTGAAGAACTGTCCCGTGGCTATTTCCAGATACCCCGCCCAAGCCTACCTGCAATGCAGGAAATGTAAAACGTGTAGTGTGTTTGAAGTTTGTAATTTCCACTTTGAAATTTCAGACTTGATTTTCCCTTACAAAACATGTATCAACCCCTACAAAAATAGTAATTCATTATAATCCACATGATAATTCACATTTCCTGTTGCTGCAGGATTATTTTCCTGTAGTAGCAAACTGGCTGAAATTAAGATAGCAGCTGTTTGTCTCTATATAGATTTCAACATTTAATAGGGCTCTTCATGTTGTGCACCCTCAGTTTTCCCTGGTCACAATACTGTTCTGGTGACGTGAAAGAGTTTGATGGTACATGGGACTCTATTAAAAAACAATCTTTCCGGTTCAGGTTTCACACTCTGACTCATTCTATGTCCTTAAAGCTAGAATCCGCAGTTGAAACAAGAGCAAAGCAGCTGTTTTGGTAAAAAGCTGATAGATGAGCCTGGAGACATGTAGTCACTCTCAAATTCATAGACAGAGCTATGGGTACAAGGACTGACCATACATTATGTAAAAATTAAAGTTTTAACCATGTTTTGCTATACAGTGTTTGTTTACAAATATTGGAGTAAAAAAAGCTTATATTTTGGAATCTGATGGGGTACAACATTTAAACTAAACTCATGAGGCATTTATAAATTATATTCTTCAAGAATCAATGGGTTTATATCGTAAATTAAGAAGTACAAAAATGGATGTAGCAATGAAGTATTCTAGCTTTAATCAATGGAAACTCATTTCAATCCCCCAATGTGTAATGCTTAAGCAATAAGGCCGGAGGGAGTGTGGTATATGGCCAATATACCACGGCTAAGGGCTGTTCTTATGTACGACACAACACGGAGTGCCTGGATAGAGCCCTTAGCCGTGGTATATTGGCAAAATACCACAAACCCCCGAGGTGCCTTATTGGTTACCAACAAAATTAGAATCGTAAAAATAAATGTTTCGTCATACCCGTGGTATATACCACGGCTGTCAGCCAATCAGCATTCAGGGCTCGAACCACCCAGTTTATAATATGCTTCATCACCCTGATGCTGTCGTTGTCTTCAGTGACCAGATGTCAGCAGTGCTGGCTGGAGGTGTAGGTGGGCCGGTGGCTGTGATTGACGGCTACTGATGGGGTGAGGGGCTCCTAGGCGAGAGGCCCCCTTCTGAGGAGCAGAGTCCCCTGGGTCGCAGCTGTGTTTGAAGGCAGCTAGCTACCTGGCAGCTGTGTTAGAAGGCAGCTAGCTACCTGGCAGCTGTGTTTGAAGGCAGCTAGCTACCTGGAAGCTGTGTTTGAAGGCAGCTAACTACCTGGCAGCTGTGTTTGAAGGCAGCTAGCTACCTGGCAGCTGTGTTTGAAGGCAGCTATCTACCTTGCAGCTATGTTTGAAGGCAGCTAGTTACCTGGCAGCTGTGTTTGAAGGCAGCTAGCTACCTGGCAGCTGTGTTTGAAGGCAGCTAACTACCTGGCAGCTGTGTTTGAAGGCAGCTAGCTACCTGGCAGCTGTGTTTGAAGGCAGCTATCTACCTTGCAGCTATGTTTGAAGGCAGCTAGTTACCTGGCAGCTGTGTTTGAAGGCAGCTAGCTACCTGGCAGCTGTGTTTGAAGGCAGCTAGCTACCTAGCAGCTGTGTTTGAAGGCAGCTAGCTACCTAGCAGCTGTGTTTGAAGGCAGCTAGCTACCTGGCAGCTAGTAGCTTCCTCTCATCCCACTTATATGGAGCAGATAAAAATCTGTTTTACAGTCCTTCAAAGAGGGAGTGATGCTGAATCACATCCACTGTAGGTATTTAGTGCACCAATTAGGCAACAGGAAGAAGCAACAGGAAAATGAGAACCCTCCACAATGTGGATTTAGAATGGCTTTTTCCACCAGCTTGCTGTGGAAACTAGCTATTATGACGTCTAGGCTGGGATTCAAACAATCAAAGATGGTTTGAATTACGGCCCTAGAGACACTATTTTGTCACTTTTGTGTTACAGTTACTTCAGCGTCATGCATCAGAGACGCGTTTGCTTTGCAGTGTTACACTCAGCTTCTGCTCTCACACATAAAAACCCAAGAGAGAGACTGTAGTGACGCATACAGAGGTATCCTGAGGTGATAGTTATCCCAGCGGTAATCACACTTGCCACAGTGTTTTGAGAACTACAGAACCGTTCATTCCCACAGGGCAACCGATGCAGCAGAGTGGTGTAAACATGCAGAGAATATAACTAACCAAGGCACTATGGAGAACTAACTGAAAAAAACACTGGGTACATTCAATATACTTACATTGTATCAGCGCACGTATGGTTGTATTTATCCACCATGAAAACGAGCATGGGAACAACATGCCTCTTATTGCACATCACGCAGAGTCCTTATTCTTAATAAAAGGAACAGCCATTTCAAACTGAAAGGAGGGAGTTGGGAGACTATGCCACGCCTGAGGCAGGAACTATAGTCCTCGCAGCAGCAAAAAGCATGTCTGCCCCTAAAGTGACTAGACCTACCTAGACCTATAGTCAGCCTCCTTTACACTCGCATCAACTCGACTTATACTACAACACGCGCCTGCCATACCTGGAGGGAACTCTTATTCCACAAGAAGGTATATCAGAAAAAAAGCCATGCTGTACACGTCTCCAAATTTATGGGTACTCGTCCAGTATTTGGAGATAGAGGTTAGATATTCATGAGAATTAAATTATGATAAATGTAATGCTTATGGCTTATCTCAGACATCACAAGCAAGGTACAATTTGTAAAATATGAATTCCCTAACACTATATCTTCCTCCTTCAAAGCAAAGGACTCCTAGAAATAAAGTATGGGTTAAGTTTGACTTTCCCTCCTCTTCCTTGACACAGTTTATAACAGCATAATTTTCTAGCTTCGCTATTTTCCCTCCTTTTGTCCATGTAGGGTTAGGGTGAAGGTTGGGGATAGGGTAAGGGTTAGGTATATGATGAGGGTTGGGGATAGGGTAAGGGTTAGGTATAGGGTGAGGGTTGGGGATAGGGTAAGGGTTAGGTATAGGGTGAGGGTTGGGGATAGGGTAAGGGTTAGGTATAGGGTGAGGGTTGGGGATAGGGTTAGGTATAGGGTGAGGGTTGGGGATAGGGTAAGGGTTAGGTATAGGGTGAGGGTTGGGGATAGGGTAAGGGTTAGGTATAGGGTGAGGGTTGGGGATAGGATAAGGGTTAGGTATAGGGTGAGGGTTGGGGATAGGGTAAGGGTTAGGTATAGGGTGAGGGTTGGGGATAGGGTAAGGGTTAGGTATAGGGTGAGGGTTGGGGATAGGGTAAGGGTTAGGTATAGGGTGAGGGTTGGGGATAGGGTAAGGGTTAGGTATAGGATGAGGGTTGGGGATAGGGTTAGGGTTAGGTATAGGATGAGGGTTGGGGATAGGGTAAGGGTTTTGCACACCTCGTTTCAAATTCCTGGTCAATGTCTTTACATGGATAGTTCACCAGGAAAATGCATGTCTTAAGAGGAGATTAATAATATATTTTCACAAAAGGCTTCTCTAAACTGATAACATGTTGTAGAGCTGCTTTTGAAGTTTGTGAAAGCTTGTATGGTATATCTACAGCCGTGTCTGAGTACCCAGAAAGAGGAAAAAGCATGTTTTTAGATGAAAATAACAAGTGGTCTGATTTTACTTCAGAGAGTGGCACAATATGACTCTGAGCTCAATTCCTACTAGAATTACTGGTTCTTCACAGGTTCCTGTGTAGCCTATTCACTCACCTGCAATGAGAGTTTCAATACCTACTGTGCTGAGGACGATGTATGGGATCACAATCTCTGCTAAGCCTGTCCTGCATGATCCCATTGGTGTAGGACCAGATCTGTTAAGAGATAACAACAATCAACCAAAACCACAAATTAAAAGTGTGGACTTTTTCGGCCACATCAATGCTTTGGCACTGCATGTGCTCACATCTCTTTCTGTGCACCACCCAAATCAATAAATACTTATGAATGATACCCCACAAAATTGTACATCGGAATTGTCCACCAATTGAAGCAACCCATTGAGAACCACCATGATTTCAAATTTAAATGGATATACGAATTAATGCTTTTCTGAATTTCAGAATTAAAGCAGTCCAGCAGCAAGTAGTTGGAATAGGCAGAGAAGACTGGCATTAATATCAATCCAACCGCCAAGGTCAGGAGCAAGGGGGATTCAAATCCGATTTGCACCATTGCGTTTTAAATCTGAATAATTTATTGACACCTTCATATGGACCTTGTCCAAAAGCAAGTTGGAAATGATTATTTGTCCTACAAAAAGGAAAGAGATAGCAACACCCCCAATAACGTAAACCCACATCACATGTTTATGAGTGTTGTTATCCTCTTTTCTTTTTGGAAGACAAAGAACATAGGTATTTCTGGCTAAGTCCACCACATTCCGACAAAAGCGATTGGTGTCACTGGCATATTTGTATTTTAAAGTAAATAAAAGTACTTTTGACACTAGCTGCTGCCGTTTAAACGAGGTCCAGAATTCCAGTCCACAGATTTAAATACAACACTTAAATATTGTATCTCTATGGATACATCCCTGTCCTTTAAATGGCAAGCCCAATCTCCTGTCTGTCTAACGGGCTGGAAAGAAAGGCCAATTTAATGCCAATTACAGTGTAAAGGTCGATTAGTGATTTAATGAAGCACTACGGTCCTTTCTGTTCTTGGTCAACTGTGTCCTTGGATTGATCCTAATCGAGCCTTTTCATTGGGAGCCCTCATGCTCATACACTGCCATTAGCGTATAATTTATTCTCTGTCGTTTCTATCACCCAGCAAAGTCACCGGTAGCGTATTCATAATGCTTGAGGTTTCCAGTGGTGTAAAGTACTTAAGTAAAAATACTTTAAAGTACTACTTAAGTCGTTTTTTGGGGTATCAGTACTTTACTTTACTATTTATATTTTTGACAACTTTTACTTTTACTTCCCTACATTCCTAAAGAAAATATTGTACTTTTAACTCCATTCATTTTCCCTGACAACCCAAAGTACTCCTTACGTTTTGAATGCTTAGCAGAACAGGAAAATTGTGAAATTCACTCACTTATCAAGAGAATACGTGGTCATCCCTACTGCCTAAGTTAGAATGTTGGCCTACCTACAGGGTCAGCCACAGTAGTTTGGTGCCCATGGAGCAAATTAGGGTTAAGTGCCTTGCTCAAGGACACATTGACAAAAACTTAACCCTAATTTGCTCCAGAGGCGCCATACTACTATGGCTGACCCTGTAGGTAGGCCAACATTGTAAATAAGAATTTGTTATTAACTGACTTGCCTAGTTAAATAAATGTTAAATAAAAAAATATAAATAAATGTTCTGGAGGACTCACTGAACACAAATACATATTTTGTAAATAATGCCTGAGTGTTGGAACATGGTGCCGTCCGCTTTGCTTAGTATAAGGAATTTGAAATGATTTATACTTTTACATTTGATACTTAAGTATATTTAAAACCAAATACTTTTACTGAAGTAGTATTTTACTGGATGACTTTGTCACGAGAGGGTGCATACATCGACCAAGACGCAGCGCAGGGATTGTAGTTCGACATTTTTATTATTTACTATGTATATAAATATCCAAATGAACGAACTGTACAAAACAAAACAAACACACAATACCCCATAATGACAAAATGTTTTTAGAATTGTTTTATTTATTTATTGAAAATGAAATGAAATATAGAATTTACATAAGTATTCACAACCCTCAGTCAATATTTTGTAGACGCACCTGTAGGACGGCAGGTAGCCTAGCGGTTAGAGCGTTTGAATACCTGAGTCGACAAAGTGAAAAAAACTGTTGAAGTATCCTTGAGCAAGGCACTTAATCCTAATTTGCTACCCTGTAGGTAGGCTGTCATTGTAAATAAGCTGTTGTTCTTAACTGACTTGCCTAGTTAAATAAAGGTTAAAAATAACTTTTTCAGGTCTTGCCATGCATTTTCAAGTAGATTTAAGTCAAAACTGTAACTCGGACACTCACAAACATTCCCTTTCTTCTTGGTAAGCAACTCCAGTGTAGATTTGGTCTATTGTTTTATGTTATAGTCCTGCTGAAAGGTGAATTCATCTCCCAGTGTCTGGTGGAAAGCAGACTGAACCAGATTTTCCTCTAGGATTTTGCCTGTGCTTAGCTCCATTCTGTTTATTTTTTATCCTGAAAAACTCCCCAGTCGTTATCGATTACAAGCATACCCATAACATGATTGTCAGACTCTGGCCATAGAGAAGCTTTGCTTCTCTATAGTTCTATGGTCAGAGTCTGGCAGATCTAGTATTTCTACGTCTGTGTGGTGTTGTGTGTGGGATCCCTAATTAGAGGCAGCTGCTATGCATTACCTCTAATTAGGGATCCTACTTATATGTCTGTGTTCCACTCCCTTGGCGTGGTTCATTGTTGTTGTTATATGTATGTCCCGTGTTCGTGCTATGTGTGTCATCTTTATATTGCATTTGTTATTTTGGATAGTTCGTTATTCTAGTTTATTTATTTAATAAACGATGTCGAACTATCGCTACGCTGCGCCTTGGTCTCTCTACACACCCGAACGTGACAATGATGCAGCCACCACAATGCTTAAAAATATGGAGAGTGGTCCTCAGTAACGTGTTGTATTGGATTTGCCCCTAACCTAACAGTTTGTATTCAGGACAAAATGTTAATTGCTTTGCCACATTTTTTGCAGTATTACTCCTTCTTCCTTCTTCCTTCTTTTCACTCTGTCAATTAGGTTAGTATTGTGGAGTAACTACAATGTTGTTGATGCATCCTCAGTTTTCTCCTATCACAGACATTAAACTATGTAACTGTTTCAAATACCTGATCTGTTTCCTTCCTCTCCGGCAACTGAGTTAGGAAGTATGCCTGTATCTTTGCAGTGACTGGGTGTATTGATACACCATCCAAAGGGTAATTAATAACTTAACCATACTCAAATGGATATTCAATGTCTGCTTTTTTTTTTTTTTTACACACATCTACCAATAGGTGCCCTTCTTAGTGAGGCATTGGAAAACTTCCCTGGTCTTTGTGGTTGAATCTGTGTTTGAAATTCACTGCTCAACTGAGGGACCTTAAAGATAATTATGTGTGGGGTACAGAGACCAGGTAGTCATTCAAAAATCATGTCAAACTGTTATCGCACACAGAGTGAGTCCATGCAACTTATTAATGGTAAGCTGCATGGACTCACTCTGTGTGCTACTTTCTGTTTATTATCTATGCATAGTAACTTTACCCCTACCTACATGTACAAATTACCTCAACTAACTTGTACCCCCGCACATTGACTTGGTACTGGTACCCCCAGTATATAGCCTCATCATTTTTTTAAAAACTTTAGTTTATTTAATAAATATATTTTCTCAAAACTGTATTGTTGGTTAAGGGCTTGTAAGTAAGCTGTTGTGCACATGTGACAAATAAGCAAATTTTTACTCCTCAACTTATTTAGGCTCGTCATAACAAAGGGGGTTGAATACTTATTGGCTCAAGACATTTCAGCTTTTAATTTTTTATTAATTTGTAAAAATGTAAAAACATAATTCCACTGACATAATGAGGTATTGTGTGTAGGCCAGTTTAATCATTTTTAAAATCAGGCTGTAACACAACAACATTTGGAAAAAGTCAAGGGGTGTGAATACTTTCTGAAGGCACTCTATACATTGGAGTTGCTTACCAAGATGACATTGAATATTTCTGAGTGGCCTAGTTATAGTTTGGACATACATTAAAAAATGGCTGTCTATCACCAACATCCAACTTGACAGAGCTTGAAGAGTAAAAACAAATATTAATGGGCAAATATTGCACAATCCAGCTGTGCAAAGCTCTTAGAGACTTCTAACATGTATTGACTCAGGGGGTTGAATACTTATCTAATCAAGATATATTAGTATTAAATGTTTTATTAATCCCAAAATTTAATAAAATACTTTCTGAAGGCACCGCATGCAACAGATTGCATACTCCCATAAATCCTAGCAACCAATATTGCTGTATTAAACTTTGCATGAATAATTCAGTAAGTCCAAATAACATCTAGACTGAAACAAATTGCCATATCGTCTGTGAAAGGGGATTATTATCTATCAGTAGGAGTTTTTCTTCCCTTGTATCATGGTGTTTAAAATTAAGATCACTTTCATTACCTGTCTGTCACCAACTGAATAACACTTCCATTCTCAGTTCAATATGTACATTTTTTTATTTACAATAGTTTGTTAAACTTCTAGTTCTAACCACCACAACCTGCTTATTCATGCTCTCTCTCTCTCTCTCTCTCTCTCTCTCTCTCTCTCTCTCTCTCTCCTCTCTCTCTCTCTCTCTCTCTCTCTCTCTCTCTCTCTCTCTCTCTCGCTCTCTCTCTCTCTCTCTCTCTCTCTCTCTCTCTCTCTCTCTCTCTCTCTCTCTCTCTCTCTCTCTCTCTCTCTCCCCCTATCACTATCTCAGTCTTTCTCTCTCCCACTCTCTCTGTCTGTCTTTATTTCTCAGAACAGTCCACTGTATTCTCGGAGATGAGAGAGCTGGCACTTACGGCACTCAGGCCACACAGCTGGTAGAAGGCCATGGTGACGACGACAGTGATGACCTGCCAGCGCACGGCGGGATTCAGCAGGAGCTCGGTGACGGACGACATGATGTTTGTTCATCTGTTTGTTCAACCCATCACCTTGACTAACTAACTTTGGAAAATCTTACTGCTAAAAGCAAATAAATTGTGTTGTAAAATACTGTGGGTGATAGAAAACATATTCAACTGTACAACTTTTTATATCTGAAAATGTTTCCCGCAGAATCACCTGTGCTTTAATTTCATGCCAAATTTGCAAAAACTCTATATATAGTGTGACAGCAAAGAAGTTCGAACAACGCTCACTGTTGAACTTTGTTTAACTGAACATGTTGCCCACAGCATTGGCCTACCTGTGCTTTAATTACATGCCAAATTTGCATTGGTGTACTGGATTGCGCCGTTCTCTTCCCAGCAATTGAGAAGATTAAAAGCTGCTATAATCCAGTTTCACGCTGGGTCTGTCGGAGTGAGTGGCACTGCTTGATATTGCTAGTTACATGCACGTGGCAGGGCATGGGGAGTTTCTTTTTTTAGGGGAGATTATAAACAGTGGCATTATCCCCGTGGAGGGCCTATTTTGTGTTCAGCAGGATGACAGTGTGTTGCTATAGTGCCGTGAAAAGTACTTGACCCCTTTCTGATTTTCTCTATTTCTGCATATTTTTCTGACTGTTATCGGATCTTACACCAAAACCTAATATTAAATATTAAAAGGGAACCTGAGCACCAACTGCTCCAGACGACTGTGTGATCACGCTCTCCCTCTGCAACTGGATCCTGGACTTCCTGACGGCCGCCCCCAGGTGGTAAGGGTAGGCAACAAGACATTTGCCACGCTGATCCTCAACAGGGGGGGCCCTCAGGGGTGCGTGCCCAGTCCCCTCCTGTACTCCCTGTTCAACCATGACTGCGTGGCCAAGCACGACTCCAACACCATCATTAAATATGCTTATGACACTTCCAAGGGGGTGTAGTGTAGCTGGTCGAGAGTTTCAAGTTCCTTGGTGTCCATATCACCAGCAAACGTTTATGGTCCAAACACACCAAGACAGTCGTGAAGAGGGCACGACAACACCTTTTCCCCCTCAGGAGACTAAAATGTTTGACATGGGTCCCCAGATCCTCAAAGTTCTACTGCTGCACCATCAAGAGCATCCTGACTGGTTGCATCACCGCCTGGTATGGCAACTGCTCAGCATCCGACCGTAAGGCGCTACAGAGGGTAGTGTGTACGGCCCAGTACATCACTGGGGCCATGCTTCCTGCCATCCAGGACCTACTGTACATACTAGGCAGTGTCAGAGGAAGGCCCAAAAAATTGTCACATTTGGAACCATTTCCGCATGAATGTGGATGCTACCATGATTACGGATAATCCTGAATGAATTGTGAACAATGATGAGTGAGAAAGTTACAGACGCACAAATATCATCAGCTTATATCGGGCCTTACTTATTTCTATTTTATACCTTCCAGTAATGGCTTGAGAAATCTCCCATCCTCTCATAAGAGCTCACAGCTGATAATCTCTCATCATGACGCCATTGGTGATATTATGAGGGGAAGATTATGCACCTGTGTGGGAATTACAGTGGGTAATAGGCCCCTGGAACCCCAGGGATATAGGTATGTGTATGTACAGAGGGTGGATCATCTCTGCAACCCAAATACTGACGTTACACCAGGGAGATTATGAGCCTGTTTGCTCTTTGCTGGTTTCTGTTAATTAGTTTGTGGGAAGAGAGTATACCTAGGCATGCACACACTCACGCAAACACAGTGTGTGCGGAATGGGGACTGCGTCTCACTTCTCAGTCTTTCTGCTCGAGGGAAATTAAGAGATGATAGTGTAAGAGAAGGCTGGGAGGGGGGCATGACACAAGGGGTTTTGTTATGCTGTAAACAGTGACCATTATGGGATTTGCACTAGTGATGCGCAGCTGGTGATTCATAACCCGGAGTCCCCGAGGTTATATCCGTGGGGCAGGCTGGTTTAGGGTCATGAAATATTGAGTGGTTAAAAGGAGGGTGGGTGGCAGGGTGTTGAATAAAGAGAAAACAATGCATAAAAAAATGCATAAATGTATATTTCTTGTGCAATTCATAACTATAGGCTACATTGAGGTTTTTCTTTCATAATTTGTATCTGGCATTGGTGTGTAAGACTACACTTTAGGGCCTAACTGCACATCCGCCAACTGAAACCTAAAATGGTGGATAAATTACGATAGTTCACTCAGGCTGTGTACCATTGAAAAATAATGTGTCAGTTCCTGTCGACTTAAAGTGGTGGGTCTACCATAAACCATGTTTCCATCCACAGTTTTTGTGCTGAGTATAGTCATACCCTATATAAAGTTAGCTGTTTCAGGTACATTTTTATAAATGTCAAATTAACAACACAAAAAGATAATGGTGAGATCTTTTTGTGTTGGTAAACTTAATTATGCGAGAAATGGCAGTGGAAACCCCTTAATGTACAAATATTGAAAAAATAATTACCATATCGAAGGTAGCCCCATTACCACTAGACAAAATGCCGATAGGCACAGTATCTGTATTGGCTGGGCATGACAATGAAAAATGAAAAGTGCACATTGTTATATTAGCAGAACACTGCTTCTACGTTATTATGTACAGGGTTGTTTATTCTACATGGACCTATTACTACATTCGAAAGTTACCAAAAAACGTAGTTTAGAATATCTAACTAAATTCAGCAATTGTATACTCATATTGCTCTGTATGCTACTGACGTATCAAAGCTTCCTCCGGCATCTCATCATACATCTGCTTGTAGTTATTGAACTCAACCTGCAGGAGATTTGTTGTATTTGAAAGATGTGATTTTTTGTTTGCCTTTTTTTTCACAAAAGCATCTACAATGTGTCAATTTGGGGTTTAGGTTATATTCAATAGGCCTAAATATTCTATAAATAAATCATTGTTCAATAGTGTTCAATAAAAAAAAAGGGAACTGTTCAATGCATTTTCTATATTTGCAGCTTAGGGTCGGATGCAGCTTAGGCCTCCGATTTCCTCTTTATCACATATAGTCGGGCGCATCACTAATATGCACATTGTAAGTGGTGATATGTTTGGGTGTCTCTCAAAGGCCAAAGGTAATGGAATGAATGTGTAAAACTGTTGAATTGGTATTTTGAGATATAATTTTTTTTATTTAGCTAGGCAAGTCAGTTAAGAACAAATTCTTATTTACAATGACGGCCATGTACGTGATAGGCCTATCTGGCTTATATGATTATGATGGTCATAATGCTTCTTGACAGTGTCATAAAGTGTATTTTCTTAGTCCAATTAAAGTGACACAGGATTGTCATAATGCTTCTTGACAGTGTCATAAAGTGTATTTTCTACAAGTAATTTAAAATATGATATATAAAAAAAACATGATTGTAAAGAATTCATTACAACAACAACAAAGGACTTATGACACAAACTTTCAAACGAAAGGAAACTTCTTGGCAGGGAAAAACACATTTGGGTTTTGAAACTCTTACAGTATGTAGGTGTCATAACCAGCCATAAAATAATCACATATATGCCACAACAGGTGTAAATGGGTCATGACAGTGTTATGACCATATTATGACAGGTTATGACAAGTTATGTCAGCCGTTATGACTTATTATAACATGGTTATGACTGTGTCATAACATATTATGACGCTGGTTGTCAAGTAAAGTGTTACGTTATTTCACAAGTGATTATGAGTAAAGTTTTCTCCCCCCCAAAAAATCCCAGAACATTGGGATGATACAGTAGATAAAAATCATGAAACAATTCTACTTTCCTCCACAGAAGATAAGTATTTGGTACATTTGAAATCTCTCCTGGTATATATAAATGTACAGATTATCCCATTGCTCATCCATTAAATAATAAATAAAACACACACTTTACTTAAGCTCCACTGCCTTACAAAGAATGGTTGTGGCAAGAAGGTACACTACGTGATGCAGCATTAAACACTCACAAGGAGAGTTGTAAATGGTTTTATAACTCAGGTTTCTGTCTTTCTACCACAGTGGATGAGATAGCGAATGACGGTAACAACTGTATGTTGTTTTCGCAGTCATGTTGTTCATTAAATATGCCAGTCGTTAGTAGCTAAGCTAATATGTTAGCTAGGCCACGTTCCATCTGATTGGTTGATGGTTCTGAAAAAAAAATAAAACATAAATATATCATCCAAGCATAAAGCTCAACCCCTTCGTTATTTATTCATCGAAGCGGCAGCTTTTAAGGGCCGTTTCTAAATCAAATTCAAATCAAATCAAATTTGATTTGTCACACGCTTTGTAAACAACAGGTGTAGACTAACAGTGAAATGCTTACTTACAGCCCCAGAGAGAAAGAAAGTAAAGAAATAATAGAAAAGTAAAGCACGGAATAATAAAAGTAATAATAAATACACAAAGAGTAATGATAACATGACTATATACACAGGGTACCAGTACCGAGTCGATGTGCAGGGGTATGAGGTGATTGAGGTAGATACTCTAGACTCTGTAGTCACTTCTAGCTAGCTAACAATACGCCTAAAGATTTTTTGGAAACCAGTCTACTAAAGTGCTGACTGAGATACATTTGAGGGAACACTGTTCCAAGTTGAACAACTACACAGTGAAAAAAGTTTGATGAAGCTTCTGTGTTGTGTAAGAGGTCCACTGTGAAATAGCTTAGGGAGAAGAAAATAATTGACAGCTGAGCGTGTTTTGCGTATGCAAGAATAACACTGGGAACCCTTTCATCTTGGTCTGCCAATCCACTGTGAGGTTTGGGAAGCGTCAGCCACTCTTTTAATATAAGATCAACGCATTGTTCGTTTTAATAATATTTTTTCTAGTTTAAACTTTAATTCCACACTCATACATTAATACTGTGGAAAATGTCCATCTCTGTGTTCTCCAGTAGAGTTGGTTAAGGATTGAGTTATTTCAAGCCAAGCTTATTTCATTATCTATACTGTATATACTATTGTGTACGTATCAGGCTATTACTAAGCATACTACCTCTTCTATTACTGATTCTTTTCTCACACACAAGCATTTCACTTCACCTTTTATACCTGCTGTAAACTGTGTATGTAACGAATAAAACGATTTGATTTCAGTGAGAGGATAGAGGAACCAACTCATTATTTAGTGTACTCTCTAGCAGTGACTGGACTTGGCGTGGAAGTTGAAGTGATGATATTTGTCTTCACACGCTCCATGCCCACTTCTGCATCGCTGCTTTGATGTACTGGGCTTTAGAAAACCCCCGCTGACTTTTTTGCTTCTAATTGGACTTGCAGGGTGTGTTTATGTTTGTGTGTGTGTGTGTGTGTGTGTGTGTGTGTGTGTGTGTGTGTGTGTGTGTGTGTGTGTGTGTGTGTGTGTGTGTGTGTGTGTGTGTGTGCGCGTGTGTGTGTCTTATCCACTGATTTATTTATATCCTGATGCCATGGTCCTATCTCAGCAGATCTGCACAGGCCAGAAGGCCACAACAGGCCAGAAGGCCACAACAGGCCAGAAGGCCACAATAGCGAGTCATTGTCACTGTTAAATAAGACTGGAATACGGTCTTAAAGGGGCAATCTGCAGTTGCTACATCCATTTTTGGACTTGTGAATTAATGATATATACCCCTTGATTCTTGAAGAATATAAATGATAATTTACTCATGATCTTAGTTCAACTGTCGTACCCCATCAGAACTCAAAATATAGAAGTGTTTGAATCCACAGCTCTGTCTGTTTAATTAGAAATCTATTACGGTATTATTTCATTGTTACCCAGAAATTATTTGATATTGATATAAAAACAGCTGGGTTGGGCCTTTAACATTATAATTCTGGTATATCTTTTGGGATTGGATTGTTTATTGTAATGATACAATTTGATTCATTTCAGCAAAGAAATGTCACGTTCCATTCTCCCTAAACCTTTGATAAATTCAAATTTATTCAAAAGTCAATTTCCATGAATACACGGCAAAGCATAATCAACACTCCTAGTTACAGCAGAAAATATTGTCTAGGTCGCTGTTGTTGCAACTATATTGGACATTCATCCAATTTAAAGCCTAAAGTAAATGGTTCACACACACACACACACACACACACACACACACACACACACACACACACACACACACACACACACACACACACACACAGACAGACAGACAGACAGACAGACAGACAGACAGACAGACAGACAGACAGACAGACAGACAGACAGACAGACAGACAGACAGACAGACAGACAGACAGACAGACCCATTGTCCTTTTGCTGTTTGTCTCTGTTGTTGGGGAAACACCTGATGCGTGCCATGTCAGAGCGATGATGTCACGTAGAGTGTGCGCTGGCACATCACATCAGGGTTAACATAACTCCACGTGCCCTCCGGAGCCTGAAAAGCTAAACAAACGAGTCATTGCCCAGATATGTGTTAATAATAACTGACATTCTATGATGGTCTGGGCAGTTTGAATGGATACTGGTTTATTTTTAAAACCATTCTGCTAGGACTAGAAGGTTATGCCAGTTGACGCCGAGAGAAAACTGGTCAGGTCCATGAAACTGTTATGTATATAAATGTACTTTCATGTCCTCCAAAGGATTTGTTATTGGGAAATGCAGATATGGCAACGTGGTAAAGAGATTAAATTATTAGAGGCCAGTAATTCTGTGTCCTCATATACCTCTAGTGTGGATGGCTATTGGTCTGAAGTGTCTAAAACCAGACAGTGGGCCTTAGAGACAGTGTCAGTCACCCTTTTCCACACAAGCACACACGTCCCCTTGAATGTCCAAAGGCCCATGTCTGAGTGCTGTGACATAACCATCAGTGGCGTGAGCGAACACACACACACACACAAACACACACACACACAATTTGGGGAGCTGGACAACGATTGCCCTGGCAGTGACCCCACCCCCTGCGGGTGTCTCCGGGGGAGTTGGGATAGGCAAGAAACACATTTCCATTACACTCTGGTACAAGTGTGTAACAGGACAAATAAAAGCATCACACACAACAGACACACTACTTAACTAACAAACAAACATGCACTGACCCGCGTAGACACACAACACATACACACGCAAGCATTCATACACAATCTACTTTTTAACAAAAACACATGCGCTCACACATTAATATATGTACACATACAAAGACACACTGTAAACAGTCCTTGCAAACAAGGCTCACACCAAAGCTGAAGCAAATTTTCACATTGGGCTTTCATTAGTTGCCTTAGTTCAGCTCTGACAATACTACCTCATCCACAAAACAAGATCATAAGAAATGCATGGGTGAAGCTCCTCTGTCTCTTCTCTCATCTCTCCTCTCTCTCTCCTTCCACCCCTGGAGCTGGGCTTTAAAATAACCAGTGACCCTTGAACAACCTTGAAGAATTCCACTGCATGGGATAGGCTAGATGGTGGTGGTGCTATGAATACATTCAGGCTCAGATGCAAGCCCCTACTGTGGAAGGGAAAACCCTGGGCTTTGGCTAAGCTTTCGGCAGAGGGTTTCAATATCCGGTCGCACACTCCGGTCTCAACCCCTGGATGGAGCAGAACACCTGAAAAACTGATTTTGGGACTTCCGGGTTGACTAAAGGTTATATAAAAATGTATGGACCTACAGTCAAATCATATAAACAGTATACTATTATTCACCACAGACCTGTTTGTAATTAGTCATGAATTAATAATTGACACTGTGTAGTTCTATGAAAGCATACAAGTGGTGTGATACAGATTCCAAGCTTTCTAGCTAAAAATAAACCAGGAAAGTCATATATTCATTGAACTTTACAGACAGTTTATTATCCCCTTTACCAGAACTATTGCCATAGAACACAATATGAATATTTTTCTCTCTTGTTTAATTGAAGTATTCTTAGAATAGCACCAGTGCCATGCACACACCTCTGGAGGGGAAGGTGCTCAAAGTGAAAGAGAACAGTCCTACATTCATAGCTATAGCATATACTTTCATTTTCTGCAAAATCACACTTATCCCACTGTAAGTAAGGTTATAGTCTACTGCTCAAACAGAGGGCTATCATCTGATCATAGTGAATGTAGATTATGTAAATCAGTTAGTTAGCTAGTTAGCTATGCTGTTGAAACAATATAACTAGTCTTTACCTTTGATTGGAGTTCGTTCTTCTGCATAGACTTTCAAATCGAAGCCTTCCCTGTTCCTGACCATGAGATGACACATGCAACTCTTAAGTTAGCCACTAGCTACTACACTACTGTTCGGTGCTGGTAGCTTTTGCCTGCAGGATGAGTGCAGTGTGGAGGAGGAGGAATTTTCCAAGTTTCTTAAATTATAAATTACAAGAAAGAAAATAGACTATAACTGAAATACAACTTCAATAATAATAATACATCTGAACGGGGACTTTTCTCATAGGAGGCACCCTTAGACCTCTATCTTAGCACTAGCCCAAGATGTACTCTTAAGGAGCCTAACGATACTGTCACAGTTGCAGCTGACAATAATTGTCAGTAACAACACGTTTCTGTCAGCCTTCCTCCATTACACACAGGTGTTCAGAGCATGCTGGATCGCTAATTAACACAGATGGTCCCTCTGTTTTCCGTCTGTCTTCTGTAGACATGCACTGTAAAATGGAGATATGGCCGCGTGGGAACGCTAACCCCAACCCTATAAAGGTTTGTATCAATTCAACGTTTTGTTTTTTGAAAATTGTTTTTCGCTGACATGAAAGACAAGGTCCTTATGGTTTTAGTCCTCTCCTATATTCCCTCTTCACCCACGACTGCGTGGCTGCACACGACTCCAACACCATCATTAAGACGCCTATAGGGAGGAGGTCAGAGACCTGGCACTGTGGTCGATGGGGCCGATCACGCCCCCATCCACATGGATGTCCATAGGTGTCTATATTAATAAGGAATTATCATGGTCCACACACACCAACACAGTCGTGAAGAGGGCACGACAACACCTCTTCCCCCTCAGGAGGCTGAAAAGATTTGGCATGGGCCCTCATATCCTCAAAACGTTATACAGCTGCACCATTGAGAGCATATTGACTGGCTGCATCACTGCTTGGTATGGCAACTGCTTGGCCTCCAACCACAAGGCACTACAGAGAGTAGTGCGTACGGCCCAGTACATCACTGGGGCCGAGCTCCCTACCATCCAGGACCTCTATACCAGGCAGTGTCAGAGGAAGGCCCTAATAATTGTCAAAGACTCCAGCCGCCCAAGTCATAGACTGTTCTCTCTGCTACCGCACGGCAAGCGGTACCGATGCAAAGTCCGGAACTAACAGGACCTGAACAGCTTCTAACCCCAAGCCATAAGACTGCTAAATAGTTAGTTAAGTAGTTAACCAATAGCTACCTGGACTATCTGCATTTACCCTTTTGCACTAACTTTTTTGACTCATCACATACGCTGTTTATTATATATCCTGTTGCCGGGTCACTTTATCCCTACCTACAGATGTGCTTAAATTTGTTGGTACCCCTCCACAATAAACAAAGAATGCACAATTTTCTCTGAAATAACTTGAAACGGACAAAAGTAATTGACATCCACCATTGTTTATTCCATATTTAATAGAAATCAGACTTTGCTTTTGATTTTTTATTCAACATAATATTGTAAATAATAAAACAAATGAAAATGTCATGAACAAAAATGATGGGACCCTAAACCTAATATTTTGTTGCACAACCTTTAGAGGCAATCACTGCAATCAAACGTTTTCTGTAGCTCTCAATGAGACTCCTGCACCTGTTAACAGGTAGTTTGGCCCACTTTCCCTGAGCAAACTGCTCCAGCTGTCTCAGGTTTGATTGGTGCCTTCTCCAGACGTTTCAGCTCTTTCCATAGATGTTCGAGAGGATCAAGACTCATAGAAGGCCACTTCAGAATAGTCCAATGTTTTGTTCTTATCCATTCTTGGGCGCTTTTAGCTGTGTGTTTTGGGTCATTATCCTGTTGGAGGACCCATGACCTACGACTGAGACAGAGCTTTCTGACACTGGGCAGTACGTTCCTTTCCAGAATGCCTTGATAGGCTTGCCCTGCACAGATTCAAGGCATCCTGTGCCAGGCGCAGCAAAGCAGCCCCAAAACATAACCGAGCCTCCTCCATGTTTCACTGTAGGTATGGTGTTCTTTTCTTTGAAAGCTCCAGTGTCTGTGAACATAGAGCTGATGTGACTTGCCAAAAAGCTCCAGTTTTGACTCTTCTGTCCAAAGGACATTCTCCCAGAAGGATTGTGGCTTGTCAATATGCATTTTAGCAAATTCCAGTCTGGCTTTTTTATGTGGAGTCCTCCTGGGTCTTTTTCCATGGAGCCCACTTAGCTCAAAAAGCGACGGACAGTGCGATCAGAAACTGACGTACCTTCACCTTGGAGTTCAGATTGTATCTCTTTGGCAGTTATCCTTGGTTCGTTTTCTACCATTCGCACTATCCTTCTGTTCAATCTGGGGTCGATGTTCCTCTTGCGGCCGCGACCAACCTTGGCTACAGTTACATGGACCTTAAACTTCTTAATAATATTTGCAACTGTTGTAACAAGAACATCAAGCTGCTTGGAGATGGTATTGTAGCCTTTACCTTTACCATGCTTGTCTATTATTTTCTTTCTGAACTCAGACAATTAATTACTTAAAAATCATACAATGTGATTTTCTGGATTTTTGTTTTAGATTCCGTCACTCACAGTTGAAGAGTACCTATGATAAAAATAACAGACTTCTACATGCTTTGTAAGTGGGAAAACCTGCAAAATCGGCAGTGTATCAAATACTTGTTCTCCCCACTGTATATATATAAAATATTCAGTTCATATTGATATTTGATTCAGTGATTGAAATGATTTAGCAACACCCGCTGGGGTGCTTAATCCATGCGCCCTTTCACATCCATCCACCAGTGCAGCGGGAATGGATGTGGAAACATTTTCCCACCCACCTGCGGTGACTGCCACATGATTGATCCTGATATAATTTATGGCAATGCACATCAAATGAGCCCCTTTGTCACTTAAGAGACGGCAAACGGCGGCGAAGAAAACACCTGCAAGGTTTGACCTCGAGACCCCTTTGTGTGAAAACGAGGATCCGCAATTGCCGCGAACAATTCACTTCACCATAGAAACCATGGCCCAGATATTTCAAAGTTTACAAAAAATTATGAAGTATGACATGGGCTGCCGTCAGAGGCACACTAATGTTTGTTGTTACTATGAAGCATTGCAATGGAAGTGAATTCCTTTTAAGGGACTTCCTCTTGAGTCTCACCAGAACTAGAACATTCCATTCATTCGACTAATGTCTTGCTTTCAGCGAAGCCAGTCAGGTATAGGCTATCGCTCAACATAGTTCATAACTAGTTCCTAACTTAGTTAAGGAAACAAGTGATGTTTGTATTCCTTTCTAGTTGTCCTGTAGAAAACAATAAACCCCCCATTCATTTTATTTGTGGGTTCTATTCCCAGGATGCATGCATGACTGTGGGTCACTGGATAAAAGCGTCTGCTAAATGGAATATATTATTGTCATCCTCATTTCAATTTCATCATGGCAGTACAGTGACAATGAGTGAAAGTGAAAATTAATGGGCTTCTCTGATCTTACATTCGGAAACAAACACCATCACACACATTAAAAACACCCTAAGGCAATTTCTGCAGTATCATTGTCGGGACAATTGCGTCAGGTCAGGTCAGATTTTGACTGAATTCTTAATGGCTGTTGAGGAAATAACGATTAAGGAACATTACATTAAAAATTGCATTTTTAGAACATCCAGCAGATGTTTTGCATCTCATTCTGGCTGACTGGCCAATCTCATTATGCACAGACTCCCCTTGGAATACATTTGAATATTCATAATGGACCACACAAACATTTTGAATGAGAAATTGCCTGTGTGCTAGTTTACTTCTGCCCAGTGTTTTATGGCAATGGTATTCTCACTCAGTTATGCATGTTGCAACACACCAGGTGAACTCTGTTGACATGTTTAGCCCCAGAGAGTTGGAGAATCTCATTAAGAACAAAAGCTAAACATAGTCAATGAGATTTGTAGTGCCTTGATACAGCTCCTCATTGACAAGAGAGAGTGGAGGTTGAATATAGATAAAGTGAAGACATTCAGAGATGTGTTTTGTCCTCATGGGTTTTCCCGTAGCACTAGAATCATATAGGATGTCTTGATGGGTTGTTAAATGTGTAACCGTGGTAATACAGTCCAATGTTAGCATATATGGTCCGTCAGCACTCATTCACTCAGGACCTATTTATTCATGCAGGTCTGTATATACATACTCATGTACAGTTGTTATATCATATCACGTGCAATATTGCTAGTAATTCTTGGACCTAACTTACGTAGGCATTCACTCAGGAATGCATATTAGTATCCTGTCAGTTGCACCTTTTCTCATTGCTTTTAGTATATCGAATGTGCAATACGTGCAGTTGTCTGTAATTAAACCCTGCGCACTAAGGACTGTATTTTAAGGGAATTACTATTATTACCCCAAATTATATCATACACACATTTAGCTATTAAAGTATCTCTACCTGTCATTTACCTGTACAGTTTGTGTAACCATGCAAGTCTTCACTTATCTGTAAATATAACTGTATACTTACCTGTACAGCTAATTTAACCATGCAAAATTTTCACTTACTTGTTCATTTAGCCAGTCTGTAAACTATTACTACCCTCGCTCATATCATATGCATTTTTAGCTACTGAAGTATTTCTCTGCCATCAACCTGTACAGTATAGTTAACCATCCAACATCCACCAATGTATAGTGTACATATTCAGCCAACCACCCATACTATGCAATGTCTTTTTATCGTTTTTTTTGTACTCCAGATATCTTGTATTTCTATACTTTTTCATACTGCCGCTCTATGTATCATGTACCGGGTATCTGTCTTTTGTGTACTTTCGTTGTGGCATTTTGCACCTGCCCTGTGTTTTGTTGTAGCTGCTTGACAAAGACATTTCCCCCCCGGGGGATCAATAAAGTACCTATCTATCTATCTATCTATCTATCTATCTATCTATCTATCTATCTATCTATCTATCTATCTATCTATCTATCTATCTATCTATCTATCTATCTATCTATCTATCTATCTATCTATCTATCTATCTATCTATCTATCTATCTATCTATCTATCTATCTATCTATCTATAACAGCATAAACGTAATGTGCAGATGCAAGCAATTGCTATGTTGCAAGCATAAGGTGCCATTGATAATAGTTGCTTTCACGTACTGATGGTTGCTAAGTATAGCTACTGGTTATTATAGTAAGGAATGATGATGATACCACAGATGATGCAATGAAGCCAGTTATTTGACATTTAAGATCTGAGAGATTGCAGAGTTATTCAGTGGTTATTTAAAGTTTTACCGACAAGGGAAATTAGGGGAGATGGAGCGAGATGAAAGGAAGAGAGGAGTAGGAGAGGGATGAAGGGATAGATAGAGAGAGAGAGAGAGAGAGAGAGAGAGAGAGTGAGAGAGAGAGTGAGTTCATGATTGTGCCAGTTGACATATACAGAGAAAATTCCAACATGTGCTTTCAGTGAGATGCTGTTGGATGTTCATAAGAACTAAAATAACAATTTCTTGCTTTAATGAAATACATGCACTCAACAACATATACAGTCGGAAGTTTACGTACACCTTAGACAAATACAAATATTTAAACTCAGTTCTTCACAATTCCTGACATTTAATCCTAGTAAAAATCCCCTGTCTTAGGTCAGTTAGGATCACCACTTTATTTTAAGAATGTGAAATGTCAGAATAATAGTAGAGAGAATGATTTATTTAAGCTTTTATGAATTTTTTCACATTCCCAGTGGGTCAGAAGTTTACATACACTCAATTACTATTTGGTAGCATTGCCTTTAAATTGTCTAACTTGGGTCAAACGTTTTGGGTAGCCTTCCACAAGTTTCCCACAATAAGTTGGGGGAATTTGGGCCCATTCCTCCTGACAAAACTGGTGTAACTGAGTCAGGTTTGTAGGCCTCCTTTCTCGCACACATGTTTTCCGTTCTGCCCAGAAATATTCTATAGGATTGAGGTCAGGGGTTTGTGATGGCCACTCCAATACCTTGACTTTGTTGTCCTTAAGCTATTTTTCCACAACTTTGGAAGTATGGTTGGGGTCATTGTCCATTTGGAAGACCCATTTGCGACCAAGCTTTAACTTCCTGACTGATGTCTTGAGATGTTGCTTCAACATATCCACATCATTTTCCTTCCTCATGATGCCATCTATTTTGTGAAGTGCACCAGTCCCTCCTGCAGCAAAGCACCCCCACAAAATGATGCTGCCACCCCCGTGCTTCACGGTTGGGATGGTGTTCTTCGGCTTGCAAGCCTCCCCCTTTTTCCTCCAAACATAACGATGGTCAAAATGGCCAAACAGTTCTATTTTGGTTTCATCAGACAAGAGGACATTTCTCCAAAAAGTACGATCTTTGTCCCCATATGCAGTTGCAAACCGTATTCTAGCTTTTTGATGGCAGTTTTGGAGCAGTGGCTTCTTCCTTACTGAGCGGCCTTTCAGGTTATGTCGATATAGGACTTGTTTTACTGTGGATATAGATACCTTCGTACCTGTTTCCTCCAGCATCTTCACAAGGTCCTTTGCTGTTGTTCTGGGATTGATTTGCACTTTTCGCACCAAAGTACGTTCATCTCTAGGAGACAGAACGCGTCTCCTTCCTGAGCGGTATGACGGCTGCATGGTCCCATGGTGTTTATACTTGCTTACTATTGTTTGTACAGATGAATGTGGTACCTTCGGGCATTTGGAAATTGCTCCCAAGGATAAACCAGACTTGTGGAGGTCTACAATTTTGGTCTTGGCTGATTTCTTTTGATTTTCCCATGATGTCGTGCTAAGAGGCACTGAGTTTGAAGGTAGGCCTTGAAATACATCCACAGGTAAACCACCAATTGACTCAAATTATGTCAATTAGCCTATCAGAAGCTTCTAAAGCCATGACATCATTTCCAGGAATTGTCCAAGCTGCTTAAAGGCACAGTCAACTTAGTGTATGTAAACTTCTGACCCACTGGAATTGTTATATAGTGAATTATTAGTGAAATAATCTGTCTGTAAACAGTTGTTGGAAGAATTACTTGTGTCATGCACAAAGTAGATGTCCTAACCGACTTGACAAAACTATAGTTTGTTAACATGAAATCTGTGGAGTGGTTGAAAATGAGTTTTAATGACTTCAACCTAAGTGTATATAAACGTCCGACTTCAACTGTAGACAGTTATGTAACGCTCTGTCAGAGCCAGTAGGGTATAATACATTATGACTTTATTCATTATTGCTACTGCCTTCACTGCTTTCCATCAATCCACAATGAAAAAACGTACTATATGTTCTCGTAACAGCCTTTTATACATATGTCAAGACTCAAACTGCATAAATAATTTACTACACAGAGATGGTGCGTTATACGATCTGCATTCATAACAGCTCATGGTTCCTTATAACAGCCTATAAAAACATACTATAAATATAATGAATGACACACTGTACAGTATGTGGACATGGTCAGATCTGTATGGGGCCGTGGGCAGTTACAGAACTCGGACATGAGCATTGCCACACATAATAAACTTTACAGGGGGTTAAACATACTATAAATATGATGAATGGCACAAAGGGGATTGATTAAAAAAGGTGACAGCAACTTATCTTGATGTATTTCTCTGGATTCAGATGGAGCTGTTAGTGAAGCCAAAGAAGACAGAGTGACTCATACCTTGTCCCCGTCACCATACAGTTATAATATGAGAAAAGATGAGTCACTTTGACTTATTTAAGCTTCATTTATTTTATCACATTCCCAGTGGGTCAGAAGTTTACATACACTCAATTAGTATTTGGTAGCATTGCCTTTAAATTGTGTGTCTGCATAATTCGGTGTGTGTGTGTGTGGAGACGGGAGTAGCTTGTGTTTCAGTGGTGGGAAAAGCTGAGTGTATGTGAAAGAAAGGTGTTATCAAATTTGTTTGGCCACTGCCCCCACTCACAATAATAATTAGCCTACTTGAGTGAAGAGATGGTATTTAGAGAGCTCCCAGCTCCTTGTTCACATGGGGTTGAACTGTTGCTAAGGACTAGCCTATGTGGTTAATGAACTGGTGGGACAGTCATTTAGTGGATTGACTGCCTTGTTGATTGCACTTTGAACAAAGAAAGCTTCATGGCTCTGGTACCCTTAAGTGCTATATCACACCATTAATATATGGGAAAGGGGGATACCTAGTCAGTTGTACAACTGAATGCATTCAACTGAAATGTGTCTTCCACATTTGACCCAACCCGTCTGAATCAGAGAGAAGCGGTGGGCTGCCTTAATCAATATCCAGATCATCGGCACCTGGGGAACAGTGGCTTAACTGCCTTGTTCATGAGCAGAACAACATATTTTTACCTTGTCAGCTCAGCTTTCGGTTACTGGCCCAACGCTCCGACCCGCCAAGCTACCTGCCGCCGTTGTATATGCACTCAGTGGCCAGTTTTTTACCTACTGTAAGTTGTCACATGTACTGTTCTTGTTACTTAAGTGAGAATAACCCTTCCCCCAACCATACATGACCTTGATCCTACAATGCTGTAGGCCAGTGTTTCCCAACTCCACAGCACAACTTTTTGTTGCAGCCCCGGACTAAAAACTTGTCAGGGGCTTGATGATTAGTTGACAAGTAGAATCAAGTGTGCTAGTCCGGGGCCACAATGGTGTATAGTGTTAGGGGTCTGCACCAGAACTAAGTTTAAATAGTATTCAAAAATAGTTTTTAAAATATGATTCTACTTTTCAAAACGATTCTAATAAATTATACATATTTGTCCCATGACCACATCAACTTATTAGATGTTTTGTATTTTATGTAATTGTATATCGACACAGTAAACATGTCTGTTATTGCACCTGGAGTGGTGATTAAGGACAGGTGGCGGAATTAACGATAATCGAACCAAGATTAAATTGGAAGACCACTGTATAGGAGGGTGTTGATTCTTCCCTCCCCACACCGGAAGATAACCGGGACAAGGGTGAACTGAGAGTATGATGAGATGCCTCGTGAGTATCATCACTTGTGGTATATTGTTTTTTTTTCTGTGATGGAGCAAACAGAGGTTTAGATAAGAGCAAAATTAAATGAAATGCAATAATAATTGGACAGCTGAAAAAAATATAGGATATGTGGGGTGTATTCTTGTTGAGCCTGTGTGACAGCAGACACAGAAAAACAGACCTAGGCTAAATCGAGTGTGCTGACAGACAGATACAGCCAATAAATACAGTAGCTAGATATGTCAAGCATGAGAAGAGGATTAACCACTAATAGAAAATGAAATACAACCACATCCCTGACATCCAGGCATGGGTCTGCATTCTACAGACCAGTGGCAACAGTCACAGCAACCTCTCTAAAGGGAGATATCATCCACTCCACTGTCCGTCCCCCTTAACCAACGTAGAATGCCCTTGACACAGAAAGAGAGAGAGGCACGGTCAAGGTTAATTGGGATGTTGTGCTGGCGGATGCAATAATTGAGACCGATGGCCATGTTAGGCTCAAGCCGATCTGTGTGGTGTTAACCATTTTGTTCAGGACACCCGTGGGGGAAAAAGACTGTTTGCATTGAGGACTTCACACACTGAACGGGTTGTGTTTTATTTAGCTGTCACCGTAGATGTTTGCAGTAAAAGCACATTTCAACGTGATACTGTAATGGTGCCCCCTGAGGATGTGGAGAGTGGTGACAATGAGATCTGTGTGATGTGTGTAAGAGATCTGTCATTGGTCAGGGAATCTGATCACACAAAAGGGAGGAACCCATTGGGATTCTAAATTGGTGGCTGCAGACCCTTCAATTTTTGTAATGCTTAAAGGACTATTTTACTTTACTTTTTTTCAATCACTGCCCAAGGTGAGGTCACATATAACTTTCCAAAGTGATTCTAATGTTGAAATTTGTGACTCCATTGAGACTGCCACCATCTATGTCATACTCGTAACCCCTCAATCTCAGGCCTCAGTGGAAAAGTTATATATAACAGTTGGCATACTGAGAAAGCATACTGAAACAACGGTAAAATAATTTATTAGAGGAACACTGTAATACTCGTGCTCACACTGAAAAAGAAAGACACAAATCACAACTAATGTGAATAAATTGTGCACACATGTGGCCGTGCACCTTTGTTTTGAGCACATAGGTGGGGTGTAGGCTACAGTATCTGATGTGATCAACTAAAGTGCGTTTTCATAGGTACAAATTATCACAGCTCTTTCTATTTCTCATTTTGCCTCTACGAAACATTGGTTAATGGACCTTTCTTACATTACTGGTCTTATGCAGAAAATTGTCCAGTTTCCAAGCCATATAAGAACCACAGCCTAGAGATTGCTTCTCTACTTGCAATCAGCTTCTCATTAAAATAAAAGAATGGCCCTCATGCACAAATGTCAGGCTCAGTTTGTATCTTCTGCAATTTAGTCCTCACACACACCCGCAAACATGCACACAGATGTACAGTGCATTCGGAAAGTGTTCAAATCCCTTGACTTTTTCCACATTTTGTTACATTACATCCATATTCAAAAAAGGATTTAAACTTTTTTTTGTCCGTTTGGAACCTTCACCCAAGCCTGAGAGCTGTGGAGCATGTTTTCATTTAGGATCTCTCTGCTTTGTTCATCTTTCCCTCAATCCTGACTAGTCTCCTAGTCCCTGCCGCTGAAAAACATCCCCACTGCATGATGCTGCCACCTGCATGCTTCATCGTAGGGATGGTGCCAGGCTTCCTCCAGATGTGACGCTTGGCCTTCAGGCCAAAGAGTTCAATCTTGGTGTCATCAGACTAGAGAATCTTGTTTCTCATGGTATGAGAGTCCTTAAGGTGCCTTTTGGCAAACTCCAAGCAAGCTGTGATGTGCCTTTTACGGAGGAGCGGCTTCCATCTGGCCACTCTACCATAAAGGCCTCGACAAAATCCTGTCTCGGAGCTCTACTGACAATTCCTTCAACCTCATGGCGTGCACTGTCAACTGTGGGACCTTGTATCGACAGGTGTGTGCCTTTCCAAATCATGTCCAATCAATTGAATTTAAGGCAGGTGGACTCCAATAAAGTTGTAGAAACAGCAAAGGGTCTGAATACTTATGTAAATAAAGTATTTTGGTTTTAATTTTTTTTATAAAAGTACAAACATCTATAAAAAACAGTTTTTGCTTATGCGATATTGTGTGTAGAGTGATGAGGAAGAAAATAATTTAATAAATTTTAGAATAAAGCTGTAACGTAACAAAATGTGGAAAAAGGGAAGGGGTCCGAATATTTTCTGAAGGCATTGTATGTGCTACATATGCATCGGAACAGATTAATGTGATGGTTTTTCCTCATCTCATGTGCCATGTATCCATTGTATGACATGGGACACAGACAATCTCTATTCGGCAATGTGTTCTGCTGTTCATGTAATCCAGTAGTAAATCAATTGAATCCAACTGTGTTATTAGGTCACTTGATATATTTGATATGCAGCTATGCCATCTATATTTTCAAAACCATAAAACGTATTAACCAATATTGGGGGTATCATTAGGATCTGATAAGGTTGTATCTACATATAATAGTAAAAACATAATGGGGAAACACTTCAGATAAGCTGTATTTTAATCAGTGTTAGGGAAGCTACTCTGAAAATACAGTTTACCAAGCTACCAATTACTTCACACTGGAAGGAGTTAAACTACAATACTTTAAAGTTACCTTTGAGAAATATATACAGTAGTTTACTTAACTAAAAAGTTACTTAAAAAAAAAAAAAACTTACTACATCCAAACTAGTTAGTGACAAATTATCATATCTAAATCTGAAATGTCATAGACTACAAATTGCAAGAACAGATTACTCTGGATTCAGTTGTTAACAGCAATTTGTAATTTAGCCTATTTAACACAAAAAGTCAGAATTAGGCACACAAAGTTCATTAAGTGAGAATAACGCAGGTTAGATGCCAAAAAAGAAAGGAAATTCTTGCCTAGTTCACCCATATTTAATTTTGTTTTCGCAAAAAAGTAGCTTGTAGTTCCAGTAGTTAGGTACACCACTACATGCAACGTAATTAACTACTGAAAACACTACCAAGATTTTTATTTAGTTCAACTACCACCAAGGTACTGCAAAATGTAATTAATGCTGCAATACGTAACTTTCTGTGAGACCTGGCTAAATTCACATAGAAATGTGTGTTATAGATCTGTCATTCTCATCGAAACCAAGTCTAAGAAGATGTAGATCTATTCTATGTGCACTATTTCTATGCTTCCAGCGCTTACATTTTGTTTTTGCATCTGAAAATACAATATTTTTGGTTATAGGCGACGTATGCGGCCCGTGACTTGATTCAATATGGCCCGCGGAATCATGCTCAGATTCCAGAAAGAAAAAGGCTGACACACACGTCACAGTTACAAATAGTAGCTAGCTAGAAATTGCGCAAAAATGTGTTTTTCAAAGATTTAAAAGAAAAGGAAAGTAGACAATGAATGTAGGGTGTTCCAGCAAGAGTGGACATCGAAATATTTCATTATTGAGGTATCAGGGAAAGCTGTGTGCATAGTGTGCAAAGAGAGCATCATTGTCTTAAAGACTACAACTTGTCCAGACACTTCCAGATGAGGCATGCAGAGAAGGAAGCAGAGCAGAGGGCAAGTGCATCGAAATAGTTGCTTTCTCAGTTGCAAAAGCAGCAAGGACTTTTCACAAAACTGCATTCAGCAAACGACGGAATTACCAGAGCTAGTTATGGACTTGCCTAGTTAAATAAAGGTTAAATATATATATATTTTATTTTTTTAATGTACTGTCCCACAAAATTGCTAAACATAGCAAGCCATTCACTGAGGGCAAATTCATTAAAGAATGTTTAATTGACTCTGCAGCAATACTTTGCCCCGACAAGAAAGAGCTGTTTGAAAATGTTTCCATGTCAAGACGAACAGTGACACAGCGTGTTGAGGACATTGCAGAGAATATGGAACAACAGTTGAAAGACAGGGTAAAGGATTTCACTTATTTCTCCTTGGCCCTGGATGAAAGCAGTGATGCAAGTGACACAACACAGTTGTTGATATTCTTACGAGGCATAACCCCAGACTTTTAAATTACAGAGGAGCTTGCTTCAGTGCAGTCAGTGAAGAGCACAACCACAGGGAAAGATTTATTGGATGAGGTTAATAAGTGTGTGGCAAAGCTGGGACTGAGTTTTGAAAAGTTATCCAGTGTGACCACTGATGGGTGTCCAAACTTGACAGGAAAAAACATTGGCCTTTTGAAAAGGATACAAGATCAAGTAGCTAAGCTGAACCCAGATCAGAAAATATTTTTCCTGCATTGCATTATTCATCAGGAGGTGCTCTGTAAATGTGTTCTGAAAATGAGCCATGTTGTGGATACAGTCACTAAAGTGATAAACTTCATAAGAGCAAAATATTTAAACTACAGGCAGTTTGTCTCACTGTTGCAGATCTCCCCTACCACACAAAAGATGGCTGAGTTTGGGGAAGGTGCTTAAAAGGGTGTGGGACCAGAAGTTGGAGATTGCTGAGTTTTTGCAAATGAAAGGAAAATATGTGGATTTCCCTCAACTGCAAGATAAAGAATGGTTGGCTGATTTTGCGTTCACCGTGGACATCATGACATCAATGACCTGAATTCCATACTACAAGGGAAGGGCCTTTTTGCACATCAGATGTACAGCCTTGTCAAAGCCTTCAAGGGGAAATGACTCCTCCTGATCCGCCAAGTAGAAGCCAAAAATCTCACCCACCTTCCGACACTACTAGTCTGTTCCCTATCAGATGACCAGCGGGAGAAGTATACTGTACATCGCTGTTGTGCACTTTGAGCGGTGAGTTTTCTCGTTGTTTTGAGGATTTCAAAGTGTTGGAAAATTACATGCTCTTGGTTTCCTCTTATTTCACCTTCAATGTGGATAACGCTCCCACTGACCTGCAACTTGAGCTTATCGAGCTTCAGTCTGATGCAGTAATTGGAGAACTATTCAAAACAATGTTACTGATGAGGTTCTTTGCATCTCTCGATTAACAAAACTTTGCAAAGATTAGGAGTCATGCTCAGAAGATGTTTGTACTGTTTGGGTCAACCTATGTATGTGAACAGACATTTTCAATGATGAAATATAACAAGTCAAGGCACAGATCATCTCTTACTGACTCTCACCTCGCAGCAATCCTGCAAATAGCAACATCAGAAACTATAGCTGACTTCACTGCTCTAGTCAATGCCCATCAGAGAATTCAATCCTCACACTGAATGAGTAGTTTAAATGTTGAGCTCTCTCTCTTTCTTGTGTTTTTGTGCATATCCGTTAACAAGAGTTCTGTATGTGGTGCTGGTTGCACAGTGTACTTTTCCCTCCGTGTAGTTCATTGCATGTTTTATAATGAAAATGCCTATCAAAAGGAGAACATGTTGCATTGCATCCGGCCTTTATCATATGGAACTTTTGTTTTTCAAAAAGCTAATTAAAGAAAATGGCAGCTTTCAGGTGCGTAACAATATTTTCCTGCACAATAGGTTCTACTGTCCCCTCCAGCAATATATTACTATATGACTTTTATATTAGTTGCTTTTACTTTTATTAGCTTGAAATGCAAAATTGCACAGCTGTTTGTTGGAGATAGGTACACAATGGAGGTAGCAGACAGAATGGTTAGTGCTATTCTGTATCCTTGGGACGTCCCTACCCTAAACCCTAACCCTAACCTTAATCCTTATCCTAACTCTAACATTAACCATAACCATAAACATAACCTTAACTCTTAACATTTAAATGTCAACTTCAATGGGGTGACGTCAGAGTTGGGACTTCCCAAGGAATCCGTTTAGACTTTTACTATCCCTGTGTTACTGTGCTTTACCTGAAATAAAACCCCTACCTTCAAATATTAGGAAAGCAGAGACGTCACGGGAACCCCTAATCTCAGACTTTCTCGTTTTAGAAAATAGACTTTATGTACAAAATTATTGTTTTTGGGCCTATTTTTGATGCATATGACTACTACAGAGGCCACACAGACCGTTTTCAACTGGAAAAGTTAGTTAGACAGCCATGCTCGCCCTGTTGTGACGAGGTTTGCTAGCTGACACTAATGGCTACTGTTGCCTGCCACTGAAGACAATGTTTACATTTTAGGTCATTTAGCAGACGCTCTTATCCAGAGCGACATACATACATTTTCATACTAGTCCCCCATGGGAATCAAACCCACAACCCTGGCGTTGCAAGCACCATGCTCTACTAACTGAGCAACACGGGACTATGTGGGGCGATGAAACTACGGTAGCCATTCATTTCTAATGGAAAAGAAGCGAAATGGGCGTGCGCGAGGGACTGTGAACAGGGTGGGACATAAATTGTCAGAAAACTGAACTTTATGTATATACTCAGTCATATCATGGCACGATTGACCAATTGAAGCTCACTGTTGCTTCCAGAACCTACTGGATTGGCTATTGATAGATGCTGTCGGCATGCTAGCAACCACATGGTGAGCCATTCTGGGCGAAGCTAGCGTGGCTAGGCGATCCATCGTCCCCAGTGGAAACCCACTCAGTCATCAACACTACCTTAAAGAGTCCCTTTATACATTTATGTCAAGGGCTTTATGCAGTTGCAAAACTAATTGAAAGGTTTAGTGCTCAAAAACACAAACAGTTATTTGACTGTACAGACAGACTACTATGTTTTGACCAGGATCAATAATCTCGCATTAAATCCAAGTGGCAGAGAGGCTTTCACCCTGAGATTAAATGCAGTGCAGTTTTGTTTGAAAAATCTATTTTTATATTCAAATGTAGGAACTGGGTTCTACAGTTTGACCTCTAGTTCCACACCCACCCCGCCCGGCCATCTAGATGTATGAAGGCTGGTGTCTTTTCTGTAAGGAAGCTAATTATCCATCATGCATGACATTCCTGGGAGTGTGCAAACTTAAATGTTTTATTATCATAGCATTTTTGTATGTTCTATATAGTTATGTACTTGAAAACCAATTTTGCACATTTGGGAAAACTCCAGGCAGACTTGATACAAACTATTGTGTAGTGATGTAATTCTTCACTGGATCAGTCTGAAACTTTGCACACACATTGCTGCCATATGGTGGACAACATCTAAACTACATATAGAATCCTACATCACTGTCTGGCATTTCTCTTGCATTTCAAAGATGATGCAAAAAATAATAATAGAAAAATGCTTGTTTTTTTGTTTGTATTATCTTTAACCAGATCTAATGTGTTATATTTTCCCACATTAATTTCAAAGTGATTCCTTTCAAATGATATCAAGAATATGCATATCCTTGCTTCAGGTCCTGAGCTACAGGCAGTTAGATGTGGGTATGTCATTTTAGGTGAAAATTGAAAAAAAAGGGTCTGATCCATCCATTAAAAGTGTGCTGGAGCAGTAGGGTGGTTATGGTTGCTATTTATTGGCTTCATAAGTCTGCAGTCAGTAAAGAGATGTTTTGAAGTTATTTTATGCTTTTTTATACATTGAGGCAACAAGAGCAAAATAAAGGTTGTTCGATAATAACAGTGTCTACAACAAGTCCCCACATTGACTCAGTACTGGTACCCCCTGTATATAGCCTCGTTATTGTTATTTTATTGATACTTTTTACTTTTTATACTTTAGTTTATTTAGTAAATATTTTCTTAACACTTATTTTTCTTAAAACTGCATTGTTGGTTAAGGGGTTGTTGTTATGTTAAATGAAATTTGGAGACTTTGCAGTTTGTGGTAGGTTTACAATATTAGAACTAAACATACTGATCTATTGTGCTATTATTTAGTGGCAGCTGGTCTCTTAGATTTCATTGGATGGCTTCTTCTCCTCTGCTGTCAGTATGGATACAGTAGGTGGTTCTATTGTCTGTTGGCAGCAGACCATCCTTAACCACAATGCACACCTGATCACATTTGATCAGTTGTTGATGTGTCATTCTCATATGTGTCTGTCAGAACAAAATGGGATTTGAGGAGAGAGACAGCTTTTGGGCTCCATCATTTATAATGCATCACTTCTAATGTGATTATTCGATTAGTGGCAATGGACTGGAGACTGAGAGGAAGGGCTTATTCATAATACAAAATGCCAGTTGCTGCATACACGGTGTTAAAGAGTTTGATAGCTCAACCTGACGGATCAGAAACAATGCTAGGCTGCATCCTCTGTGTTTAAGCTGAGAGAGCTACTTTTTAATACATCAAAGGGGTCGTTCAGGTTAGTGTCTCTTGGCCTTGGGGAAATGGGACTTTAATCGAAGCGGTGACTGCTGTGGCCTTCAGAACTAGTCCTGTGTCAAAAGCTTGAGACCCCCTTTGCTAGGGTTCAAATACATTAGTGTGGAGATCAAATCCATTCTTGTACAATTGTCCTTTTATCATTACAAAGGGTAACATAGGTGAGCAGTACCAAAAACACGGCAAAACGAGTCCTTGAAGAACCCACGTTTTGTCCTGGATAGTCATGGAAATATGATTTAAGTCGGAACACTGAGCTGTGCCTCTGTCCTGAGTGTCAGTAATAAACAGGGACTGTAATGGCTGATGTTGCCTTGGTTTTCCTCCTCTTCATTAAGATATGCAACTGAAAAGACGTGTTTTGTGTCTTGGAGGTGTGTTTTGATGTGAGTGTTTGTTGCAGCACCCCCTGAAAAGTTGTGCACCGGTCCTTTAATAGTGCTGTATTAGCGGATCGGTATAGCGTCTGTAGCACAGGCAATACCCCCTTGAAAATACATATAAAAACATGGCTACGCTGATATTAGCACTCTGGTTTCGAGAGTCAGTTATCTTCTGTGCTTAAAATCACTATTCAGCCGGAGCATCCAGTCTGCACTGTGAGAGCTCCGAGAGAGAATTTACTAGCCTTGTGTTACTGTGCTTTACCTGAAATAAAACCCTACCTTCAAATATTAGGAAAGCAGACGTCACGGGCACCCCTAATCTAAGACTTTCTTGTTTTTTTAAATGATAGTTTTTGGGCCTATATTTGATGCATATGACTACTGCAGAGGCCACACAGGCTGTTTTCAACCGGAAGTTTCAACTCGGCAGTTTTCCTTTAAGAGGTTAAATTCATAATACACTCCCTGAAGAGTTGTGGATAGGCTCTGCGGATAGACTGTCGTTTCCCCAGAAAAAGAACTGTGACTGTCACATGCCGTCTGCACTACTTCCCGGGCTCGTGAAAGACAAAAACAGTGAATAAAAGAGGAACAAAAGAAGGGAGATGATGAGAGATGGACTGCCGGTGTTGGATGTGAGATGTTTGGTTATTAATTTGTGGTAAACTATTTTTTTCTACTGTTGCAAATCTAAATGTACAAATATTGGAAATGAACAGGTAATCTATGGCAATCTATGGTACTTTTGGTCATTTAGAGTTTAATAACTTTTTTTTTAAAGTATTCATGTATAGCATAAATTTTCTATACCTGTATTACATACATATAATACATATCTTTATATTTATATATTGTTTATTTACATAGTTTCTAGTAGACAGACCGTATGGTTCAAGAGAAAATAGCTTAATAAATGAAACAAGCATCAAATTAACGCTGGAATTATTTTACTATCTATCTATCTATCTATCTATCTATCTATCTATCTATCTATCTATCTATCTATCTATCTATCTATCTATCTATCTATCTATCTATCTATCTATCTATCTATCTATCTATCTATCTATCTATCTATCTATCTATCTATCTATCTATCTATCTATCTATCTATCTATCTATCTATCATAAACACCAACGGTATTCACTAAAATTATGGTTTACATTTAGGATAATCTTTAACAGCTTTGTCATTCCATTTTCTATTTAAAAATAATCTTATTTGATTGTTTCATATATTTTACATGTGATAAGGCCACACAGAGGGACAGAGATAACTAAAGACACCTGTGATAATCTGGAGTACCCAAAAAGGCCACTACTCATCTGATAAAATTCCATATATTCTATGAAAGTAACCAACATTCTGGTAGTTTACATTTGAGCCATTTAGCAGATGAGCTTATCCAGAGCGACTTACAGGAGCAATTAGGCTTAAGTGCCTTCAAGGGCACATCGGTCGATTTGTCACGTAGTCGGCTCAGTGATTTGAACCAGATACATTTCAGTATCTGGCCCAACACTCTTAATAATATCCTCTTAAATGTAATGGCAAAATGTAGATTTCCACCTAAATAGACACACCCAATAGTAACTGCTGTTAATGTGCAATTACATGATTATGATATGCAAAAACTTGGTATATATGCAAAGAATACATCTGGGAGATAATTAGGAAATGATCAGAAGATAGTTACATAGATCAGAATGCACAAGATCAAGCACACACAAAACAACAGTTTTACATTTTTTTATTTTGAAAGTCATCTTTCATTGAAAAGCTATACGTGAATTATTGATGACTAGAGCTAGAAACACATCAGATAGACCTAACAACTAGAAATGGGCAGATAGTTTAGTAAGTGGTGTCAGGTGTGGTCACACCAAGTGTCCCTAAACCTCTCCAAAGTGGCATATGTCTGTAAATTAGATCATTACAGTAGTATTACATATTTGCAATCACTAAATGCTATTTGTTCAGTATAAAAACACAATTTCTACCATATCAACCTCACTCAAACATTGTGGTGGTGTTATGGGGTATCCAGGGTACAGTCAAGTGTCCTTGTTTTTGCACACTGGTTGTGCCTAAAAAATTGTGTCACTATAAAAACAACATTTCTACAACACCAACCTCTCTCAAATATTATGGATGCCTACATTTGAGGTACGGATGCAGTGCGGAACTTGATTTGGCCTCTGCGTGATTCCAATGGCTCTGATCTCTTTCATTTTCTCCAAACAGGACTGAGGCTCTTGATGTACCTCATTTCTACAGATGATATTGGGTTGATAATGTTTAGCTTTGAAGCCAATACTTAAATCATGTATATTTAGATGAAATACTCAACAAAGCATGTCAATGCGTTCTTGTGTAGCTCTTATTGGGACAATATATCGTGTACATATACCAATGTTTTTCTACTCTAAGTTAGTTTAATTTGTTTTCAATTTGTTTTATTATTAATGAGAGATTTGCATGGAAAGATATAAGCAGGGATTTAAAGTTAGACAAGTTTGGTCCATTCATGTTAATTGTCTTGACTGAAAGTAGTTTGGTAGTATGGTAACACATCACTTGGCCCTATATTGTGGTTTGTGGGTGTTTCAAAGCTAGCTTGAGAGACCTTCCCTATCCAGATTGAATATCCCCCTGCAGTGTCATCAATGATTTTCATAGTCGTACTTCACTCAACTTCGCTGAGCAAAGTTCTAAATAACGTGACTCTCATTCCTCCTCAAGCCGTGTTCGCACTGCCAATGGTTGCATCGCTCAAGGCTCCTCATAACGCCTCCTTCCATTGAAAATATCTTACTTCCGGTAGGTAGCTGTCCCCTGTCTGAATCGGTGGAAAATGGCCGGTGATACCACAGGAATATGAAAATAGTCTCTGTTACATCAACTCTTAATACCCATATGGAAAAGATAGAGAGGAATTTAACAGGATTCTTATATGTTCTACCTGGAACTTGTCAGTAATACATAAGGCAGCAAATACACTGACTTATATGGGTGGTTAACATTTAGACATAACAGAAATGTTGCATATATTATATAGAAATCATACAAGAGGCATGTAAACTAAGCCTTCTAAGGTCTCACATACATGGAACATACACATATGGGATTAATTGACACATAAACAAATGCTACAACAATTCACTGTGGTAACTCAGTGACAATGCTTCTTCCGGTGTTCTTTGCAGTGCGCATCACATAAAGTGAAAACATTTTAGGTAATAATCAATACATAATAGTAAATAAGGTTATCCAAACAATAATTATATCCCTAGAGCAGTTAAATAATATACATACATACATACATACATACATACATACATACATACATACATACATACATACATACATACATACATACATACATACATACATACATACATACATACATACATACATACATACATACAGATAAATAAATAAATACAGAAAAATTCAACAGAAGGCATTTGAACCCTTATTGAAAAAATAAGCAAAGTCTGCCGTGAGGAGGAGTAGGAAGAGGAGGAGCAGGAGAGGAAGGGGGAAAGCAGAATGAGGGGGAGGAGGACAAGAGGAGGAGTAGGGGTAAAAGTAGGACAATGACAGGAGGAGACAAGAGAAGGAGGACGACAGGAGGGGGAGGAGGACAGGAGGAGGAGGGAAGTGGGAGGAGGAGAGGAAAAAGAGGAGGAGGACAGGAAGAGGAGGAAGGACAGAAGGGAGAGAAGAAGAGTAGGACAGGAGGAGGAGGAGGAGGAGGAGGAGGAGGAGGAGGAGGAGGAGGAGGAGGAGGAGGAGGAGGAGGAATGACTTTTATAGCAGCAGTGAGTTTATTTAGTTACTAAGTGGAGATCTCTCAATAATATTTCTCACAATAGCACATTGAGAGTAGTCAGTGACAAACATCAAAGCTAAACAGGGATTAGTTATAAACCCTGGATTGGAGACCAAAGGCACAACTGCCCAGCCTTAACCATGAACTCATACCTGAAAAGGAAAATGTATATACAAATATTGAAACGTTTAAGGAAAGCATTTATTTTGTAGAGTTTACATTCTTAGAACATACACTTTTAATATATATTTTTATATTTTGTCTCAAACATGTCATATCAATGCACCAAAATCAGGTACTCAAATGTCAATATGGCATATTAATCAATATAAAAGTACACCACTGGCATAAGGAAAAACACAAAATTACTTATTAGAATGTTGTACAAATACTCTTCTTCTGCTATACAAGATTGTTATTTGATTTTCATGATTCTTTTCCATATTAGAGCCATACTATTGTACCTTTTGTTATGAGAGCGTATGTGTTTTGTGGAGGGGAAGGGGGGATTTTATTCTGCTGCTGGGCCTCTATCTTCATTATGTAATTAGTTTTTTTTTTTATAGTGTCTGTGTTCGTGGTTAGATAATATCACTAGCCTTTAACTAAAACCCACTGAAGCAGGAGCGATTGCAGTACAGCATTGCTTGATGCTCACTAGAGGATAAATAGGTAGGACGTACTGGAAATTCCACAGAGTTATGGAAACAATGTCCGAGTCCACACACATACATTCAGTGCATTCGGAAAGTATTCAGACCTCTTGACTTTTTCAACATTTTGTTACGTTACATACTTATTCTAAAATTCATTAAATATCACCACACAATACCCCATAATGACAAAGTGAAAACAGGTTTTTAGAAATGTATTAAGGATACAAAAAAAGAAATACCTTGTTTACATAAGTATTCAGACCCTTTTCTACGAGACTCGAAGTTGAGCTCAGGTGCATCCTATTTCCATTGATCATCCTTGAGATGTTTCTACAACTTGATTTTAGTTAATCTGTGGTAAATTAAATTGATTGGACATGATTTGGAAAGACACAACTGTCTATATAAGGCCCCACAGTAGTCAGAGCAAAATCCAAGCCTTGAGGTCGAAGGAATTGTTTGTAGAGCTAGGAGACAGGATTGTGTAGAGGCACAGATCTGGGGAAGGATGTCAAAATGTCTGCAGCATTGAAGGTCCCCAAGAACACAGTGGCCTCCATCATTCTTAAATGGAAGAAGTTCGTAACCTCCAGGACTCTTCCTAGAGCTGGCCGCTCGACCAAACTGATCAATTGGTGGCGAAGGGCCTTGATCAGGGAGGTGACCAAGAACCTGATGGTCACTATGACAGAGCTCCAGAGGTCCTCTGTGGAGATGGGAGAACCTTCCAGAAGGACAACCATCTATGCAGCACTCCACAAATCAGGCTTTTATGGTAGAGTGGCCAGACGGAAGCCACTCCTCAGTGAAAGGCATGACACATGACTGCACCATACTGTGGGGATGTTTTTCAGCGGTTTAGTTTGGGGAAGGCCCGTTTCTGTCCATACAGAAATAGTTTGTCGAGATTGGTGTGCAAGATCTTGACTGGCCTGCACAGAGCCCTTACCTCAATCCCATCGAAATGGTGTTATGTCATGTAAAGTGTTACCAAATTTTGCTAGAACTGTCTTGGAGTGGTCTTAGTGGGGAGGGGTTTTCACCAGGCAGGCCAAAATTCCCACCAAAATAACAGGCTGACATTTCAGGTGGTCTTTTCAAACAGCTCTTACACTAAAAGGGCATTATCATAATTTTCACAATATTATGGCAGCCTCATAGTGTGGAAATATATATAAAACACAAGAAAACAACATTTTTGACAGCACTGGGCCTTTAAAGGAGCTTCACACTCCAAAGTTAAAAGTTTGTCAGATGTTTTCAGAATTAATAATGGCTCTGCTGTTGAGATAGGCCCATGTACCAAACCATCTGTCTTGTAGATTGATCTATTCCACACTTAAAAATTAAAGGAATGTTTAGCACCATATAATGTACACGTTTGTGGCGCTTATCTTTTCCATTCATGTGGAGGTTAATGGGGCAATCAGCAGCTGCAACATGCATTTATGGACTTACACATGAATGATTTGTACCCATTGATTCTTGAAGAATACAACTTATAAATGCAAATAAATTCCACTGTCGTACCACTTCAGAACCCAAAATATAAGCTTGTAAACAAAATAAATGTCAACAAATATAACATAGCCTCAAAATATGGTCAAAATTATAATGTTGATATAATTGATGGTCAGTCCTTGCATCCATAGCTCAGTCTATGAATTTGAGACTGATTATATTTCTCCAGCCCCATCCCTCAGCTTTTTACCAAAACAGGGGCGGGAGTACGTATTGTTATTGTTTCAACTACTGATTGCTGGTTTAAGGCATATAGCCTGGTTTACACATCAGATGGTGTGACATATGGATTTATCTTGTCATTGAGGTTGAGTTCCATTAAACCTACCTGACTGTAACCACGATGTACCAGCCCAGTCTCCGTATGATAGCCACCAAAACCAAATGGCCAACATCTTCCCTTGAAATTAAACTTTTGTTTCTCTTGTCTTGTTTTTCATCTTTCTTAATTAAAGCTGGAATCCTTATTGGTGAAACTGCCATGTCCGTTTGCGATATTACAACAACAAAGAAGTTACTGCAAACAACCAACACAATTTTTCCCCCTCTGACATCATTGCACCGGTGATAGAACAACACAATATGAACTGCAATTTGTTTTACCGTGCTGCTTGACGCTCCTCAGCTCAGCAACAAAAACAATAACAACGGTGGTGGGGCGGACAGTGGCGCTGTTTTGCCAAAACTGCGGATTCCATTTTTAACAGTCACACCTTTCAGCTCTATCCATCCCTCATCACTCTTGATATATAGTAGATGTCAGCGGTCAGCCAAGTTAGTGGCTTAGCAGAGGAGAAAGCTCAGATTCTCACTCTCTCTCCGCAACAGCCTCATGCTGCCACCTCAGAGGCCCTGCAGAAACATCTGTTAGTGCTACAGATGACACATGCTGTCTAGTTACTGGCCGGCATCCCAACACCACCGGGAGGAAATCGCCAAGCTGTGACAACCAGCAGTGAACTCTCTCTGACCTCTTATCAGTTCACATTCATCCAATAGGAATAGTTCACATTTACATTTTAGGCACACTCTTATCCAGAGCGACTTACAGTAAGTAGTGATTGCATACATTTTCACACTTTTTCATATCGGTCCGCTGTGTGAATCAAACCCACAACCCTTGCATTGCAAGTGCCATGCTCTACCAACTGATCAACACCGGACCCGAGTTTGGAGCAAAAATAATTAAACAGCACATGAACTAGAATTTAGCGTACTCTATGAGATGGAAAATTCTCAACGTATTTTTTGGTTTACATGTTTACCATTTCACTTTTTACACAGCATGATATATGCTGCTGCAACTGTTGAAGTACTGTACAGCTATAGAATGTCAATACTGTATTCCCCACAAGGGAGTTGATTAAATCAGCAACTCATTAACATGGCAATTTCCCAAAGAGCACAACCATACTGATAACTGTTTAGTGGAGAAGGTTGTAGCAGTTGTAACAGCGACACCACCATGTTTAAAGAAGGGAGACCTCAGATAAAAAACAAAATAAAATCTCAACATAAACAAAACACAGGTTCTAGATAGATGGATAGATAGATAGATAGATAGATAGATAGATAGATAGATAGATAGATAGATAGATAGATAGATAGATAGATAGATAGATAGATAGATAGATAGATAGATAGATAGATAGATAGATAGATAGATAGATAGATAGATAGATAGATAGATACTTTATTGATCCCCGAGGGGAAATTTCTTCGCCAAGCAGCTACGAAAAAACACAGTGCAGGTGCAAAATGCCAGAACGAAAATACACAAAAGACAGATGCATGATACATAGAGCGGCAGTATGATCTGGAGTGCAAAAAGCTATAAAAAGACATTGCATAGTATGGGTGAATGGCTGAATATGTACACTATACATTGAGTGTAAGGGGAAAGGAAATGTACAAATATTGCAAGTTGATATATATAAATAAGGAGTATTTGCATGGTTAACTATACTATACAGGTCGATGGCAGAGAAATACTTAAATAGCTAAATGTGCGTATGAAATAAGTGAGGGTAATAATAGTTTACTTAATATACAGCCTGGTTAAATGAACAGGTAGGTGAATATGTTGCATGGTTAAATTAACTGTACAGGTAAATGTACAGTTAAATGTACAGGTAAGTGAATATTTGCATGGTTACATTAACTGTACAGGTAAATGACTGGAAGAGATACTTAAATAGCGTATGATATAATAGATAGATAGATAGATAGATAGATAGATAGATAGATAGATAGATAGATAGATAGATAGATAGATAGATAGATAGATAGATAGATAGATAGATAGATAGATAGATAGATAGATAGATAGATAGGTACTTTATTGATCCCCCGGGGGGGAAATTTCATTGTCAAGCAGCTACAACAAAACACAGGGCAGGTGCAAAATGCCACAACGAAAGTACACAAAAGACAGATACACTGTACATGATACATAGAATTTAGGGTAATTTAGGGTAATGATAATAATTCCCTTAAAATACAGTCCTTAGTGCAGGGTTTAATTACAGAGAAATGCATGTATTGCACATCTGATTTACTAAAAACAATGAAAGAAGATACATCTGACAGGATACTAATATGCATTCCTGAGTGAATGACTATGTAACTTCAGTCCAATAATTACTTACAATATTGCATGTGACATGATATAACAACTGTACATGAATATGTATATACAGTCTTGAATGAATAAGTCCTGAGTGAATGAGGGATTACAGACCAGAGGTACTCACGGATGGATGCCTAATTGTTAAACTAGGTCCTAACACCCCAACAGTTCCAGGTCTATGTTGCCGACGGCACGGCACCCCGGTGAGGCATTAAATAGTCTAATAGCCATCGGCAGGAAGGACCTCCTGTAGCACTCTCTGGCATACCATGGTGGGATCAGTCTGTGACTGAAAGTGTTCCTCTGCATCATAACCATGGCATGCAGAGGGTGGGTGACGTTGTCCATGATGGCCAGGATCTGTCTCTCCGCCACCTTCTCTAGAGTGTCAAGGCTAATCCCCAGAACAGAGCTAGCCTTCCTGATCAGCTTATTTAGCTGAGAAGCATCACCAGCCTTTATGTTGGCGCCCCAGCACACCATTGCAAAAAAGATGGATGCAGTAGTTTACTGCACAAGTTGAAGGACCTGAGCCTCCTCAGAAAGTAGAGTTGGCTTTGGCCCTTTTTGTATGATTGCATCATCCACCCCGATGTTGTGCTTGTATGCGAACTGCAGGGGGTCCAGTGATGTACACACTAAGGGTCTGAGGTGAGCGAAGACTAACCTTTCCAGGGTCTTCATGATGTGGGATGTTAGCGCTACAGTGGGGTGCGCCTTCTTGGGCACTGGGACCAGGCAGGATGTTTTCCACAGCACAGGGACCCTTTCCAGGCTCAGGCTGATTGAAGGGTCACTGGAGTATTCCACACAATTGGTTAGCACAGATCCTATGCACCCTTGGGCTGATGCCATCAGGGCCCGCCGCTTTCCACTGATGTAGTCTCTCCAGCTCTCTCTTCACTTGGTTGGTGGTGAAAGCCAGTCCAGATGGGGGGGTGGGGGGAAGGGGCGTGTTGAGGATCAGTTCAGAGGTGGGGGGAAGGGAGGTGTTGCAGATCAGTCCAGAGGGAGCGGGGGCGGAGGTGGGGAGGGGGCCGCTGATTGTCTCAACAGAGGTGTTGTGAGCAAAGTGGGGGTGGGACAGCCGTGAGATGTGTGGCCTCGGGAGCTGGAGGGGAGGTGGACAGGGCCAGTATCGAACCTGTTAAAAAATTTGTTCAGCTCATTGGCTCTGTCCTGGGTCCCCTCCGTCTGCCCACTGTTTGACTTTTTGAAGCCAGTGATATTTCTCATACCCTTCCACACCTCTCTTACCTGGCTCTGCCTCAGCTTGTCCTCCATCTTCTCCTTATACCCTCTCTTCCGCTCAGCAATTCGCAAATTCAGCTCCCTCTGGGCGCATTTCAATTTGTCCCTGTCCCCCTCCTGGAAGGCACTATTCTTCTCATTCAGCAGGGCCTTCAGGTCGCCGGTGACCCAGGGTTTATTATTTGGAAAACAGCGTACCTTCCTGGTGGGTACATGTTGTCTACACAAACATTTCTATAGTCCGTTATGCAGTCTGTAAGTCCATCAATGTCCTCCCCATGAGCCACACAGAGCACATCCCAGTCCGTTGTTTCAAAGCAGTCCTGAGGGCCTCATTCGCCTCCGGGGACCATCTCCTAATGGTCCTAGTGCTCACTGGCTGCTGTTGGACAATAGGCCTGTAGTGTGGGGTGAGGTGGACAAGGTTGTGATCCGATCTACCGAGGGGAGGGAGTGCAGTGGAGTTGTATGCATCCTTCACATTTAGCATATAACAAGTCCAGAGTTTTATTATTCCTGGTTGGGCACTTCACAAACTGTTTGAACGTGGGCAGGGTTGAAGAGAGAGATGCATGGTTAAAATCCCCCAAAATGGCAAGAAGGCACTGAGATGAGCTGTCTGTAACCTCGCGATAGCAGAGTGGATGACGTCACAAGCTGTGTTTGCGTCAACGGAGGGTTGGATGTAAACAATAACAGCAATGGTCAGCGTCAATTCCCTCAGGAAATAGTAGTGTCTCAGGCTAACAGCTCAATGTCCGGGCTATAAAACTGTTCCTTAACAGTAATATGGCTCGGATTACACTACCTAGCTATCCCTGTCCGCTCTGATGGTCTAGAAACCGCAGATAGTTACGTTATCTACGGGGATGTTATCATTCAGACATGTCTCTGTAAAGCACACTAGGCTAGCTTCCCAGTAGTCTCTTTACCCACGGACCAGACCCTCAAGCTCATCAACCTTGTTATGTAGTGATCTCACGTTGCCCATAATGATAGACGGTATAGCCAGCTTGTACTTACTCAGCTTTGCCTTACACTTCCGACCTGCCCTGCATCCACGGCGTCGCCTTTTCAACTTTTCCCTGGGGTGCAATAGCGCTGAGTGTGCTAAAACTAGGAGCTGGGCTCGGTTGTAAATAATTGAGGACTCGTGTGTACGTTCGGCCCTGAGAAAAATAAAAAGGGCCTCAGTGATAAAAGGACCGCTAAAACCTTCGTCAAACAGTAGCATTCCATAATCCTGAACTATTATAGTTCAACTGTTGCAAAATTTTTTTACTAACGAATAACATACTAAAACAACAATTAACACACAAACAATGGGAGCTACTTAAGAGGCGACCACACAGGGCGGTGCCAATCTCTAATATCAGGGGTGGAGGTGATTTTGTATCCCAGTGTCTGCTGGAAAACAGACTGAACCAGGTTTTCCTCTATGATTTTTCCCGTGCTTAGCTCTATTCCGTTTCTTTTTATCCCCCCAAAAACTCCATAGGTCTTGACAAGCATGCCCATAACATGATGCAGCCACCAACATACTTGAAAATAAGAAGAGTGGTACGCAGTTATGTGTTGTGTTGGATTTGCCCAAAACATAACACTTGGTATTCAGGACATACTGTAGCTAATTTATTTGCTTTAGTTTTTTTCAGTATTACTTTAGTGCCTTATATCAAACAGGATGCATGTTTTTGAATATTTGTATCTTTGTAGTGTCTGGGTGTATTAATACACCATCCAAAGTGTAATGAATAACTTCACCATGCTCAAAGTGATATTCAATGTCAGCTTTTTAATTATTACCATCTACCAATAGGTGCCCTTATTTGTGAGGCATTGGAAAACCTCCCTGGTCTTTGAATTGCATCTGTGTTTGAAATTCACTGATTGACTGAGGGACCTTACATATAATTGTATGTGTGGGGTACAGAGATGATGTAGCAAAAATCATGTTAAGCACTAATATTGGGGTAATCATTCAAAAAATCATGTTAAGCACTATTATTGGGGTAATCATTGAAAAATCGAGATAGGATAATCATTCAAAAATCATGTTAAGCACTATTATTGCTATTATTATTTTATTTAATTTGTAAAATGTCTAAAAACATAATGCCACTTTGACATTATGGGGTATTGTGTGTAGGCCAGTGACACAAAATCTGGATATAATCCATGATAAATTCAGGCTGTAACCCAACAAAATGTGGAAAAAGTCAAGGAGTGTGAATACTTTCTGAAGGCACTGTATTTGTTGGCATTCATCATTATTATGCATCTTCTTCTGCCAAGGAATATTAACATGCAAATTCCATTGAGATGGTAAGGCCAAGAAGGGTGCAACTTGACATGATGTTAAAGGCCCATAGTCCACACCGTCTCATGCAATGCCATGCCAATTGGCCAGGTGGTGGTGCTATAACAAGCGATCATTTTTTTTAAATATTCTGCTAATTGGAATTTTGTGAAAAACACTTACAGTGCCTTCGGAAGGTATTCATACCTCTTGACTTATTCCACATTTTGTTGTTTTAAAGCCTGAATTTAAAATTTATTTAATATTTGTTTTTCCACCCATGTACACACAATACCCCACAATGACAATGTAAAAACACATTTTTAGCAAATGTATTGAATATGATATAATATAAGTCAATACTTTGGCAGCGATTACAGCTGTGAGCCTTTCTGGGTAAGTTTAAGAGCTTTCCACACCTGGATTGTGCAACATTTTCCCAATATTCTTTTCAAAATTCTTTAAGGTCAGTCAAATTGGTTGTTGATCATTGCTAGACAACCATTTTCAGGTCTTGCCATAGATTTTCAAGTAGATTTAAGTAACTGTAACCAGGCACCATAGGAATATTTACTGTCCTCTTGGTAAGCAACTCCAGTGTAGATTTGGCATTATGTTTTAGGTTACTGTCTTGCTGCAAGGTGAATTCATCTCCCAGTGTCTGGGGGAAAGCAAAGTGAACCAGGTTTTCCTCTAGGATTTTGCCTGTGCTTAGCTCCGTTCCATTTATCTTTTATCCTGAAAAGGACTGAGGAGTTTAACGATTACAAGCATACCCATAAGCCACCACTGAGCCTGCCTGCCGTCCTGTACCTTTGCCCCGTCTATCTGGATTACTGACCCCTGCCTGCCCCTGACCTGTCTGCCTGCCCCTGACCTGTGTGCCTGCCCCTGACCTGTCTGTCTGCCCCTGACCTGTCTGCCTGCCCCTGACCTGTCTGCCTGCCCCTGACCTGTCTGGCAGATTTTTACTCCTGAACTTATTTAGGCTTGCCATAACAAGAGGTTGAATACTTTTTGACTTTTTGAATAAGACATTATTTGGCAGTTACCTGTTTATACTGTATAGGTTATGTGTTGAGTGCAAAAATGGTCCCAGAGCGTATGTTCTCCATGCTGTGTCATAAAGCGTCCTGTTTTAAGGCTTGTCATTAGCCACGCACATTTAATTTGTATTGGAATTGGATTTAATTAGTGATTGTTATGCATGCAGTAATGTGTATGTCTGAGCTGGAATTGGTAGGGAAGTGAAACTAATATTTGCAATGTTTCTTGAATGAGTCCAAGATAAATGTAATTGCTCATTTCCATACTCCATAATCAGTAAATACAAACTAGAATGGGATATTTTCGTTTGGGTCCTGGCAGAGATAAGGAGAGCTGTGATATTAGACCACCAGGTGTGGTCGAGTTAGGCCAGGGCTAGGCACGCATGGACACACACACACACACATTACCCTTAGCTTTTAATGGCACATTAAGGCATATTATTGAGCATTAACACAGGCCACATATTTCACAAGCCTCTGTTCCCTCCATTTAGCCGCTATTACAGAAGAGGAGCAGTCATTAATACCTTATTTCCAAAACATTTACAAGGTCTGTGTGCAAATGACCTTTGTTGATGCAGAGGTCATGAAATGTGTTACTGTTACTGAATCAGTTGACACTTTGCTATCATTAAGGAGACTCTGCAGTACCACTAAATTAGTAAGAAGGCAAGGCGGGTTTTAAGGGTTCCTAAGACACAGTGTAATATTATAGTAGGCACAAACATTTCCCATAAATAAAAGCTTGGGCTTCATGTACAAATGCCAGGCTTGGCTTGTATCTGCTGATACAGTATGCAATGAAGTAATCCCCCCCCCCCCCCCCCCCCCACACACACACACACCATCGTGAAGCTACAGGGCTGGTAAGCCTGATGATGACTTGAGTCACTGCTCTTATTGCTCATTTGGCCTTGAGAAAATTATTTTGTTTACATATATATCGACCAATGTCTTCCGTTTTTGACTTTCACATTACACGATCATCAGTACGACAAGTACTATAGGTGGGTTCATGAACAGGCTCTACTTGTCAATAATAAAATTTCCTCTTGCTCTGTTTGAGCTTTTGACTGTCATTAATTATTCATCCATGAACATTAAACAGAAGCCATGTATCAAATATGAATACTTGATGATTGTGGATTTAGAAAGGGGGAAAGAGTCCCTGTGCCATGTTACTTTTTTGAAGTGACATCTTTTGTTGTTGAATGCTATAATGCACGACATTGCATACCATAATGAACTTATGTGTGAACGGTTACAGGTCTGCGCTTGTGGATGCATGCAATCAGGAGAGAGAAGGAGAGAGATGGATTTAGCAGAAGGGAGAGATGATAGAAGAGGAGAGAGTAGTAGGAGAGAGAGAGTGAAGATTGTAATGGCGCATGAGCTCCTGGGTAGGGGCTGAGTGGTTAGGGTTGGAGGAAAGGGAAACAGAAAAGGAAACAAATTAGTGATCAGAGACCTGGAGGGGGGTTGCAGTGAGATTAGCAGGTGAGCAGCCTCTAGTAAAGATGAGGTCTGCAGGTAACTCTTACCTGCGGACCTCATTTTAGCTCTTATTGTTTTATTTCACTGTAGAGCCACCAGTCCCGCTCAACATGCCCTCACATTCGGAGACCTCACCTGGCTTATCTGGTGCCTCCAGAGATGTAACCTCTTTCATTGTTACTCAACGCCTAGTTTTACCTCCACTGAACTCACACCTTACCATAACCTTGTCTGTACATAATTGGCCTGAATCTATTCTACCGCGCCCAGACATCTGCTCCTTTTATTCTTTGTGCCCAACGCACTAGACAACCAGTTCTTAAAGCCATTATCCGTACCCTTACCCTACTCCTCCTCTGTTCCTCTGGTGATGTAGAGGTAAACCCAGGCCCTGTAGCCCGCAGTACCACACCTATTCCCCAGGTGTTCTCATTTGTTGACTTCTGTAACCGTAAAAACCTTGGTTTCATGCATGTTAACATCTGAAGTTTGATTTATTCACAGCTCTAGCACATTCAGCCAACCCTGATGTTCTAGCCGTGCCTGAATCCTGGCTTAGTAAGGCCAGCCACAATTCTGAAATTTCTATCCCCAACTACAACATTTTCTGTCAAGATAGAACTGCTAAAGGGGGCGGAGTTGCAATCTACTGCAAAGATAGCCTACAGAGTTCTGTCATACTATCCAGGTCTATGCCCAAACAGCTTGAACTTCAACTTAAAAAAATGTACCTCTCCAAAGATACGTCTCTCACTGTTGCCGCTTGTTACAGACCCCCCTCAGCCCCCAGCTGTGCCCTGGACACCCTATGTGAACACCCTCAGAGTTTGTACTGTTAGGTGACCTAAACTGGGATATGCTTAACACCCCTACCATCTTACAATCTAAGCTAGATGCCTTCAATCTCACACAAATTATCAAGGAACCTACCAGGTACAACCCTAAATCTGAAAACAAGGGCACCCTCATAGATATCATCCTGACTAACATGCCCTCTAAATACACCTCCACTGTCTTCAACCAGGATCTCAGCGATCACTGCCTCATTGCCTGCATCCGTAATGGTTCCGCGGTCAAACAACCACCCCTCATCACTGTTAAACACTCCCTAAAACACTTTAGCGAGCAGGCCTTTCTAATCGACCTGGCCCGGGTATCCTGGAAGGATATTGACCTCATCCCGTCAGAAGAGGATGCCTGGTTGTTGCATTTTCAAACAGAAATTTGCACCCTGTAGCACTAATTCCAAAATGTTTTGGGACCCTAAAGTCCATGGAGAATAAGAGCACCTCTTCCCAGCTGCCCACTGCACTGAGACTAGGAAACACTGTCACCACCGATAAATCTATGATAATCGAGACATTCAATAAGCATTTTCTACGGCTGGCCATTCTTTCCACCTGGCTACCTCTACCCCGGCCAACAGCTCTGCATCCCCCGCAGCAACTTGCCTCCGCTTCTCCTTCAACCAAATCCAGACAGCTAATGTTCTGAAACAGCTGCAAAATCTGGACCCCTACAAATCAGCTGGGCTAAAATTAACCGCAGCTATGCAACCCCTATTACTAGCCTGTTCAACCTCTCTTTCATATCATAAGAGATCCCTAGAGATTGGAAAGTTCCTGCGGTCATCCCCCTCTTCAACGGGGGAGACACTAGACCCAAACTGTTCCAGACCTATATCCATCCTGCCCTGCCTTTCTAAAGTCTTCGAAAGCCAAGTTAACAAACAGCTCACCGACCATTTTGAATCCCACTGTACCTTCTCCGCTATGCAATCTGGTTTCCGAGCTGGTCATGGGTGCACCTCAGCCACGGTCAAGGTCCTAAACGGTATCATAACCGCCATCGATAAAAGACAGTATTGTGCAGCCGTCTTCATCGGCCAAGGCTTTCGACTCTGTCAATCACTGCATTCTTATCGGCTGACTCAACAGCCTTGGTATCTCAAATGACTGCCTCGCCTGGTTCTCCAACTACTTCTCAGATAGAGTTCAGTGTGTCAAATCAGAGGGCCTGTTGTCCGGTCCTCTGGCAGTCTCTGGGGGTGCCACAGGGTTCAATTCTCGGGCCGACTCTATTCTCTGTATATATCAATGATGTTGCTCTTGTTGCTGGTGACTATCTGATCCACCTCTACGCAGATGACACCATTCTGTATACATTTGGCCCTTCATTGGAAATTGTGTTAAACCTCCCAACAATGCCATTCAACACTCCTTCCATGGCTTCCAACTGCTCTTAAATGCTAGTAAAACTAAATGTATGCTCTTCAACCGATCGCTGCCCGCACCTGCCTGCCTGACTAGCATCACTACTCTGGACGGGTCTGACTTAGAATATGTGGACACCTACAAATACCTAGGTGTCTGGTTAGATTGTAAACTCTCCTTCCAGACTCACATTAAACATCTCCAATCCAAAATTAAATCTAGAATCGGCTTCTTATTTCGCAACAAAGCCTCCTTCACTCATGCTGCCTAAAATGACTATCCTATCGATCCTTGATTTCGCCGATTTACAAAATAGCCTCCAACACTCTCCTCAGCAAATTGGATGTAGTCTATCACAGTGCCATCCGTTTTGTCACCAAAGCCCCATATACTACACACCACTGTGACCTGTATGCTCTCGTTGGCTGGACCTCACTACATATTAGTAGCCAAACCCACTGGTTCCAGGTCATCTATAAGTCCTTGCTAGGTAAATCCCTGCCTTATCTTAGCTCACTGGTCACCATAGCAACACCCACCCATAGCCTGTGCTCCAGCAGGTATATTTCACTGGTCACCCACAAAGCCAATACCTCCTTTGGCCGCCATTCCTTCCAGTTCTCTGCTGCAAAAATCCTTGAAGCTGAAGATTCCTATCTCCCTCACTAACTTTAAGCATCAGCCGTCAGAGCTGATTATCGATCACTGCACCTGTAAATAGCCCTTCTGTAAATAGCCCACCCCAACTATCTCATCCCCATACTGTTATTTGTGCTCATATTTGCTCATCATCATCTGCACATTTATCACTCCAGTGTTAATGCTAAATTGTAACTATTTTGCCACTATGGCCTATTTATTGTCCTACTTCTCTAATCTTACTACATTTGCACACACTGTATATAGATCTTCTATAGTGTTATTGACTGTACATTTTGCTTATTGACTTTGCTTTGTCTTGGTCAGGTCGCAGTTGTAAATGAGAACTAGTTTTCAACTGGCCTACCTGGTTAAATAAAGGTGAAATAAAAAAAATAAAAAAATAGATTACAATAATGTTAAGCTTGAGTGGACAGTGACAGCGTGGAATTAAAATGAGGAGATGGACGGGTGAGAGAGGGAGAAAATAGAAAATCTCCATATAGGAGAAATGAGTAGACCTGTGCCACCACCGTGACGACCAGATGCTCTTGGACTATGAGAGAACACGTAGTCAGATGAAGAAAGAGCAGCAGTGTTCTCTGGGGCAGCATAGGCTGAGATGAACTCGGCATTCTTTAGCGCAGATCGGCAGTTCCAAACGCTACCAGAGACCCAGAATTTCACATGGGTTGTGTGCGCAGGGTACACTAAACTATAAGGGTTGTAGCCAAGGGGTGTGGAGCATCTGTAAAGCCTACAGGGAGAGGAGCGAGCAGGTATAGAAAACACACACACATAGTTGCCAAAGCTACAAAAAGAGCAAAAATTAGATCTGAAAATGACTAGGTAAGATACTCAAGTGAGAGATTGGTTTGGAGCTTCCCTCTCTTTCCTTCCTCGAACAACTCGGCAGAACAACTCAAAACCGCCACTGACACGACTAAAACGTCATACTGTGTACTAATAATAATACATACTATCATACTATGTATTACGTACCGTTTAGTATAAATGCATGCAATAAGCAACCAATCAGCATACAGTATTAGGCTTACCCATATTGCGAATGCATAATCTAATGCACAATTGCGTTGTTTCCCGCCATTTGTTCATTTTGCTACAGTCCGTCCTCTAACCTAATTATCATCTGTTGTCAAACACACAGTAGGGTATGAAAAGACGTTTATCTTCCCCAATAGTGTGCCGCAAAATCTCCTAGATGAAAAGTCGAAATGAGGCCTACTATAAAATGTTATATTTTCGCATAACCAATCAGCCTACTATTCAACCTAGTGTTTAGTATGAGTATTAACCAATCAGCCTACTATTCAGTCTAGTATTTATTGTGGGTATTCGGAGATGGCCCATGTTAGAACAGTGTTTCTTAATCCTGGTCCTGGGGAACCAAAGGGGTGCATTTTTTTGCCTTAGTATAACACACCCGATTCAAATCATTAAAGCTTTATGATACATTTATCAGTTTAAAATGTGCACTCTTTTGGGTCCCCAGGAGCAGGATTAACAAACACGTGTTAGAGTATTGCAGGAGTACAAATGTAAATATTGATAAATAGAAAAGATATCTCATGATGACAAATCATCTGAGTGTATCTGTTGTGTGGCACACCTTAGGTGGTGGGCCGTGGCAAGCTATCTGCTTTAGTTTTCGAGATGATCGATCTCTGTTGAGGGAGGAGCTGGTTTTTAGATATTGTGTATATTTATTTCTTCTGAACACATTTCCGTTTGTTGGCAATGTCAATTCTTGCAAAAATGTTCTAAATACTTACTTTAATATTTGCAAACGCTGCAGAGTACTAAACTTTAACCTAATCAAAACGTGTGTACTATCCATGGTACTGTCTCTAGTGATCACGTCTGCCAATCACGTTATCCGTATCTAAGGTAGTGGACAGCTGGTGACATCTTGAGAGAGATCTCCATCCGACAAACTGCTATCAGGTGAAGTATTTTTTATTTATTTGTCATCTTTTTAGTTATACTGTAGAAAAGTGACACCATCAATACAAGCTGTAAACTGGCGCCCAATTTAGATCACATCAACCTTAGTAATGTTGCTAACTTGCTCGTTATCTACAACAAGTATACAGTATCTGCTGCTAGCTAGCAGGAGCAGATAGGTTTACCACTAGCTAGCATGTCATTCCGGTACAAGGAGTGTTTTAGCTATCACTTCATTCCACTTAATGATTAAAGACTTAAAAAATGATTTATTTGATAAATTCTTGTATTCAGCTCCTGTGTCCTGCTCCCAGAGATCAAACAAGTGCTATTCAACAAGCATGGGTTGATTCACTCACCTGCGTGGAGAACCATCCTACTGCAGTTTAAACTACTCCTACGTCACTATTTAAAGATACGATAGATACAAGTGCTTGTTTGTCAAAGATTAAATTCAATGTAGAATTAGTTGACAAATATATTATTTTACTATTGTAACATGCAGTGGGGAGAATTATATTGTCTCCATCAGGAGCCCAGGCTTCTGTCATAGATGGTAGAAATCTCGTCTCTGGACCACACACGCTTTTAGATTGCATTCTGCTCAGGCACATGTCTCTATCTACATCTGTCAGCTACATTAGTGACCAGGATGGGATCCTTTCGATATGTCTATGGGGCCTGGGCACACAAATGCTCCTAGAGAGTATGTGTTGATGACAATTCGACAGTGCTTTTTGCATAAAATGGTAAAGCTCTCATTTCTGGACTGCAACATTGTAAGATTGTGCCCTCTATGGCACTTGATATACAGTGGGGAGAACAAGTATTTGATACACTGCCGATTTTGCAGGTTTTCCCACTTACAAAGCATGTAGAAGTCTGTAATTTTTATCATAGGTACTCTTCAACTGTGAGTGACGGAATCTAAAACAAAAATCCAGAAAATCACATTGTATGACTTTTAAGTAATTCATTTGCATTTTATTGCATGACATAAGTATTTGATACATCAGAAAAGCAGAACTTAATATTTGGTACAGAAACCTTTGTTTGCAATTACAGAGATCATACGTTTCCTGTAGTTCTTGACCAGGTTTGCACACACTGCAGCAGGGATTCCTCCATACAGATCCTTCAGGTTTCGGGGCTGTCACTGGGCAATATGGACTTTCAGCTCCCTCCAAAGATTTTCTATTGGGTTCAGGTCTGGAGACTGGCTAGGCCACTCCAGGACCTTGAGATGCTTCTTACGGAGCCACTCCTTAGTTGCCCTGGCTGTGTGTTGCGGGTCGTTGTCATACTGGAATACCCAGCCACGACCCATCTTCAATGCTCTTACTGAGGGAAGGAGGTTGTTGGCCAAGATCTCGCGATACATGGCCCCATCCATCCTCCCCTCAATACGGTGCAGTCGTCCTGTCCCCTTTGCAGAAAAGCATCCCAAAGAATGATGTTTCCACCTCCATGCTTCACGGTTGGGATGGTGTTCTTGGGGTTGTACTCATCCTTCTTCTTCCTCCAAACACGGCGAGTGGAGTTTAGACCAAAGAGCTCTATTTTTGTCTCATCAGACCACATGACCTTCTCCCATTCCTCCTCTGGATCATCCAGATGGTCATTGGCAAACTTCAGACGGGCCTGGACATGCGCTGGCTTGAGCAGGGGGACCTTGCGTGCGCTGCAGGATTTTAATCCATGACGGCGTAGTGTGTAACTAATGGTTTTCTTTGAGACTGTGGTCCCAGCTCTCTTCAGGTCATTGACCAGGTCCTGCCGTGTAGTTCTGGGCTGATCCTTCACCTTCCTCATGATCATTGATGCCCCACGAGTTGAGATCTTGCATGGTGCCCCAGACCGAGGGAGATTGACCATCATCTTGAACTTCTTCCATTTTCTAATAATTGCGCCAACAGTTGTTGCCTTCTCACCAAGCTGCTTGCCTATTGTCCTGTAGCCCATCCCAGCCTTGTGCAGGTCTACAATTTTATCTCTGATGTCCTTACACAGCTCTCTGGTCTTGGCCATTGTGGAGAGGTTGGAGTCTGTTTGATTGAGTGTGTGGACAGGTGTCTTTTATACAGGTAACGAGTTCATACAGGTGCAGTTAATACAGGTAATGAGTGGAGAACAGGGCTTCTTAAAGAAAAACTAACAGGTCTGTGAGAGCCGGAATTCTTACTGGTTGGTAGGTGATCAAATACTTATGTCATGCAATAAAATGCAAATGAATTATTTAAAAATCATACAATGTGTTTTTCTGGATTTTTGTTTTAGATTCCGTCTCTCACAGTTGAAGTGTACTTATGATAAAATGTACAGACCTCTACATGCTTTGTAAGTAGGAAAACCTGCAAAATCGGCAGTGTATCAAATACTTGTTCTCCCCACTGTACATTGATTGGTAGGTTACACTATATTTCGATACTTCAAATACTGCCTGAGAGACATTTACTATTTGTATTTATCATTTATCTTTGCTATTTGTCTCCGTGCTCAATAAATGGTGAAACACTATTGGTGATGGTGTTCTTTATTCGAATGTACAGTGCATTGGGAAAGTATTCAGACCACGTGTTGTTATGTTACAGCTTTATTTTAAAATTGATTGATTAAAAAAAAAAAAAAAATGTTCCCCTCATCAATCTACATACAATACAAAAACATTTCTGCAGCATTGAAAGTCCCCAAGAGTACCGTGGCCTCCATCATTCTTAAATGGAAAAGGTTTGAAACTACCAAGATTATTTTTAGAGCTGGCCGCCTGGTCAAACTGAGCAATCGGGGGAGAAGGCCCTTGGTCAGGGAGGTGACCAAGAACCCGATGGTCAGTCTGACAGAGTGCCAGAGTTTCTCTGCGGAGATGGGATAACCTTCGAGAAGGACAAACATCTCTGCAGCACTCCACCAATTAGGCCTTTATGATAGAGTGGCCAGACGGAAGCCACTCCTCAGTAAAAAGGTATTACATAATACTACTTTTTTTACTTAAACTGCACTGCTGGTTAGGACTTGTAAGTATGCATTTCACTGTAGAGTCTACAGCTGTTGTATTCGGCGCATGTGACAAATAAACTTTGATTTGAAAGGCACATGACAGGCCGCTTGGAGCACCTAAAAGACTCAGAGTGTGCAAAGCTGTCATCAAGGCAAAGGGTGGCTACTCTGAAGAACCTCAAATATATTTTGATTTGTTAAACAGTTTTTTTCTATTTAAGTTCATTGGTTTGTCACCTGGGTGTGGGTTATTGTATGTGTACGTCAGGTCATTGTGTGGGTGCACTCTATTTATTTCTGGTACTTGGTTCAATACACAAGTTAAATAAAAAGGAATGTCGCTCCACCAACGCTCTGCTTCTCGTCCCATCTATACGCACCGTGACAGTTACTACATGATTGCTTTTGTGCTATTTAATAGTTTTTATGTCTTCACTATTATTCTACAATGTAAAAAATAGAAAAAATCTAGTAAAACCCTTGAATTAGTAGGTGTGTCCAGACTGGTACTGTAAATATTTGAAAATACTCTTAAATACAATTTGTAAACTATGCTTATTTTAAAACAGTTATAGAGTTTAATGGCTGTGATTGGAGATAACTAAGGATGGATCAACATTTACTCCACAATATAAGAACGAATTACAGAGTGAAAAGAAGGAAGCCTGTACAGAATAAAAATATTCCAAAACATGAATCATGTTTGCAATAATACTGCAAAAGCCAAAACTCAATTAACTTTTTGTCCTGAATACAAAGCGTTATGTTTGTGGCAAATCCAACTTAACACATCACTCAGTACGACTCTTCATATTTTCAAGCATGGTGGTGGCTGTAACATGTTATGGGTATGCTTGTCATCTGCAAGGACTAGGACATTTTTTGGGATAAAAAGAAACGGAATAGAGGTAAGCACAGGCAAAATCCTAGAGGAAAACCTGGTTCAGTCTGCTTTCCAACAGACACTGGGAGACGAATGCACCTTTCAGCAGGACAATTACCTAAAACAGAAAGCCAAATGTACACTGCAGTTGCTTACCAAGACAACATTGAATGTTCCTGAGTGGCCTAGTTAGAGTTTTGACTTAAATTGGCTTTAAATATATGGCAAGACTTGAAAATGACTGTCTAGCAATGATCAACAACTAATTTGACAGAGCTTGAAGAATATTTTAAGAATGGGCGAATATTGTACAATCCAGGTGTGCAGAGCTCTTAGAGACTTACCCAGAAAGACTCAGCTGTTCTTGCTGCCGAAGGTGATTCTAACATGTATTGATTCACAGGGTAGAATACTTATCTAATCAAGGAATATTAGTGTTTTACAATTAGAGTATATATTACAAAAGTTTGTGTAGATAAAAAAAAATCTAAAATTTTAATCCCATTTTGTAGCACAACAAAATGTGGAAAAAGTCAAGGGGTGTGAATAATTTGAGTGCACTATATACGGTGTCCATATTAAGACAGCTTCTGAGGATTAATTGTTAACTGTGTGTTTCTGTTCTGTTCTTCTCTCTCAGGTGGCATGCCCTTTATCCTGACCGGAGAGCTCTTTGAGCAGTCGTACCGACCCACAGCCTTTATGATTGCCGGGGTCGTCAACTGTCTCGCCAACTTCACAGTCGTTCTTTTGTTTCCGTTCATGCAGGTGAGTGTGTGTATATGATTGGCTGTGTGTGTGTGTTTCTTCAAAGTGTGTGGCCATGTGCTTACCACCATTATCCGAATGTGTGTGCATGCTGCGTGTTTTTATAATGGTGTGAGAAATAATTGACTATTAGATTCTAAGGTTGGAACATTTCCTGAAACTGCAGGGCACACTTTAATCTCTTAAACAGCTCCCACAGCCCCAGGCAGCGCAGCAGCATTGTCTCTTCGACTCTCTTCTCTTTCTACTTCCAGAAACATTCACTGCTCTCTTTGTCTTTCTCTCTATTTGGAATATGCTGTGCTGGGTACATTGTGTCGGGAATTGTTTTTTTGGCTTGGGTGTTACTACTGGACTATAAAATGTAGCTTATTTGTAGGCCTATGTGCATACACACACACACACACACACACACACACACACACACACACACACACACACACACACACACACACACACACACACCGATATTTCAGCTGGATCAAATTAAAATGTAAACGCATGTGAGTCAGCATGGCATCGTCCTCCAGAAAGTAGTTATATTTAAACTTTCTCCCATAGCACCAGCTAAATTCAAGGCAGCAATGTTTTGGCAAAACTAGGCTCATAATTTAACATTGTTATTCATATTTACGGATCCCATAGAAGTTTGTAATTAAGGCACATGAAAGTTCACATGTTCAAGAAGCCATTTCTGCAAATAAATTCCCCTGCTGTGAAGTAGGATCTAGTGTCAAATGCCCCTGATCCTGTGTGTTGTCACAAATTATACTGGCCAAAAATAGAAACGTAACATGCAACAATTTCAAGTTACAGTTCATATAAGGAAATAAGTCAATTTAAATAAATAAATTAGGCCCTAATCTATGGATTTCACATGACTAGGCAGGGGTGCAGCAAGGCCCACCCATTAGGGAGCCAGGCCCAGCCAATCAGAATTTAGTTTTTCCCAGTGGTGGAAAAGTACCCAGTTGTCATACTTGAGTAAAAGTCAAGATTTAAGCTTTATTTAAGATACCTTAATAGAAAATGACTCAAGTAAAAGTGAAAGTCATCCAGTAAAATACTACTTTAGTAAAAGTCTATAAGTATTTGGTTTTAAATACACTTAAGTATCAAAAGTAAATTGAATTGCTAAAATATACTAAAGTATCAAAGTAAAAGTATAAATCATTTAAAATTCCTTATATTAAGCAAACCAGACGGCACCATTTTCTTGTTTTATTTTATGTAGAGATAGACGGGGGAACACTCCAACACTCAGACATCATTTACAAACGAAGCATTTGTGTTTAGTGAGTCCGCCGGATCAGAGGCAGTAGAGATGCCAGGGATGTTCTCTTGATGAGTGTGTGGATCTTCCTGTCCTGCTAAGTATTCAAAATGTAACGAGTACTTTTGGGTGTCAGGGAAAATGTATGGAGTAAAAAGTACATACATTTCTTCAGGAATGTAGTGAAGTAAAAGTTTTAGTCATTTAGCAGATGCTCTTATCCAGAGTGACTTACAGCTAGTTAGTACATACATGTTCATACTTGTTTCGTACTGGTCCCCCGTGGGAATCAAACCCACAACCCTGGCATTGCAAACACCATGCTCTACCATCTGAGCTACACAGGACTACTTCACTATAGAAATAGTAAAGTAAAGTACAATTACCAAAAAAAACTACTTAAGTAGTACTTCAAAGTATTTTTACTTAATTACTTTACACCACAGTTTTTTTCCCACAAAAGGGCTTTATTACAGACAGCCCCCCCCAGACAATTCCGCAGGTGAATAAGCTGGATGTGGAGGTTCTGGGCAGGTGTTGTTACATGCGAGGCCGGTTGGACGTACCGCCAAATTCTCTAAAATGATGTTGGAGGCAGCTTATGGTAGAGAAATTAAAATAGAATTCTCTGGCAACAGCTCTGGTGGACATTCCTGCAGTCAGCATGCCAATTGCAGGCTCCCTCAAAGACATCTGTGGCATTGTGTTGTGCAAATATTGTTTTGAAACAATCTACTTGTCAAACACTTCAAATTTCCACAGTGGGCTCTCTAGTACTTTTAATGATATGACCCATTTTATACATATACATTTATGTTATAGGTCATTAACCAATTACAGCCCTTCTTTAGGATTGTACATTCAGCAAATCACCAGCAGAGTTCCCTTTAAATCCCGTTCACTGTGTTGGTGGCGCTCATAAAACTTCAGAATTAGCAGAGCCCACTTGTAGTGTATATTGTTGTATATTGTTACAAACAATATGTCAAACAATAATCAAAAAGTGTAGTTTTGAGATTTTTTAAATGTGTATTTCAGAATGTAGACATACTCCATATGTTAAGGTGTATAATGACACCAAGATGTCTGTATCATGTACGGTTCACGGATCAAAAGGTCTTACAGGAGGCATGTCAGAGGGGAAGAAGCAAGAGGTTTTACTCTGCCCAAAATCTGTCCACCAAAATACTAATAATTTTGTATGGAGGCAATGAGAGTGTGTTATATTTGGGAAACAAAAAATGTAATTGCTTATTTGCTGAGTTACTCTTATTTGATCGGTTATACATTTGGTAATGGTTAAATTGTTTAAGTTCCCAGCTGACAAACTAAAAATAACAAATTCACAACAAAGGGAACTAACAAAGAAACATCACTTTGACAATCAAAACAAAATGGAAAGGTGTTCAAAAGAGGTTCTAAAAGACACCCACCATGGATGTCCACTAGGATTGCCTCAGAAAAGACAAACTAAAAGAAAAAGCCACAACCCTTAGGATAGGGGGTAAAAAGAACATGGAGCAAATAAAAAAATGGAAACACTAAATCAGGCTTGTTTCAAACTTGCACTTCAGCTGACGTGAAATGTAGCTCTCCCATCATTTCTCAAGCTCAACTGGAGCATTGGGCCAGCCACTCTTAAATATCACCTGGGCTGGAACAGGTGAAACACCTTCCGACCAATGAGATGGACAAGTCAGCACAGGTGTAACACATACTTACAGTTAATTCTGAAAGTATTCAGACCCCTTAACTTTTTCCACATTTTGGTACGTTACAGCCTTATTGAAAATTGATTCAATTGTTATTTTTCCTCATCAATCTACACACAATACCCCATAATGACAAAGCAAAAACTGGTTTTTAGAAATGTTAGCAAATGTATTTAAAAACAATCACATTTACATAAGTATTCAGACACTTTACTCAGTACTTTGTTGAAGCACCTTTGGCAGTGATTACAGCCTCAAGCCTTCTTGGGTATGACGCTACAAGCTTGGCAGAACTGTATTTGGGGAGTTTCTCCTTCTTCTCTGCAGATTTTCTCAAGCTCTGTCAGGATGAATGGGGTGCGTGCGTCACTGCACAGCTATTTTCAGGTCTCTCCAGAGTTGTTTGATCGGGTTCAAGTCCGAGCTCTGGCTGGGCCACTTAAGGACATTCAAAGACTTGTCCCGAAGCCACTCCTGCGTTGTCTTGGCTGTGTGCTCAGGGTCGTTGTCCTTTTGGACGGTGAACCTTCACCCCCAGTCTGAGGTCCTGAGTGCTCTGGAGCAGGTTTTCATCAAGGATATACAGTGGGGAGAACAAGTATTTGATACACTGCCGATTTTGCAGGTTTTCCCACTTACAAAGCATGTAGAAGTCTGTAATTTTTATCATAGATACTCTTCAACTGTGAGTGACAGAATCTAAAACAAAAATCCAGAAAATCACATTGTATGATTTTTAAGTAATTAATTTGCATTTTATTGCATGACATAAGTATTTGATACATCAGAAAAGCAGAACTTAATATTTGGTACAGAAACCTTTGTTTGCAATTACAGAGATCATACGTTTCCTGTAGTTCTTGACCAGGTTTGCACACACTGCAGCAGGGATTTTGGCCCACTCCTCCATACAGACCTTCTCCAGATCCTTCAGGTTTCGGGGCTGTCGCTGGGCAATACAGACTTTCAGCTCCCTCCAAAGATTTTCTATTGGGTTCAGGTCTGGAGACTGGCTAGGCCACTCCAGGACCTTGAGATGCTTCTTACGGAGCCACTCATTAGTTGCCCTGGCTGTGTGTTTCGGGTCGTTGTCATGCTGGAAGACCCAGCCACGACCCATCTTCAATGCTCTTACTGAGGGAAGGAGGTTGTTGGCCAAGATCTCGCGATACATGGCCCCATTCATCCTCCCCTCAATACGGTGCAGTCGTCCTGTCCCCTTTGCAGAAAAGCATCCCCAAAGAATGATGTTTCCACCTCCGTGCTTCACGGTTGGGATGGTGTTCTTGGGGTTGTACTCATCCTTCTTCTTCCTCCAAACTCGGCAAGTGGAGTTTAGACCAAAAAACTCTATTTTTGTCTCATCAGACCACATGACCTTCTCCCATTCCTCCTCTGGATCATCCAGATGGTCATTGGCAAACTTCAGACGGGCCTGGACATGCGCTGGCTTGAGCAGGGGGACCTTGCGTGCGCTGCAGGATTTTAATACATGACGGCGTAGTGTGTTACTAATGGTTTTCTTTGAGACTGTGGTCCCAGCTCTCTTCAGGTCATTGACCAGGTCCTGCCGTGTAGTTCTGGGCTGATCCCTCACCTTCCTCATGATCATTGATGCCCCACGAGGTGAGATCTTGCATGGTGCCCCAGACCGAGGGAGATTGACCGTCATCTTGAACTTCTTCCATTTTCTAATAATTGCGCCAACAGTTGTTGCCTTCTCACCAAGCTGCTTGCCTATTGCCCTGTAGCCCATCCCAGCCTTGTGCAGGTCTACAATTTTATCCCTGATGTCCTTACACAGCTCTCTGGTCTTGGCCATTGTGGAGAGGTTGGAGTCTGTTTGATTGAGTGTGTGGACAGGTGTCTTTTATACAGGTAATGAGTTCAAACAGGTGCAGTTAATACAGGTAATGAGTGGAGAACAGGAGGGCTTCTTAAAGAAAAACTAACAGGTCTGTGAGAGCCGGAATTCTTACTGGTTGGTAGGTGATCAAATACTTATGTCATGCAATAAAATGCAAATTAATTATTAAAAAATTATAAAATGTGTTTTTCTGGATTTTTGTTTTAGATTCCGTCTCTCACAGTTGAAGTAAAAATTACAGACCTCTACATGCTTTGTGAGTAGGAAAACCTGCAAAATCGGCAGTGTATCAAATACTTGTTCTCCCCACTGTAACTGTGCTTTGCTCTGTTCATCTTTCCCTAGAGACTGACTAGTCTCCCAGTCCCTGCTGCTGGTTTTCTCCAGACGTGACGCTTGGCATTCAGGCCAAAGAGTTCGATCTTGTTTCTCATGGTCTGAGAGTCCTTTAGGTGCCTTTTGGCAAACTCCAAGTGGGCTGTCATGTGCCTTTTACTGAGGAGAGACTTCCATCTGGCCACTCTATCATAAAGGCCTGATTGGTGGAGTGCTGCAGAGATGGTTGTCCTCTGGAAGTTTCCCCCATCTCCACAGAGGAACACTGGAGCTCTATCAGAGTGACCATCGGGTTCTTGGTCACCTCCCTGACCAAGGCCCTTCTCCACCGATTGCTCAGTTTGGCCGGGCGGCCAGCTCTAGGAAAACTTCTTCCATTTAAGAATGAAGAATGATAGAGGCCACTGTGTTGTTGGGGACCTTCAATGCTGCAGAAATGTTTTGGTACCCTTCCCCAGATCTGTACCTCGACACAATTCTGTATTTGATTTGTGCATGTGTAGCTTATGCTTTCAGTACTGTGTAACAGAGAGCACTACAGGAGGTCCTTCCTGCCGGCGGCTATTAGACTATTTAATGTCTCACCGGGGTTCCGTGCCGTCGGCAACATAGATCTGGAACTCTTTTTTCATTGCTTTTAGTATATTGAATGTGCAATACGTGCATTATCTGTAATCAAACCCTGCACTAAGGACTGTATTTTAAGGGAATTATTATTATTACCCTAAATTATATCATACACACATTTAGCTATTTAAGTATCTCTTCCTGTAATTTACCTGTACAGTTAATTTAACCATACAAAATAGTCAACTATTATTACCCTCACTTATATCATACACACAATTAGCTATTTAAGTATTTCTCTGCCATCGACCTGTATAGTATAGCTAACCATGCAAATATTCCTTATTTATCTATATCAACTATTTTTAACACTGTAACAATGTATAGTGTACATATTCAGCCATTCGCCCATACTATGCAATGTCTTTTTATAGCTTTTTGCACTATGTATCATGTATTGTGTATCTGCCTTTTATGTATTTTCGTTCTGGCATTTTGCACCTGCCCTGGGTTTTTTTCGTAGCTGTTTGATGAAGAAATTTCCCCTCGGGGATCAATAAAGTATCTATCTATCTATCTATCTATCTATCTATCTATCTATCTATCTATCTATCTATCTATCTATCTATCTATCTATCTATCTATCTATCTATCTATCTATCTATCTATCTATCTATCTATCTATCTATCTATCTATCTATCTATCTATCTATCTAGATTAATTCTCTGATCCTTTGATTGGTGGACAACATGTCAGTTCATGCTGCAAGAGCTCTGATAGGCTGTAGGACTTCCTCCGGAAGTTGTCATAATTACAGTATGTAATGGAAGGGGGTGAGTCTATGGAAGGGGGTGAGAACCATAAGCCTCCTAGGTTTTGTATTGAAGTCATTGTACCCAGAGGAGGACAGAAGCCAGTTGTCCTCCGGCTACACTATGGTGCTACCCTACAGAGTGCTGCTGAGGCTACTGTAGACCTTCTTTGCAAAATTTTGTGTTTTAATCAATTATTATATTTAGTATAGTTTTATCTAAAAAGGATAACTTTTAAAATGGTTTACAATTAGAATTTGTATTAAATTCACTGAGGAGGATGGTCCCCCTCTTCCTCCTCTGAGGAGCCTCTACTAATGTAAATGTACCCCTTGGTCTTTCTGCGTCCGCCTATTTATCTACCTCTCTATCCCATCTCTCTCTATCGTTTGTCGCTAATCACTTTCTCACTCATCTGTCCTCTCTACCTCCACCTTCAAGGACATCTCAACCCCTTCATTATCTGTGTGCCTTTACTCTATAGATTGGCCTGGATCGCTCTCTCATTATCAGTGATAGCTATTTACAAAGCAGTGCACAGATACGCCTCCATTAGCTAAAGGATGTTTTGTGTGTTACAAGTCTCCTCCTTGAATTAGCACAGAGCACTAGCACAAAGCAGTCTTTTGTCCTTATTAACCGGTAGAGCTGAGTTCATTAGTTATAATACTTTAACCCACAGAACATGCCTACCTTTTCTAGTGATCCCAGTGGGAGCTCTTTGGCTTTGCTCCCTCGGAATAGGGGTTAATCACAGCTTACGGATATCTTAGCTACATTTTGCCAACGCTAAGTTGAGTTTTCTCCTGATTAACCCCAGGGATGTTGGGGAATTTAGACTATGTAGGCATTTGATAACACATTCATGTTGCGTGATAATATATTATAACACCAGTGATAAGATACAGGCATGGTAATATAAACATGCCATTTAGCAGACACTTTTATCTAAAGTGATTTACAGTCATGTGTTCATTATACATTATGTGTGGGTGTCCCCAGCAGGAATCGAACCCACGATCCTGACATTGCAAGCACCATTCTCTACTAACTGATCCACAGAGGACCACAGCATGACTGTACATCTACAGTACATTTAATTTGCAGAAGGAGGCATATTATATGCAAGAGAAGAAACCAAAGAGAATATTAATGAACAACTTACTGAACATTTATCATGTTTCAAAAAGAGCATTTATAATTTATAATCAATTATGTCTGTCTGAACAACCAGAGAGAATACTTAGAATTCTAATGTAGAGAGATATAACTCCAGGGGGAGAAATAAATACACATGAACACATGAACGAACTCCACATGAACGCACTCCACATGAACGCACTCCACATGAACGCACTCCACATGAACGCACTCCACATGAACACACTCCACATGAACACACTCCACATGAACACACTCCACATGAACACACTCCACATGAACACACTCCACATGAATACACTCCACATGAATACACTCCACATGAATACACTCCACATGAACACACTCCACATGAACACACTCCACATTAACACACTCCACATGAACACACAATCCACATGAACACACTCCACATGAATACACTCCACATTAACACACTCCACATTAACACACTCCACATGAATACACTCCACATGAATACATTCCACATGAACACACTCCACATGAACACACTCCACATGAACACACTCCACATGAACACACTCCACATGAATACACTCCACATGAACGCACTCCACATGAACGCACTCCACATGAACACACTCCACATGAACACACTCCACATTAACACATTCCACATGAACATACGCATATTACACCATGCTCACCTTGGAAGTGGATACTTGGGATTATTATTGTCCCCCATGATGAAATCGGGGAGGGGATCTGTCTCTGTACATTCGTTCGTATGTTAGTCACGCAATATCTTAGCACCGGCCTGATTTTTATGAAACTTGGGTGAATGACGTGTCTTGCCATAGAGACCCGGCATTTACAAAATTACACTGATTGGCCCAAGGCGTGAGTTATAGTAATTCATTTAAATGTGTTAATCACACACTGTATCTCAATTGGCTCAACTGTATCTCAATTGTGGCACTGCATCATTCGTGGGGAATGACATGTTTACTGTTGTTCCAATGTGATTTGTGTTGTCACCTTGCATGAGTTTGCTTTATACTGACAGATTACTTGGCAACCAGGCTGCCACCACTGGAATTTGATCTAAGTCACATTCACCACTGTCGTCTTCCCAAGGCACGCCAACCTTCATCAGTAAAGGGAATCTGCTGGGCACAGGGAAACACCTGCATTTTATATGGCAAACTCCACCCCCCAATAACGAGGAGCATCTGTGCAAAATCAGTCTAGACTTGAAGCATGTCACAAAAGCAAAGAGGAAGTGATAATTTAATGAACAAAGTGTTTTCTTGTTGAGAAATCATCCTCAAGTTGGTCCCGATGGCGCTGTACAATCACCACCACCACCACCACCACCACCAATCCTCTCCGTTGTTTGGGGAGAACCATGTCGTAGGGCCCTGCCCTTCCCCTCTCATTCTCTGCACTCTAGTGGGGGGAAACTAACTCTCCATGGTGGGGGGAAGCATGACTTGGCCTCACATCCAAGCCCTGTCACGTCAGTGAAATATGATGCGGCAGTAGGACTCCATCTCAGCAGTATACAGTATAGAGTACCACAGTATGAGTCATAATACCCATAAAACCTAGCGGTCAAACAAGGAAATGGTTCCAATCGTTTTTCCATCATTAATTTTGATTAATTAATTCCCATAGGAGATTTAAGAAACACTTAAAATAAGGGCTGTGTTTTGTCTAGGCTTACCCTGATAACCATGTAAATCTCTCTAGTACAAGGTGACTTTTATCAATATGTTTGCCTTTATTTACCCCCCCAAAATTAAATGCTAATTAGCTGCTAATGTGGCTTTCATAAAGAGCTACAAATGCCATGATGCTCTGGAATAGACTGCCGAATCGAGGGAAAGCTAAGAATCTCTGGATTAACTATCTAATGTTAGATACATTTAGGAATTAATACATTTGGCTACTTTTCTTTAAATTGGAAATTCTGTGAACTATCTTGTGCAAGTTTTGAATCGACACAATACCTGTTAGCAATACCTGTTAACAGGAGCTTGCAGGAATGTGTAGTCTTGCATGATGTCTACTTTGATGCTAATTACCATTTTCAAATCTCCGAGTAAATAGTCGAATATATTGATAAAAGTCACCTTGCCCGAGAGAGATTCACATGGTTATAAAAAAGGTCACGCCACAGCCCTTATTTTAAGTGTTTCTAAAATTCCCTACGGGAAAAATGAATGGTGGAAAAACAATTGGAACCATTTCCCTGTTTCACCGCTAGGTTTTATGGGTATTATGACACCCCCATTGTAGGGCACTATAGCCATGACAAACAACCTCAGCAGTGTATAGTATAGCTGTAACAAACAAAATAAATGACCCTGACAAATGGTAGAAGGAACAAAGGAGTGAGAGCCTGCTGATATCAGATAGAAGGATTAGTCACCTCTGGGGTGTGTGTTTATGTGTGTGTCTCTGTGTCCTTGCACAAGTTCCAGCAGGATATTCATGTCAAAAAAAAAAAACTTAACCTTTATTTAACTAGGCAAGACAATTAAGAACACATTCTTATTTACAATGACGACCTACTGTCTGTTTGATCAATGAGGACTCATATGTTGATACCACAAAGGTAAATTATTACATTCAGTATCTACAAAAATATATACAAAAATACAACCATAGAATTAGGAATTAGAATACTAGAGAATGGACATGATTGTTCTTAAACGGCTACCCAGACTTTCAGATTCCCCCCCACCTACATGTACGTAGTACTTTAATCAATCACCTAACCAAACTTACAAGTACATATGACCTCAATTACCCTAACTACATCGTACCCCAGTACACTGACTCGGTACTGGTACTCCTTGAATACTTGTGTTATTTTAGTGTTAGTGTTTTATTTTTTATCTATTTGTTAATTGTCTTACTTTTTAACTGCATTGTTGGGAAAGGGCTCGTAAGTAAGCATTTCAAGGTAAAGTCTACAACTGGATTCGGCGCATGTGAAAAAAAAAGAGATTTGATTATGACAGTATAAAAGGTCAGGCAGAGTAGGTCAGTCATGGTCAGCCAGTGCTGTGATAAGGTAGTGTAAAACAATGAATTTGATGATTATCTGCAAAGTATGTTTCTTAGCTAGTTTAGCTGAAATCAGTTGATGATAGGACTTGTAAACTCAACAAGTACTGATATTGTATCATATAATAGCACTCACAGCTTTCCAAGAAAACAAACATTAAGACATTTATGTTCTGTTGTAATGTAGACACAGGAAGCAGGATCAGTTAGTGAGTTTAATAACAATGACCATGGACCTATACAACACAAGAGCAGTGTCTGACATGGAAATACAAACAATACTGACTGCTGACTGATACCAAAAGAGTGCTAAATAAAGGGTAGGTAATCAAGGGAGCAATGAAGTCCAGGTGTGACTGATGATGAGACGCAGGTGTGCGTAATAATGGTTGCTAGGTGTGCGTAAAGATGGGTTGCCAGGACCGGTGGTTAGTAGACCGGTGACGTTGAGTGCCTGAGCGGGGGAGCGGGAGTGTTTACATATACTTTAGAGGCTATTTTCTGTATACAGAAAATTGGTTTAAAATCTGTATAAAATGTATATTTATAATTATATGACAATATTTTACTTTTACATTATTTATACAATTTATGATCTACCACATGCCTTACTTTTATTTTCCTGCGTTAGTAAAAGCAGGAAATGCATCATCGATGACTCTACTGCCATTCATTGGCCATTCATTCCAATTAGACTGGCTTGGATTTCTCTCTGATCACACTGAAAACTTTATTTTGACAGGGAAAACAGACTGAGACCTAGATCTCTTTTACGGCTGTGCCCTGTGTAAACATGTTAACATGTACAATTTAGACACACAGACAGACATTTTGGAGAAGAAAGATCTCAAAACAACCCTCCTGCTAAAGTAATTCAGGTGAAATCAAATCAAATCAAATGTTATTTGTCATTCAAACTCTGTGTGAAACATAATTGTTTCCAGGCTTATGGGAAGTGCGTGTGTATGCAGTGTGTGCGCGTGTGTGTTTGTGTGTGCGTGCACTGGAATAAATTACTTCTTTATTTATAACTCATTCTCAGATCCAGACATGTCCTCTGTGTAAGATTCCATCTTCAATATTTTGCCACATTTCATTATTAGGTAATCAGTTACAGGGAGGAGAAGCTAGCCTCTTAAGGATCAGACCCTTTTTTAAAAATGTTTGCCTAAAATTACATACCCAAATCTAACTGTCTGTAGCTCAGGACCTGAAGCAATAATATGCATATTCTTTTTTTTTCCCATCATTTTTTAAATGCAAGCGAAAGGCCAGACAGTGATGTAGGATTCTATATGTAATTTAGATGTTGTCCACCAGATGGCAGCAATGTGTGTGCAAAGTTTCAGACTGATCCAGTGAAGAATTACATTACTACACAATATTTTGTATCACGTTTTTCCAAATGTGCCAAATTGGTTTCAAGTAAATAACTATATAGAACATACAAAAATGCTATGGTAATACAAAATGTAAGCTTGCACACACCCAAGAATGTCAAATATGATGGATCATTAGCTTCCCTACAGAAAATACACTAACCTTCACACATCTAGATGGCCGGGCGGGGTGGGTGTGGAGCCAGAGGTCAAACTGTAGAACCCAGTTCCTACATTTGAATATTAAAATAGATTTTTCAAACAAAACTAGACTATATTTAATCTCTGGGACCCTCAGGATGAGAAATCAGAGCAAGATTACTGAATGTAAGTACATTATTTACCTTCAGAGGTGAATGTACCAAACCAGTTGCCGTGATAAAAGTGTTTTGTCACGGCAAACAATAGCATGGTATTTTTTAGCTGTAATAGCTACTGTAAATTTGATACTGCAGTTAGATTAACAAGAATTGAAGCTTTCTGCCCATATAAGAAATGTCTATGTCCCAGAAAGTTGGCTGTTGTTTACAACACCATATCTCATATTGAGCAGCATCCGTCCCGTAGAGGCTAGAGAAAGATGGCTCAAAGTATGAGTGGTGAGTGATTCAGAAAACCAGAGATTAACATTGTAAGATTCTATTGTTGTAATCTTATTTAGCTTTGTTTAATGGGTGTGTGTCTTGTTCTGTCTGAGCATGTGTGAATGCTTGCATCTCTGTGTGAATGCAAAGAATGGGTATTAAGGATTTCACTTTGTGAATGTGTGCTTGCATGTGCATGCATTCGTGCGTAGCAGTGTGTGTCTGAGTGTGAGCGTATATTTCAGTGTGTGTGCGTCTTGGATTTATACTAATGTCATAGTGACACAGAGGGGAGAAGTGGAAAGGTCTGGCCCACCCACTGGCACCTGGGAGTTTTAATCATGGAGGATATTGAACTGAATAATTCAGATGGGCCCTAGAAAGATGACTCAGAGAGCAAAATGTAAAGTTTTGGACAAAAACTTACGCCCAAAGTTTGAACACAAAGAGCTGCCACCGGCGACATGTTCAACATACCGATGATGTGAAGTGACCTTCCGTCAAACGTGCACCCTGTTCTTGCCGCAGCCCCTCAAGGTCTCCGAACTCCACTGTTGCAGTCAACACCATTGACGCACTGCATAATGGAGGTGAAAGGCTAACTCTGAGCTAAAGCCCAGCATTTTCATTAGTTGCTAATGGCCGGCTTTTAGCCAATACAAAAACATAAAATCAGACAAATAAAAACACTGCTGCGCATTTTGACCAGCAGAAAATAACCTGATAAAAATAAATAGCCATACATTTCCATCATTAGCTGTCATTTGTGCCAATCAGGAGAATGACCTGGGTACCATTCTCTCAGCAAACCTAATTAGAAGGATGTCAAGGGTTCCACTGTGTACACTAGTTTCTATACACTTCTCCTCTCTCCCCAGACACCTCTGACACAGTGTTTCTTCAGAGTCCATAGGTGAGTTGGAACCAGAGACAGGCAGACCGGTAGAGAATGAGAGATGATGAGTAGGTGAAAAAAATCTGAATAAGGACCTCTGTGTGATTTAATGTAGAGCACAGTGAGATATAGGGGGCTACACAGTGAGATATAGGGGGCTACACAGTGAGATATAGGGGGCTACACAGTGAGATATAGGGGGCTACACAACTAGATCACGTTCTGTACAGAGGGATGAGGAGAGTCGAGGTGATATACACTGAACAAAAACCTAAACTGAGTTACAGTTTATATAAGGAAATCAGTCAATTGAAATATATTCATTAGGCCCTAATCTATGGATTTCATCTGGTCACAGATACCTTAAAAAAGGGGCCGTGGATCAGAAAACTAGTCAGTATCAGGTGTGAACACCTTTTGCCGCATAGAGTTGATCAGACTGTTGATTGTGGCCTGTGGAATGTTGTCCCACTCCTCTTCAATGGCTGTGTAAAGTTGCTGGATGTTGGCGGGAACTGGAACACGCTGTCGTACACGTCGATCCAGAACATCCGAATGGGCTCAATGGGTGACATGTCTGGTGAGTATGCAGGCCATGGTAGAACTGGGACATTTTCAGCTTTTAAGAATTTGGTACAGATGCTTGCGACATGGGGTTATGCATTATCATGCTGAAACATGAGGTGATGGTGGCGGATGAATGGCACGTCAATGGGCCTCAGGATCTCGTCTTGGTATCTCTGTGCATTCATAATGTCATCGATAAAATGCAATTGTGTTTGTTGTCTGTAGCTTATGCCTGCCCATACCATAACCCCACCACCACCATGGGCCACTCTGTTCACAACGTTGACATCATCAAACTGCTCGCCCACACGTCGCCATAACGCTGTCTGCCATCTGCCCGGTACAGTTGAACCCAGGATTAATCCGTGAAGAGCACACTTCTCCAGCGTTCCAGTGGCCATCGAAGGTGAGCATTTGCCCATTGAAGTCGGTTATAATGCGGAACTGCAGTCAGGTCAAGACCCTGGTGAGGACAACAAGCACACTGATTAGCTTCCTGAGACGGTTTCTGGTAGTTTGTGCAGACATTATTCGGTTGTGCAAACCCACAGTTTAATCAGCTTTCTGCGTGGCTGGTCTCAGACAATCCCACAGGTGAAGAAGCCAGATGTGGAGGGGTGGCATGGTTACACATGGTCTGTGGTTGTGAGGCCGGTTGGATGTACTGCCAAATTATCTAAAACAACGTTGGAGGCAGCTTATGGTAGAGAAATTGACATTAAAGTCTCTGGACATTCCTGCAGTCAGCAGGCCAATTGCACCCTCCCTCAAAACTTGAGACATCTGTGGCATTGTGTTGTGTGACAAAACTGCACATTTTAGAGTGGCCTTTTATTGTCCCCAGCACAAGGTGCACCTGTGTAATGATCATGCTGTTTAATCAGCTTCTTGATATGCTACACTTGTCAGGTGGATGGATTATCTTGGCAAAGAAGAAATGCTCACTAACATTTGTTAAAAAATATTTTTGTGCGTATGGAACATTTCTGGGATCTTTTATTTCAGCTCATGAAACATGGGACCAATACTTTATATGTTGAGTTTCCATTTTTGTTCAGTGTATATAGAGAAAGGCAGAGAAAGAGAGGGAAGAGAAAGAGAGGGCGATGATACAAGACACTGGGTGGGGAAATGAGAGGGGAAAGCAGCAGACACCAAAATACGGCTAGGTACGTCAGCATTGGTCGGTGCCCGGGGGTAGGAGTGGGCTGCCAGGCCCTCACGCTGACTCACCGGGCATTCGCTCGCACCTGGACGCAGCGCCCAGCGACCCATTGTCTGTCAGGATAACACCAGTCACATCAACACCCCATGCCCTCCTGTGACAGTTCACCTCTGACAGGGTCAGTCGGCCTCTTCTCCCCCTTCACTGTGATCTTTGGTTTACTTCTTTACTGAGCAATTCATCATCCAAACACATAGACTTTCAAAAAATTTCTGAAACTCAAACCTGAAGAGGTCATTCACAAAAACCGTCCAAACTGGAATGCGTTATCTAGCTACATTATCTACAGTGCCCTCTTGACTATTTCCATATCTTGCTGTGTTACAGACTGAATTTAAAATGGATTAAATTGATATTCTGTGTCACTGGCCTACACACAAAACCATGTAATGTCAAAGTGGAATTATTTTTAAATTAATAACAAATCTAAAAGCTGCAATGTCTTGAGTCAATAAGATTTGAACCCCAGTTATGGCAAGCCTAAATATGTTCAGGAGTAAACATTTGCTAAACAACTCACATAGTAAGTTGCATGGATCACTCTGTGTGCAACAGTAGTGTTTAACAGTATTTTTTAACGACTACCTCATCTCTGTACCCGACAAATACAATTCTCATTAAGGTCCCTGAGTCGAGCACGGAATTTAAAACACAAATTCAACCACAAAAACCAGGGAGGTTTTCCAATGCCTCTATTAGTAGACGGGTAAAAAAATATAAAGCAGACATTGAATATCTCTTTAAGCATGGTGAAGTTATTAATAACACTTTGGATGATGTATCAATAAACCCAGTAACTACAAAGATACAGGCATACTTCCTAACTCAGTTACTGGAGAGGAAGGAAACCACTCAGGGATTTCGCCGAGACAATGGTGACTTTAAAACACTTAGAGTTGAATCGCTGTGATAGGGAGAAAACTGAGGATGGATCAACAACATTGTAGTTACTCCACAATACTAACCTAATAGAAAGAGTGAAATGAAGTACAGAATAAAAAATATTCCAAAACATGAATCCTGTTTGCTATAAGGCACTAAATTAAAACATCAACTTCATGTCCTGAATACGAAGCGTTATGTTGGGGGAAAATCCAACACAACACATCACTGAATACCACTCTTCATATTTTTAAGCATGGTGTTGGCTGCATCATCTTGTGGGTATGCTTGTAAACATTAAGGACCAGGGAGTTTTCTTAGGATTAAAGAAACAGAATAGAGCTAAGCACAAGCAAAATCCTAGAGGAAAACCTGGTTCAGTTTGCTTTCCAACAGACAATGGGAGACAAATTCAAATTTCAGCAGGACAATAACCTAAAACACAATTCCAAATTTACAATGGAGTTGCTTACCAAGACAACATTGAATGTTCCTGAGTGGTCCTAGTTACAGTTTGGCTTGGAAATCTTTGGCAAGACTTGAACATTTTACATTTTTATTTTTTTATTTTTTATTTAACAAGGCAAGTCAGTTAAGAACAAATTATAGCAATGATCAACAATCAACTTGACAAAGCTTGAAGAATTTAAAAAAGAATCATGTGCAAATATTGTACAATCCAGGTGTGCAAAGCTCTTAGAGACTTACCCAGAAAGACTCACAGCTGTAATCGCTGCCAAATGTGATTCTAACATGTATTGACTTGTGTGTGAATACTTATGTGAATGAGATATTTCTGTTTTTCATTTTCAATACATTTGCAACAATTTCTAAAAACATATTTTCACTTTGTCCGTATGCCGTATTGTATGTAATGTGTGAGAGAAATTAAGGGGTATGAATACTTTCTGAAGGCACTGTAGCTACGTTGGCCGTCATACGTTTGGCTAAAGGCTTTTGGAAGATGATGAACAGGGACTCAGTCAATTCAATTGTCAATCTGAAACGGCAACTCTATGGTGTTGAGAAAAACCTGGCTACAATATGTGGGAGATGGAAACAATTCCGAAACTCTGAAACCTGGACAGGACTGTGGCATCGCAGAGAAAATGTCAGTGGGGCTGTCAAGAGGATGCTGTCTTGCCGTGGAGAGGTTCGGCTGGTCTACTACGACGAGGTGACTCATTGGCCTGCTGTGAGGCAGAGATGAGGACCAAAATATCCATTCAAGTTAACCAAATAAAAAGGAAGCAACAGTGATGTAATGTGCCGTGAAAAAAGAGACAGTTAATTCCTAATTTAATTCAATCAGAGAGTTTTCCCGACTATGTCCGAGAGGGCTTAAGCCTGGTTGGCGGTGAAACGGGCAGAACATTGTTCTAATATTCTCTCGTGTCACAACGACTCACAACCTCTGCCATGCTGCATAATTACCTGTTTTGCATTTTTTGTTTTTTCTGCAAGTGAAATGGATGTCATTTGTCCAATGACAGCTAACGGTACAGACCTCAGTTAACTCAAGCAGATCAAATCAAATCAAAACAATAGTTTTTTGTCACGTGCGCCGGATACAACAGGTGTAGACCTTACAGTGAAATGCTTACTTACAACCAACAATGCAGTTTTTAAGTAAAATAAGTGTTAGGTAAACAATAGATAAGTAAAGAAATAAAAGCACTAAAATAACAGTCAAAATAAAAAAATGACATTTTGTACTTAGACTTGGCGCTCCGGTACCGCTTGCCGTGCGGTAGCAGAGAGAACAGTCTATTACTGGGGTGGCTGGAGTCTTTGACAATTTTTAGGGCCTTCCTTTGACACCGCCTGATATAGAGGTCCTGGATGGCAGGAACCTTGGCCCCAATGATGTAATGGGCCGTACGCACTACTCTCAGTAGTGCCTTGCGGTCAGAGGCCGAGCAGTTGCCATACCAGGCAGTGATGCAACCAGTCAGGATACTCTCGATGGTGGAGCTGTAGAACTTTTTGAGGATCTGAGGACCCATGCCAAATCTTTTCAGGCCTTAGATCCCTGTCTGGACATCACAGCATCGTTGTGTTGAATACTGAGTATGGTTGGGTCATTCTTCCTGGAAACAATGGCAAGGCCGTTACAGTTTGACGTGCATTGCATGGATATTGAGATGTCTATCTTGTGTAATTTCCGCAATGACTGGAGATTCTATTCCTTTTCTTTTGCAGAATTATATTTGGAAAAGGTGACATCCGACTTGGAAAAACGGATTGAATCAACATTGATTCCACGTAAAAAATCGTTGTGATGATATTGAATCAATGTGGACTTCTGATTAGATTTGCAAAAAGTCATCAACGTAAAGGAATTTCGTATTTTTTTCAATCAACTTTGAATCTAAATCCAATGACATGGTGACATTGTTTGTTGACTTCACGTTGAATTCATGTTAGTTGAAAACCCAACCAAATGTAAATGAAAACTAGATGATTGAACTGACGTCTGTTCCCAGTGGGATGCTTGTGACATTGGATTTAAATATCCTGAGAAGACAGTCCTTATGATGGTATAATTACACTGAATTTGACAATAGCTATGAATGGATAATGATGATAGACATAAAGCCCTTAAAACTTGAGACTAAAGCACCTTACAGGCTAAGCCATGTATTCTTCTTTGATTTATTCCCTCATCGAGGAGCTTAAGCTTTTTAGGACCTGTTAAACAAGTCAGTCCCATCGGCTTTGATTTTAAACATGCTGGATGTGTATGTCTTAACGACAAGTTGACTTCCATTCTGCAACATTTTCATTTCCATAGCAAGATCATTTTTCAAACTTTCTTTGACAAACTCTCGTTGACAAATCATCATGACTGGAATTATATTATAGGTGTGGTGAGGCTTATATTATATCTGTGGTGATGTTTGTATTACAGCTGTGGTGAGGCTTGTATTATATCTGTGGTGAGGCTTGTATTATAGCTGTCGTGAGGCTTGTATTATAGCTGTGGTGAATCTTGTATTACAGCTGTGGTGAGGTTTGTATCATAGCTGTTGTGAAGCTTGTATTATAGCTGTGGTGAGCCTTGTATTATAGCTGTGGTGAATCTTGTATTATAGCTGTGGTGAGGTGTGTATTATAGCTGTGGTAAGGTTTGTATTATATACAATATAGGGTGAGGCTTGTATTATAGCTGTCGTGAGGCTTGTATTATAGCTGTGGTGAATCTTGTATTACAGCTGTGGTGAGGCTTGTATTATACAGTGGGGAGAACAAGTATTTGATACACTGCCAATTTTGCATGTTTTCCCAAATACAAAGCATGTAGAAGTCTGTAATTATTATCATAGGTACTCTTCAACTGTGAGTGACGGAATCTAAAACAAAAATCCAGAAAATCACATTGTATGATTTTTAAGTAATTAATTTGCATTTTATTGCATGACATAAGTATTTGATACATCAGAAAAGCAGAACTTAATATTTGGTACAGAAACCTTTGATTGCAATTACAGTGATCATACGTTTCCTGTAGTTCTTGACCAGGTTTGCACACACTGCAGCAGGGATTTTGGCCCACTCCTCCATACAGACCTTCTCCAGATCCTTCAGGTTTCGGGGGTTTCGCTGGGCAATACGGACTTTCAGCTCCCTCCAAAGATTTTCTATTGGGTTCAGGTCTGGAGACTGGCTAGGCCACTCCAGGACCTTGAGATGCTTCTTACGGAGCCACTCCTTAGTTGCCCTGGCTGTGTGTTTCGGGTCGTTGTCATGCTGGAAGAGCCAGTCACGACCCATCTTCAATGCTCTTACTGAGGGAAGGAGGTTGTTGGCCAAGATCTCGCGATACATGGCCCCATCCATCCTCCCCTCAATACGGTGCAGTCGTCCTGTCCCCTTTGCAGAAAAGCATCCCCAAAGAATGATGTTTCCACCTCCATGCTTCACGGTTGGGATGGTGTTCTTGGGGTTGTACTCATCCTTCTTCTTCCTCCAAACACGGCGAGTGGAGTTTAGACCAAAAAGCTCTATTTTTGTCTCATCAGACAACATGACCTTCTCCCATTCCTCCTCTGGATCATCCAGATGGTCATTGGCAAACTTCAGATGGGCCTGGACATGCGCTGGCTTGAGCAGGGGGACCTTGCGTGCGCTGCAGGATTTTAATCCATGACGGCGTAGTGTGTTACTAATGGTTTTCTTTGAGACTGTGGTCCCAGCTCTCTTCAGGTCATTGACCATGTCCTGCCGTGTAGTTCTGGGCTGATCCCTCACCTTCCTCATGATCATTGATGCCCCACGAGGTGAGATCTTGCATGGTGCCCCAGACCGAGGGAGATTGACCGTCATCTTGAACTTCTTCCATTTTCTAATAATTGTGCCAACAGTTGTTGCCTTCTCACCAAGCTGCTTGCCTATTGTCCTGTAGCCCATCCCAGCCTTGTGCAGGTCTGCAATTTTATCCCTGATGTCCTTACACAGCTCTCTGGTCTTGGCCATTGTGGAGAGGTTGGAGTATGTTTGATTGAGTGTGTGGACAGGTGTCTTTTATACAGGTAACGAGTTCAAACAGGTGCAGTTAATACAGGTAATGAGTGGAGAACAGGAGGGCTTAGAAAAACTAACAGGTCTGTGAGAGCCGGAATTCTTACTGGTTGGTAGGTGATCAAATACTTATGTCATGCAATAAAATGCAAATTAATTATTTAAAAATCCTACAATGCGATTTTCTGGATTTTTGTTTTAGATTCCGTCTCTCACAGTTGAAGTGTACCTATGATAAAAATTACAGATCTCTACATGCTTTGTAAGTAGGAAAACCTGCAAAATCGGCAGTGTATCAAATACTTGTTCTCCCCACTGTAGCTGTCAGGATTAGTGTTCAGAGAGGTCTCTGGATAACTCTGAGTTTTTGTTTGGTCCCCAATTGGAGGCAGCTGCGCTGCGTTGCCTCTAATTGGGTATCCCATTTAAGGGTGCTGCTGCCCACGTGTGTGTGGGTCATTGTTTGTGTGCATGCTTATGCACCTATGTTGCGGCTGTTTATTATTTTGTTGAGTTTGCTAAATAAAGATGTCGATCTATCACTGCTCTGCTCCACTCACCGTGACAATAGCTGTGGTGAATGCTTGTATTATAGCTCTGGTGAGGCTTGTGTAATAGCTGTGGTGAGGCTTGTATTATAGCTGTGGTGAGGCTTGTATTATAACTGTGTTAAGGTTTGTATTATATATGTGGTGAAGCTTGTATTATAGCTGTGGTGAAGCTTGTATCATAGCTGTGGTGAAGCTTGTATCATAGCTGTGGTGAAGCTTGTATTATAGCTGTCGAGAAGATTGTATTATAGCTGTGGTGAGGCTCACTGACTCTAAATTGCTATTACTTCTGGCTCTCCCAAAGCTCATTACAGAGGGAAGTAAAGGGATTGTTTCAGCTTTGATCTCACCTTAAAAAGGCAGCGCTCCCCTTTCCTCTCACTCTTTAGCTGTTAATCTCCTCAAGGATTGGTTGTTTGGTGTAAATGGAGGAGGGAGGATCGCAGAAAAACTGGTGGCTTCGATAGACAATACATGACCAGGTTAAACTGCAAACCATACTACTGCACTATCGACATGAGAGATTAATAAAATGGGGGTGTTGTGATGATGTGTTGAATGGTTAATATGGTAACTGGAAGAAATCATTCATGCAGACTTTAGTCAAACTATCATTTCTGTTTTTATTGAACCGTGGAGACACTCGAACACCCGAATGTGGTGGCTGTGACTAACTGCTAGACAAATGTAGGATTGTTCCTGACTGCTGTGCTTGACTAGGCTGGACTGGGCTGCTCTCTAATGAGAGATTATTATTTTCTGTGTGAGGGAGATGCAGTGACCATGATAAAAACAGAGGCTCCTGAAGCCCAGCTCCATTATTGCACTGGGGACACTTTTACCTTCTGATAATTTATTATCTTTTATATCCCCTTCATCTCCTCCATTATGGACATTTAATTATCCTTGTGTCCCCATCGCACAACCAGCACAGATTTCTGCTGCCGAGGATAAACCTCTCTCTAGGTGTGTGTGTGTGTGTGGTGTGTGGGCCAGGGAGGCTAGATTCACTGAACCAGCACTACAGACAACTACGCTTCCTAAAACAGAAGCCACCTCCTTGCTTGCAGCAATCAATAGGCCTGTGAAAAACATCTGATCAATGAAATTAAGGTTTAAAAATTTTACAGGAAATGAATTTGTAACTAGCATGACTCGTCTATCGGTGTAAACTCACAGGACTAAGGGATTTTTGCAAACACAGAAGCAGTTTTTTCAGAGTATCTGGGTCAGGCTTCCAAATACAGCCCTGTTGATCCTCTTATGAAATATTCGAAAGAGGGAAAAACCGTGTGTCTCAATGTGACACTGTAAGAACCCACAAAATCGTTGTGAGGAAGATTGTCAAATGGAATCAGTTCTGGCTATGAGGCTGCCATTGTATAGATACTGTATTTTATTACAGGTATATTAGACTGTATGGACAATGGCTTTTAGGTGCATCATGTCCTCATGAACAACGGATTAAAACTCGCAGTAGGGGTCAGTCAAGTATCCCAGGCAGTCTCCCTCTGGTAATCTGCATGGCCGGGTTTAAAATCCCTCATTATGCCGAATGATTGACAGTGCAAGGTCATGTTTAAAATATATGGGAGTTATTTGTGGTTTATTTCTTATTATTTCTCTGTGACTCCTCAGCATTGGATCTTGTTAGTTTTTTCAGGAAAAAGCCACCACAATTATTTCCCAGGCTCATCCTTATAAAAGGTTTCTTTTGATTCTGAATTTCTTCAAATTTTTTATATATTTATTATGAAATGTTTCTTTAAAGCAATCCAATATTCCTTTTAGCCTGAATGTATTTGGTTCATTTAAGAATGTTTAAAGCTCTCACTGAGAGTGAGTCAGGGCAATGAGTTAGGCAGTTTTTTAAGCTACAGTATTTCAGGTCAGAGCAATTGAATTCCCAGCAGGCCATAGTCCCAGTGGGCTTCAGACCAAATACAGTGCGTGACATAGCCTTTTTAATCTAGACTCTTCATACTGTAGAAGTGATTTAAAAGACACTTTCTCCTCACTGCCAAATACATGATAGATTATAGAACACACCACATTAAATGCCTGCAAGGCTTCAGCTCTTCAGTATTCAAGCACTATGTCCTGCCATACACTGATGCTGGAGATAAAGGTGTTTGAAATGATTGCAAGTCTTGGAAGATGCGTCATTTTTTGTTGTTGACACTTCTAAGAGGTAACAGGAAATCGCCTAATTATGTATGATGATGTCATATTGACAAGTGGACCTTTAAAACATTTTAGTGTGTGTGTATCTCTACAGGAGTCCCTGCTAATCTATGTCTTCCTGGTGTTAATGGTGGTGTGTGCTGGGTGCTGTGTACCTCTACCTCATTCTGCCCGAGACCAAAAGCAAGACCTTTGTAGACATTAGCCAGAGCTTCGCCAAAATCAACAAGGCCTGTTGCCTGACAAGGAAATGTAGGACGTACTTACCATCAAGCCTGGGTCACTAAAACTGGAAGTAAATGGAAAAGTAATTGACGTTGAGGAAAAAGCTGTGTAAATACAGTAAAAGTTAGGGTTAAATACATGCAACTAAACATGCAAGACTATGACCCATTTTTTGTGAAATGCAGATTTGTTCTTGTCCTTGTCTAAAGAGATTTTTAGACAAACAGGAGGGGAGAAACCAGAGTGGGGCAGACCTGAATCAGAAAACCAACGTATTCGGGAGGATTTAAGGGCTAATACTGGAACAGATATCGTTGTTATTTCCGTGACAGGGAGAGAAGAAAGGGGATTTAGGGCTCAGAAAACTGACAGGTACACTGAAGGATTTAAAGCAGCTCAACAACTCCCCACCAGAGGGCCACTATATACAGTGCCTTCAGAAAGTATTCACACCCCTTGACATTTTTTGCCAACAATCTACACAAAATACTCTGTCAAAATGGGAGATTTTTTAAACAATAATTAATTAAAACTAATGTACAGTATCTTGATTGGATAAGTATTCAACCACCTGAGTAAATACATATTAGAATCACCTTTGGCAGTGATTACATCTGAGTCTTTCTGGGTACGTTTCTAAGAGGTTTGCACACCTGGATTGTACAATATTAGCAAAATATTCTTTTTTTTTTATTCATAAAGCTCTGTCAAGTTGGTTGTTAATCATTGCTAGACAGCCATTTTCAAGCCTTGCCATAGATTTTCAAGCCGATATAAGTCAACTGTAACTAGGCCACTCAGGAACATTCAATGTCATCTTAGTAAGCAACTCTATATTTGGCCTTTAGGTAACGGTCCTGCTGAAAGGTGAATTTGTCTCCCAGTGTTAAGTGGAAAGCAGACTGAATCAAGTTTTCCTCTAGCATTTTGCCTGTGCTTAATTATATTCCTATGTTCTTAGTCCTTGCCGATGACAAGCATACCCATAACATGATGCAGTCACAACCGTGCTTATGAATATGAAGAGTGGTACTCAGTGATGTATTATGTTCGATTTGCGCCAAACACAACACTTTGTAGTCAGGACAAAAAGTACATTTCTTTGCCACATTTTTTGCAGTATTACTTTAGTGCCTTATTGCAAACAGGATGCATGTTTTGGAATAATTGTATAGTGTACAAGCTTCCTTCTTTTCATTCTGTCATTTATGTTAGTATTGTGGAGTAACTACATTGTTGTTGATCCATCCTCATTTATCTCCGATCACAGAAATTAAACTTTGTAACAGTTTTAAAATCACCATTGACCTCATGGTGAAATCACTGAGCGGTTTCCTTCCTCTCCAGCAACTGAGTTAGGAAGGGCTCCTGTGTCTTTGTAGTGACCGGGTGTATTGATACAGCACCATGCTCAAAGGGATACTCAATGTCTGCTTTTTTTTATCCATCTACCAATGGGTGCCTATATTTGCAAACCATTGGAAAACCTCCCTGGTCTTTGTGGTTGAATCTGTGCTTCAAATTCACTGTCCGACTGAAGGACCTTACAGATAATTTTATGTGTGGGGGTAAAGATATGGGGTAGTTACTTAAAAACCATGTTAAACACTATTATTGCAGACAGATTGAGTCCATGCAACTTATATGACTTGTTAAGCACATTTTTTCTCCTGAACTTATTTAGGCTTGCCATAATAAAAGGCTTGAATACTTATTGACTCAAGACATTTCAGATTTTCATTTTTAATTAATTATTAAACATTTTTTTAAACATAATTCCACTTTGACATTATGGGTTATGGTGTGTAAGCCAGTGACAAAAAAATATATAAACTTAATCAATTATAAATTCAGGCTGTAACACAACAAAACATGGAAAAAGTCAAGGGGTGTGAATACTTTCTGACGGCATTGTAGGTGGGAAAACCTGATATGACTGGAGAAAGAACAGTGACCGGTGGGGAAACAGTTTGCCGGACAGTAAAATAGGCTCAACTAAATCATTACCTGGGGACCCAGGGACACGCAGAGGACACTGACACAATCTGTCAGTACACAGTGAGCCAGCGTCGACTGCATCGTGTATCCAAACGCTGAGGAAACAGCTTGAACTTGAGCCTAGCTCTCAATTCTGATCAGGCTCAATGAATCAGCCCCCAGACAGACACATTTGTTACATTAGCTCCAAAGCTGGGGTGTGAGCAGATATAATTGGAAGGGCTGTTAGCTCTGTAGTGGCTCCATTTTAGTGGGTTTGTTGTAAGGAATCACTTTCCATAGTACAGTGTGAATGAACAGACAAACAACAGATAAGGTGGTTGTTGTATTTGTAATTACATTGACCCAACAGCCAAAAGCCATAAATATTTTGGCTATAATAACAAGGTAGAGGGCAATGCTGTTGGTGAAATATTATGGCCTCTCTCGCATATTAACGAGAATGGGAGTGAGGTTTTAATTACTTTATCATTATGCAAAGTGGGGGCAACGGAGCGTGCCTTGTAAAATGCAAGCGAAAGGGTTCCTTGTAGTTAATTATATCAAAAGGCAGGGGAAAGATAAGATGTTTACTAATTTGATTACAAGACTTTCTGCCTGTTTTCAATTTAGACACTTATAATGTGCCAGAATAGCAGTCAAGGATTAATAACTTAATACAATGTAAACAGCTTTCTCTAATGGCAAACGTGCATAAATGTCACTGTTTTAGCAGTATCCACAGAGTTTTTAAACTAAGGGGTGCGACATGGTTCACCAATAAATTAGCACAATCTACTTTCTTGGTTTTTCTAATTGATGGCGTCTTGGAGATAGAATTGGGATTGTGTATACTGTGCTAATGCCGATACAAAAAAAGGGTAATGGAAAGCAATACGGCAAACTTAACAAACAAGACATTTGTGGTAAGAGCATGGAGTTAGCCATCTTTATGCACGTCTGCCATTGTTAATGGGAAAAGCACTGTTCAGCAGTAAGCTCAGATATATGCTTCATGAACCAATTTCAGATATACAGTGGGGAGAACAAGTATTTGATACACTGCCGATTTTGCAGGTTTTCCTACTTACAAAGCATGTAGAGGTCTGTAATTTTTATCATAGGTACACTTCAACTGTGAGAGACGGAATCTAAAACAAAAATCCAGAAAATCGCATTGTAGGATTTTTAAATAATTAATTTGCATTTTATTGCATGACATAAGTATTTGATCACCTACCAACCAGTAAGAATTCCGGCTCTCACAGACCTGTTAGTTTTTCTTTAAGAAGCCCTCCTGTTCTCCACTCATTACCTGTATTAACTGCACCTGTTTGAACTCGTTACCTGTATAAAAGACACCTGTCCACACACTCAATCAAACAGACTCCAACCTCTCCACAATGGCCAAGACCAGAGAGCTGTGTAAGGACATCAGGGATCAAATTGTAGACCTGCACAAGGCTGGGATGGGCTACAGGACAATAGGCAAGCAGCTTGGTGAGAAGGCAACAACTGTTGGCGCAATTATTAGAAAATGGAAGTTCAAGATGACGGTCAATCTCCCTCGGTCTGGGGCACCATGCAAGATCTCACCTCGTGGGGCATCAATAATCATGAGGAAGGTGAGGGATCAGCCCAGAACTACATGGCAGGACCTGGTCAATGACCTGAAGTGAGCTGGGACCATAGTCTCAAAGAAAACCATTAGTAACACACTACGCCGTCATGGATTAAAATCCTGCAGCGCACGCAAGGTCCCCCTGCTCAAGCCAGCGCATGTCCAGGACCGTCTGAAGTTTGCCACTGACCATCTGGATGATCCAGAGGAGGAATGGGAGAAGGTCATGTGGTCTCATGAGACAAAAATAGAGCTTTTTGGTCTAAACTCCACTCGCCGTGTTTGGAGGAAGAAGAAGGATGAGTACAACCCCAAGAACACCATCCCAACCGTGAAGCATGGAGGTGGAAACATAATTCTTTGGGGATGCTTTTCTGCAAAGGGGACAGGATGACTGCACTGTATTGAGGGGAGGATGGATGGGGCCATGTATCGTGAGATCTTGGCCAACAACCTCCTTCCCTCAGTAAGAGCATTGAAGATGGGTCGTGGCTGGGTCTTCCAGCATGACAACGACCTGAAACACACAGCCAGGGCAACTAAGGAGTGGCTCCGTAAGAAGCATCTCAAGGTCCTGGAGTGGCCAAGCCAGTCTCCAGACCTGAACCCAATAGAAAATCTTTGGATGGAGCTGAAAGTCCGTATTGCCCAGCAACAGCCCCGAAACCTGAAGGATCTGGAGAAGGTCTGTATGGAGGAGTGGGCCAAAATCCCAGCTGCAGTGTGTGCAAACCTGGTCAAGAACTACAGGAAACGTATGATCTCTGTAATTGCAAACAAAGGTTTCTGTACCAAATATTAAGTTCTGCTTTTCTGATGTATCAAATACTTATGTCATGCAATAAAATACAAATTAATTACTTAAAAATCATACAATGTGATTTTCTGGATTTTTGTTTTAGATTCCGTCACTCACAGTTGAAGAGTACCTATGATAATAATTACAGACTTCTACATGCTTTGTAAGTGGGAAAACCTGCAAAATCGGCAGTGTATCAAATACTTGTTCTCTCCACTGTAGGTAAAGAGAAAAATAGTAATAAAAATAATAATAAACAGGAATAGTAACGATAATTTGGCTATATACACAGGAGTCGATGTGCAGGGGTATGAGGTAATTGAGGTAGATATGTACATGTAGGTAGGGATAAAGTGACTAGGAAACACGATATACAATAAACAGTAACAGCAGCGTATGTGATGAGTCCAAAAAGTTAGTGCAGAAAGGGTCAATGCAGATAGTCTATGTAGCTATTTGGTTTCCTAACTAGGTAGGTAGGTAGGTAGGTAGGTAGGTAGGTAGGTAGGTAGGTAGGTAGGTAGGTAGGTAGGTAGGTAGGTAGGTAGGTAGGTAGGTAGGTAGGTAGGTAGGTAGGTAGGTAGGTAAGTAGGTAGGTAGGTAGGTAGGTAGGTAGGTAGGTAGGTAGGTAGGTAGGTAGGTAGGTAGGTAGGTAGGTAGGTAGGTAGGTAGGTAGGTAGGTAGGTAGATAGATAGATAGATAGATAGATAGATAGATAGATAGATAGATAGATAGGTAGATAGGTAGATAGATAGGTAGATAGATAGATAGATACTTTATTGATCCCCGAGGGGACATTTATTGGTATTGGTATGTTATGCAGATCACATGTACCTTCCTCCTCCCTTACCTCTTCAATGAAAATATCATAGGCATCTACATTATGGACAAGGTATGTGTATGAATATCCCATAGGCCTCTACCTTATGGACAAGGTATGTGTATGAAAACCATTATCAAAACAGTTTTCTTCATTCACATTTACCTCAAAAACCAAGGTATGAATACTCTCATGTGCATGTTTTGTTAAACATCTGTATAATCATATATAATAATATTTGGATTCACAGACTTCACCTTCCCTATACCTCTGATGAATATAACATGAAACCTGTTCAATCACCTGCACTACAAAATCATTCTGGCTATGGATACAGAGAACATCAACACATTAACATCAACACGCCAGAGGATATACCCATTGGACATGGGGCTCTGCTGGGATTTTACCTCATATTTAGATTTTTTAAATTCTGCATTGCCACTAAATCATAATAAACACTGACAACAAATAATTATTGTTATTGTTATGCGTATTATTATTACTAATAATAATAACTGGGGAGTGGGGTAGTAAAGAAATGGACCCCAAAAGATTATTCAAAAGGTTCTTTGGGGATCCATTAAAAAGGGTTATTTGAAGAACTTGTAGGGGTTCACCCACAGTTTCAATTTGAAGAACCCCTAAAGGATACTCCAAGAACCTTTTCTTTTTAGAGTGTGGTGGTCTACTTGAAACATGTAGGAATTACAGACTCGGTTAGGGAGAGGTTGAAAATGTTAGTGAACACACTTGCCAGCAGGTTAGCGCATGCTCTGAGCATATGTCCTGGTCTTGCCCTGTGGCCTTGTGAATTGTTAACCTGTTTAATGGTCTTACTCACATCGGCTACGTACAATCTGAACAGCTGGTGTTCTCATGTATGGTTCAGTGTTGCTTGCCTCACTTTGAAGCTCACTGCTGGGTTTCCCTTTGTAATCTGTGATAGTTTGCAAGCCCCGCCACATCCGACGTGCGTCAGAGCTGACGTAGTAAGATTCGATCTTAGTCCTGTATTGATGTTTTGACTGTTTGATGGCTCGTCGGAGGTCGTAGCAGGATTTCATCGATTTGGATGAATATTTCTACTTCAACGAGTCAGCAGCTTTGGACGTATTGCTAATCCCGGGACTTGAAGAGACGGAAGAGGAAGAGACAGCGTATTGAGTGTGCACCCTAATGAGACTACATCAGCGAGTAGCTAAACCCCCTCTATCTTCCGTTCTATTGACGAGCATACAATCACTAGTGAACAATCTGGAAAAGCTCCATTCGAGACTATCATATCAACGGGACCTCAAGAACTGTAATATCCAATATTTCTCTGAGTCGTGGCTGAACAATGACATGGATAATATACATCTAGGTGTTTTTTCTATGCATTGTCAAGACCGTTCGGCAGCTTCGGGTAAGGTTAACGGGGAGGTGTGTTTTGCTCGCCTGAGTTAGACTGTAGACCATACTATTTACCAAGAGAGTTTTCATCTATATCTTTGTAGCAGTCTATTTACCACCACAAACTGATGCTATCTAAGACTGCACTCAATGAGTTGTATAGGGCCATAAGCAAACAAGAAAATGCACATCCAGAGGCGGCGCTCCTAGTGGGCGGTGATATTAATGGAGAGAAACTGAATTCTGTGCATGTCACCTTTGCAACTAGAGTCGACAAAACTCTAGATCACCTTTACTCCACACACAGAAACGCATACAAAGATCTCCCTCGCCGTCAATTTGACAAATCTGACCATAACTATATTCTCCTGATTCCAAGCAAAAACTCAAACAGGAAGTACCAGTGATGCGCTCAATACGGAAATGATCCAATGAAGCGGATGTTTACATTTTTTTTTATTTAACCTTTATTTAATTAGGCAAGTCATTTAAGAACAAATTCTTATTTACAATGAAGGCCTACCTACAGGGTCAGCCATAGCAGTACAGTGCCCCTGGAGCAAATTAGGGTTAAGTGCCTTGCTCAAGGACACATTGACAGGTTTTCACCTTGTCAGCTCAGGTATTCAAACCAGCAACCTTTTGGTTACTGGCCCAACGCTCTAACTGCTAGGCTACCTGACGCCTAGAAATGCCCAGGATGCTAAGCAGCAGGACTGTTTCGCTAGCACAAACTGGAATATGTTCATTGAGGAGTTTACCACATCAGTCACTGGCTTCATTAATAAGTGCATCGAAGTACATTCCTTAGGTCACGTATGTGTGCACAAGAAAGCCTAAGACCTCTCCATCACAGTTGACAACTCTACGGTGTCCCCCTCCGAGAGTTCAAATAACCTTGGCGTGACCCTGGACAACACCATGTCATTCTCTGCAAAGCAGTCTGTAGAGTACGACCCTACCTCACACAGGATGCGGCACAGGTCCTAATCCAGGCACTTGTCATCGCCCGTCTGGACTATTGCAACTAGCTGTTGGCTGGACTCCCCTCTTGTGCCATCAAACCCCTGCAACTTATCCAGAACTCCAAAGCCCGCCTAGTGTTCTCACATGTCACCCCATGTCACCCGCTCCTCCTCACACTCCACTGGCTTCCAGTTGAAGCTCGCATCTAATACAAGACCAGGGTGCTTTCTTATGGAGCAGCAAGAGGAACTGCCCCTCCCTACCTTCAGGCTATGCTCAAACCCTACACTCCAATCCGAGCAGGGCGTTCTGCCACCTCTGGTCTCTTGGTCGTCAGCTCCCACTCGGCCCAGTCAAAGCTCTTATCTTTCCTAGCACCCCAATGGTGGAACGAGCTCCCCCCTGAAGCTAGGACAGCAGACTAGAGTCCTTCACGGGTCCAAAAAGTTATGGACCTAGGGCTATCCCATCCAGACCCGTTACGCATGAATACATTTTTTAAATATTGAGACCTGTGCCGAACGAACCTGAGGTCAACTAGACCCGTTCCGTATAGACCTGGTCGGATCCAGACCCGGTCCGATTCGATCTGAGTGAGGGGAGCAGCAGAAAAGTCCATTTTTAAGCTACTTTATTACCTGGAGCTGATAAAGCGCAAGGGAGAGGAGTTAGAAAGAGGTGACGCTTTAGCAGGGGTTGTGTTGTGTGTACACTACTGTGAGTGTGAGCGAGTGAAATAGGAACACGGAGGAGGGAGGGAGAGATGAGAGACAGCAACCATCTAAACCGACTCTCTCTATAGTAGACTAATAGCTATCATAGCTAGGTTATTTATCATCTAATATGATTACATAGTACCTGTCTTGACTGCATCAAACCGGGAGAAGCTAGTTAAGCTAGCTAGGCTAATTGAGGCTGCATGCACTTTCTCGTCCTACACAGTTACAAACAATCTCTATTCAGAATATAAAGTGCATTGTAACCTATCCTCCCCTTTAACTTTTAATTACATCATTTTTATTCCATCTTCCATTGATTAGATATGTCCTAACTTTTGCCAAACACGGCAGCTCTATTAATGTAGCCTATTGCCACTTTGATGACTTATGACTGGCCAACAACAAGCTGCACATGCCACTGACAATCATATCAGACCTGACCCAGACCCAATATATTATTTTGAATTCTGCATCTGAACCGGCTCGTCTCTGGTATTTTTTTAAATTTAGTGATATTTCACTTTATCTGGACATCGGATTAACAACATGAATTGGTGCATGAGGCAGTAATAATTCAGTGCGAGTTTTGCCATCAGCTGGAAGACCGTGTCCCCTCAGCGGAGGGAGGGAGGGAGAGAGGAGGGATGGTGAGTGGGATGAGATGAGAGGCAGCCTCTCCACTGCTCCCTCCCTCCCCTCAGACTGACCATCAGATGCAGGCCATCAGTCCAGTAATAAAAAGATTATGCTCACTCAGCTGTTTCTCACAAGTAATGCAACAAATGATCTATTACCAATGTGATCATATACCTAACATTGAGATTACATCAAAAGTACATGGTGCAAGAGATCAATGCTGTTCATTCTGCACTGATTACTGCAGCAATTGTGAAGATTTCCACAGACTAGCGATGACCTATGCATGCTATGATGATCATGCACACTTTGTATGATTGCATAAGAAGACATTTATAGTTGCAGTAACCTCAAAATGTGGCCATGGATGTGTTACTAATTTTAAGGTTGTATGTTACTTAAGGCTATTTGCTTTATTACAAATGTAATATTGAATTGTGTTTCGTTGACAATGCAAGTATCAGCATTTAAAGGTATGTTTACTGCTTGGATTGTTCCATCTGAGCCACTGGCTTAATCTCATTCTTTAACTCTTATTTTTGGTTGAGTTGGAGACATAAATCCAACATATAATTTGTTAACTTGATGACAAGTTAATAGGCAATTTATTATATTTGAAAAGTGATGTTGAATTGTGTTTGGTTGTCAACGCAACCAAATATCAACATTTGAAGGAGATTTATCATCTGCTTGGATAGTTCCTCTGCCACTGATTTATTTGACTTTAATTCCAGTTTGTCTACAAATGAACAATTTATATATTGAATTCTCGTCTCCATCTCAACCAAAATACTCAACCAAAAGTTAAAGAATAGGACTAAATCAAATCAAACTTTAAATGCACTTTAAATAAAGTGTGATTTGATTTATTCTTTGACTTTTGGTTTAGATGGAGACGTGAATACAACATTAAAGTTCCACCATGCTCCTGTCTTGTTGATAGTCTCCTCTCCTCCTCAGCCTCCAGGTGTGATACCTACTCCCGTTGTGTGCTGCTTTGCTCCCCACACTGCGGTCTGCTCCCTATCTAGCCTATTTCCCCCCGCCACTGCCCTCTCTGTCCCCTGAGCTTTCGCTTGTCTCAAGCACACACACACACACACACATCTGGATGGTAGCTGTAGATAGATCAATTGTCCAGTAGGAGGTCCTGCCAAGCATATTATTTTTTTCTTTCTGATAGTGGATACAACATTGCAGATCTGATGTTGTTTTAAAGGTACAAATTCAAGCCTCCTGAGTGGCGCATCTGTCTAAGGTTCTAGCAACTCCTTGTAGCAGGCCGGGTACCTGCAGGCTGACTTTGGTTGTCAGTTGGACGGTGTTTCCTCTTACACATTGGTGCAGCTGGCTTCCACGTTAAGCGGGCAGGTGTAAAGAAATGCGGTTTGCCGGGTCATGTTTCAGAGGACGGATGACTTGACCTTCGCTGTGTTCCAAGCCTTTGTAGACGAGAATTTCCGGGACCTGTTCGGGCGTGGTGTAGTGGTGTGCATCGATGACATTCTGGTGTACTCCGCTACACACGCCGAGCATGTGCCCCTGGTGCGCAAGGTGCTTGGTCGACTGTTGGAGCATGACCTGTACGCCAAGGCTGAAAAATGTCTGTTCTTCCAGCAGTCCGTCTCCTTCCTAGGATACCGCATTTCCACCTCGGGTGGAGATGGAGAGTGACCGCATTTCAGCCGTGCGTAATTGGCCGACTCCCACCACGGTTAAGGAAGTGCAGCGTTTCATTGGGTTTGCCAATTACTACCAGAGGTTTATCCGGGGCTTTGGCCAGGTGGCGTGACTTCTTCTCTAAGAAGCTCAGCCTGGCGGAGCGAAGCTATGATGAGGGGGATCGGGTGCTGTTGGCTGTCGTCAAGGCCATGAAGGCATGGAGACATTGGCTTGAGGGGGCTAAACACCCTTTTCTCATCTTGACTGACCACCGCAACCTGGAGTACATCTGGGCAGCGAGGAGACTGAACCCTCGCCAGGCAAGGTGGGCCATTTTTTTCACCTGTTTTGATTTCACCCTTTCCTATATACCAGGATCCAAGAACGTGAAGGCACACGCACTGTCCCGGCTGTATGACACAGAGGAGCGGTCCATGGATCCCACCCCCATACTCCCGGCCTCCTGCATTGTGGCGACGGTAGTGTGGGCGCTGGACACAGACATTGAGCAGGCGTCACGTTCAGAGCCCACTCCCCCCCATTGTACCGCTGGGCATCTGTACGTGCCGTCTGCTGTCCGTTATTTTGGGCCCACACGTCAACCTCCTCTGGTCACCCAGTCATTGGTCCGACGGTGCGTTGCCTGAGCGGGAAGTACTGGTATCCCACCTTGGCTAAGGACGTGAGGGTGCATGCCTCCTACTGCTCGGTATGCGCCCAGTGCAAGGCTCCTGGGCACCTGCCCAGAGGTAAGCTACATCCATTACCCGTTCTACAATGGCCATGGTCACACCTGTCTATAGATTTCCTAACTGATCTCCCCCCTCACAGGTTAACACCACGATCCTGGTCGTTGTGCCATCTCCTACCTCTGCCCGGTCTCCCCACGGCCCTCCAGACTGCAGAGGCCCTTTTTACTCACGTCTTCCAGCACTACAGGGTGCCTGAAGATGTAGTGTCTGATTGGGGTCCCCAATTCACATCGAGGGTATGGAAGGCGTTCATGGAACGTCTGGGGGTATCGGTCAGCCTTACCTCAGGTTTTCACCCCGAGAGTAATGGGCAGGTGGAGAGAGTGAACCAGGATGTGGGCAGGTTTCTGCGGTCCTACTGCCAAGACCAGCCGGGGGAGTGGGCGACGCTCGTACCCTGGGCCGAGTATGCCCAGAATTCTCTCCACCACTCCTCCACTAACCCCTTCCAGTGCGTGTTGGGGTATCAGCCGGCCCTGGCTCCTTGGCATCAGAGTAAAACCGCGCCGTGCTGCACCAGAAAAACAGTGCAGACCCTGTTCCCTCTGTTCCCCCATGTCCTTTGTGTGTGATTGTTTGTCATGTTTTGCGAGGCCAATCTTTTATCTAACTCTTTCCATTCGTGAAAACTTTCCATATGACCAGACAATGTTTCATAGGCGCTGAAGATGCTTGACATGTTTTTCCAGTCATTTTTCCAGCGCTGACTTTCCCTCACTTCCACAAAAAAGCTTACAACAGAAGCAAAACGCTAGATCCTTACTTACTGAATAAACAAGCCAGGGCCTTTCCAGTCTTTCTCCATTCGTTATCCTCCGACTGTAATGGCACTCTGAAAATGTTCTGTGTGCTTCATCCCTGGGGAAATCAATTCCTTTTACCTGATGTGGTCCTCTCTCTGTCAACACGTCTAATAGTTCTTGCTTGATTGGTGTTGGCCATTTGCTGGGATCTTTCATATCCTCCCCACCTTGTCCGTTTACCGGTAGTAGCGACGCTACATGTTCAGTGGCTCTTGTGGCTCCCCGGTCTCTGGTGGTAGGGGAGGCGCGTGATCATCGCTAGCCGGGCAGCTAGCAACGGCGGTAGACCTGTTCACGTCCGTCTCCGGGGCTCTGGAAGGGCCAGCATCTTCCTTTATACTCCCACTTGGTCCGGGATCAATATATTTCAAAAGATAATTATTTTGTTTTTGGAGCGCTTGCTTCTTTTATTTTTTATTTTTTTATACTCACAACCCGACAGTTTGGGTCGTTTAGACATGGTTTAACAGTGTACTGTTGCAGCTCTGCCAGAAGATGGCATGATTTAACAGAGAGTTTCTGTGCCCCATACACCACACGACTCCAGGAACGTCACACTTTATTATCCTCCTTCAGCTTTTGGCAACGAACCTAATCTCCGGCCATGCAAGGCTCGGTTACGGTTGGCGCTCTAACATTCCCCCTCCCCCATAAACTGAACTCAGACAACTTAAGAACACATAACCACATAACATTAGCTGACCTTGTGAGACGGGGAGGGGGGAGGGGGGGGTGCTCGGATTTACGTGTAATTCATTCATTGATGTCAATGGGGATCTCATGCGGATTACTGCCCTTTGAGCGTTACTAAGTAAGCATTCCTCTGTAGCTCAGTTGGTAGAGCATGACTCTTACAATGCCTGACTAGTGGGGTTGAGTCTCAGGACCACCCATACATAAAAAAATGTACGCATGAATGACTGTAAATTGCTTTGCATAAAAGCTTCTGCTAAATGGCATATACAAGTATTATATTATTTTTACTAAGAACATCCTGCCATGTTATAGAACTGACTAAAGTCTATATATTTAAGTATCACTGTAGGAAAAAGAGAAAATATGATTATTACTGATAATAAATAATTGTCAATATTTGACCTATGGTTGTATTTGGTTAAGTTATGTCAGGTGGCACCATAAGGGGTCCGTTAAATGAGATTTTACCTCACGCTATCTATAGAAAACTTTTAAAAGAGTGAAAGACTTTCTAGGACAAGACTTTTACCCAAATCTATAACTAGGTAAAGATGCTGAGTTGGGAAAGATGAACTTTAAAGAGTGGTGATGACATACGGTGGGGATGAATTACTTAAGGTATATGCTGCCATAGTTATATGGCAGCTCAATTTACTCCTTACACCCTAACTTTCTTTCTGCTGCTTTAAAAAAAATCTATTGAGATTGAGTTATGAAAAATCTTTATGAATGCTGGCATAGATCTCGTAAAGTTGTCACCTCTGTAATCCATCTTCTCTATGTGTGGGAAGACAGAGAAAATAATGAAGAGTTATGTCAGAAAGACAGGTCAAAGGAATCAATGTCAGAATGCTGATTAAGTTCTCATGAACATGTCACATGGACAAAAGTGTCAGATGCAGCCAAAGTATACCCATATGTAAAGGGCCTTACATTAATATTATTGTTTCATGCATGGAGTTGAGTGGCTCTTGTGTGTTTAAAAAAAACATTATTAAGCAATAATATAATTTCCCCTAGTGTCATTACTAGACAGATACAAGAACAACTTAATGTTATATTTGTGGTTACTATCCTCCAACTCTGTGGTTTGGTGAATCATGCTTATGTGATGGGTAACCTTCCTGATAAGTGAAGACCTAATGTATAGGCTTTAGCTCAGAGGGCTAGCTCATAGGGCTATCTCCAAGGGCGCAGCAGACCCAGTTTTCAAACCCCCAGGTCATATCAGGTATACCTCAAAATAAAATACTTGCATTTGCAGTGCATTTCAAAGCAAAAGCCAACTCCTTTTCTATTTCAGGTAAAACTGCTGTCTAATCTAACCAGCTGCTGTGTTTGCATAGTATAGCATACAACTGTGTTTCTGTCCTCATTATAAAGGACAGATGGGTGGCAGGTAGCCTAGCGGTTAGAGCATTGGGCCAATAACCGAAAGGTTGTTTGTTCGAATACCCGTTGATGTGTTCTTGAACAAAGTACTTAACCCGAATTTGCTCCAGGGGCTGAAACTGTAGGTAGGCCATCATTGTAAATAAGAATTTGTTCTTAACTGATTTGCCTAGTTAAACAAAGGATAAATAAAGTCTTACTATAGCAGTCGAGGAGATTTTTGTAACCCTCTGACCAGTCTTTATTTGCCTTCGGTCCCAAAATAGTAAGACTTTATTATATTTTTATTTTTAACATTTATTTATTTTAACCTTCTGCATTTTTTCTCTTTGTAGAGAAGGGAGTGGAAACCGTCGCTTGGTGTCGACGGAGTGATTTGGTACTTTGGCGAAATTGTGATGAGGTGTTGGATTCTGGGATGGAAACACTAGCAAAGTGCTGTGACCTCTCCAGACATTGTTGTCACCACACAAACAAATGAGGCAACACGTTTAAATCGTAGAGGATGGAAAAGGTTTCCTCTTGACCTTAAATTCACTGTTCTGCTCACCGACTGATTTCCATTGCACTTTCGTGGTTTGTTTACTTTACTCAATACAGAATCAGTCCAGGGTAGGAAACCAGTTTAAAATATGGTTGAAGTTGAGATGCACTCGTTTGGTTTGGGCCCAGTTAAACCTTGTGATAAACTGCTATTCTGGTGAATTGCAACTTGCTCATGGTTAAACCTAACCTCACACTGACCCTAACCTAAACCATAACCGTAACTGCTGAGCAGGTGGGCTTGCACTGTGCAGGGGTGACACACTTACCCCTGGACTTTCTCTATTGCTCTGTCTCCCTGTACCTCAGGCAAAGGTCAGACAGCATTCTCCCTCCTGTGTAATGACATGTACCTCACATTGGTCGTTGACAAAATCACTATACAGGAAAATGAACAGCTTGATGGTTTATAGTTTTTTCACGATTGTGTAAAATTGTCTTACATCTTTGTAGAGAAGGGAGTGGAAACCGTCGCTTGGTGTCGACGGAGTGATTTGGTACTTTGGCGAAATTGTGATGAGGTGTTGGATTCTGGGATGGAAACACTAGCAAAGTGCTGTGACCTCTCCAGACATTGTTGTCACCACACAAACAAATGAGGCAACACGTTTAAATCGTAGAGGATGGAAAAGGTTTCCTCTTGACCTTAAATTCACTGTTCTGCTCACCGACTGATTTCCATTGCACTTTCGTGGTTTGTTTACTTTACTCAATACAGAATCAGTCCAGGGTAGGAAACCAGTTTAAAATATGGTTGAAGTTGAGATGCACTCGTTTGGTTTGGGCCCAGTTAAACCTTGTGATAAACTGCTATTCTGGTGAATTGCAACTTGCTCATGGTTAAACCTAACCTCACACTGACCCTAACCTAAACCATAACCGTAACTGCTGAGCAGGTGGGCTTGCACTGTGCAGGGGTGACACACTTACCCCTGGACTTTCTCTATTGCTCTGTCTCCCTGTACCTCAGGCAAAGTTCATACAGCATTCTCCCTCCTGTGTAATGACATGTACCTCACATTGGTCGTTGACAAAATCACTATACCGGAAAATGAACAGCTTGATGGTTTATAGTTTTTTCACGATTGTGTAAAATTGTCTTACATCTTTACAACCAGGACTTGACTGAGGCAAGGACAAAGTCATGAAGTCAAGACATTAATGTGCCAACAAGATGCTGACTTTAACAGTTGACGTGACACATTAAACACCATCATGTGGAAAAAGGATCACTCAGATGTTCTTCAAAGACTTGGATAGCTTCAAAGATATGGGGTAAAACTTCCTGTATGTTTCCTGAAGATAAAACTACATGAGGAGAAAGAGACATTTTGATAATACATAGGATGCGGAAACCTGCAGGGCATAAGAACCATGCTGAGATGAGCCACAAGGTGAATCAAAGAACGGATATCACAATAACGCTAGCTGTGTCACAACAAACACAGTACTGTCTTCAGACTGAAAGTTTAGATTTCTGATCATTTAAGAGTGGGAGAATGGACCAACGTCTACTACTGGGAATAAAACTGAACATTGACAAAATTCCTCTTATGTAGGTGTTACTAAGAACTTTACAGTATGACTCATAACCATTCTGTCTCTGTTGCCATGGTGGCCCTTGTTACAGGATGCTGATTGTGTAATTCTGAGGATGTTTACATTTAATGCTCCACTAGAGAGGGAGCAGGTACAATAAGAATTGCCTAGTTAAATAAAGGTTAAATCTATTAAAAAATTATAAATAAAAAAACACCACGGAAAGCACTGAGCTAAGCTGAAACACCTGCAGTTTGGAGCTGCCTTGTCAAGAAAAACAAAAAAGAGACCATGTTTGTATGTGGCTTTATTAACTCAATGATGTATAACAAATGTTACATTGTTTGCAAACTGATATGTGACACATATTAATGCCAAAATAACATGCAAAACAGGCAAGCCCAAGAAAATACGCATTGGAAATGGTCTGTATTCTCTAGAACATCAAAAATGTGTCATGTAAAGATAACTCCTTATATGGTCCCTTTTCACCTAGTGTGTGTTAGTGAAAAGGGGGTTGTGTGGAGAGTTGATCTGGGCCCATGTTGTTTCGCCTGCTCTCTCTAGACCTGAGTGTTTACCTACAGCTATTCTCATTATTGAAACCAAACCGTGCTTTGACCTCCAGGGGGCTTGACAGCTGCTTATTTTCGATGGTCACACACCAAATAAGCTGATTAGGTACCGTACCATCCATTTGCCTAAGCGCAGCTGCGCAGACACACACACAAGTGTGCATAGACACACACACACATACAGACACACTGATCTACGCAGAGATACATTTCAAATCAAATCAAATACTTTCATACCCTCTATTTTGTATGATTCTGTCCAAAATCATTTCTGTGTATTGTACACAAAAACAACAAAAATGAATATAAATAAACTCAGTCTGGAATCGCTCAGCCTCAATGTTGCCTTGTTGAAGTTTAAACCAAGCTAGCTAGCTAAGTTATTCTTCGATGGGGCGTTGTACTTGAGGTGCATACCAATCTAGTACTGTACACTGCAGTGTGGCTTATAAGGGGTGGACATAACCACTGCTCATGTTTTGTTGTTTTGGATGATTGGTGATGAGGCATTCGTGCATTCAAGTATTTTGGTCTAATGTCAACACCTGTGAATGTCTTGTTGCAATGTGTGCAAGCCATCTAAATACAGTATATGGGTATTCGTCTCCGTTACAGCACCAATTGGTAGATAAAAAAATATTCAGATCAGAGGAAGCAAATTAAGGTAAATGAAACAATGGAATTAATGAAATGATAATGTAGGCTATAGCAACTGAAGGGAACTAACAGTAAATTGGCAGTTGAATATGTGTTGTTATTAGGCCTACTGACGATTGATACTGATAGTGTCTAATATTTAACATGATAGATATAGGAAACAGAGAAAGTCAGGATAGCTTTTAATTACGACATTCGAGAGTGCCTATCCTGCAAGTTAAAAGGCTTTACAATTTAAATTCTGCATAGTGGCACAGCATTTCATAAACTTTACTGTGGGAAAGTTTGCTGCCATTTTGCTGCCAGTTTGCTGCCATATGACTGGTTTGACATTTGTCTCCAGTGATTATTATGTAAAATATATCTAAAACAAGGGTCATTTATATTTACAATTCCCTTATCCATCCGGATTACTAATTTACCTAGATATTATCAATAGCTCTTATCAAGTTGTAAATGGGAAATGGTGTTATATCTATCAGAAATCATAAAGTATATGTTTCTCCCACTTGGAATCATTAGATTGAGAGATATTATTCATGGATTCTTTGAGCATAAAGGTGTTGGAATTATAAGGGAATTAAGTCAAGGTCAGAATACAAAGTATGTGTAGACACACCTTCATTTATTAAATCTCCACCCAAAGCGAATAGCAGGTGAATAGCACGCTATTCTCACGCTTAAATTCAAGGTCAGAATACATGCATAAAAATGGAATTACGTAAAATTTACTCGGGTAAACTCGGGTCAGAATCGGGCCCAAAATGAACAGGCCATCTGACAAAATCCCCCAGGCACCCCAGGTAATCAGCGATGTATAAATTATAATTATGGCTAGCTGATAATATTGAGTTAATACAATCGTTATAGAAATCGTGCAAAACATCAGTGCAATAATTGTAGCGGCTGTAATTACTGTCATCCGTCCCTCCAAGGGGAGGCAATTTATTTGCACATACCCTAAGGAGAAATGTGGGGAAAGGAACTTGAATAAAAATGACAAAAGGCAAACTCAAGGATGTCCATGTCACGTATTTTTAATAAAGATCACCTACACTGCCTTCAGAAAGTATTCACACCCCGTGACTTTTTCCACATTTTGTTGTGTTACAAAGTGGGATTAAAATGGATTTAATTGTCATTTTTTTGTCAACGATCTACACAAAATAATCAGTAAAGTGGAAGAAAAACTCAAATATTTGTTACTAACTAAACTAAAAACACTAATATACCTTGATTACATAAGTATTCAACCCCCTGAGTCAATGCATGTTAGAGTCTTTCTTGGTAAGTTTCTAAGAGCTTTGCACACCTGGATTGTACAATATTTGCACATTATTTTTTTTTTAATTCTTCAAGCTCTGTCAAGTTGGTTGTTGATCATTGCTAGACAGCCATTTTCAAGACTTGCCATATATTTTAAAGGCGATTTAAGTCAAAACTGTAACTAGGCCACTCAGGAACATTCAATGTCATCTTGGTAAGGGACTCCAGTGTATATTATTTGGCCTTGTGTTTAAGGTTATTGTCCTGCTGGAAGGTGAATTTGTCACTCAGTGTCTGTTGGAAAGCAGACTGAATCAGGTTTTCCTCTAGCATTTTGCTTAGCTCTATTCCATTTATTTTTATACCCCGAAAAAATGACAAGCATACCCATAACATGATGCAGACACCACTATGCTTATGAATATGTAGAGTGGTACTCAGTGATGTGTTATGTTGGATTTAACCCAAACATAACGCTTTTTATTCAGGACATAAAGTTAATTTCTTAGCCAAATTTGTTGCAGTATTACTTTACTGCCTTATGTTTTGGAATATTTTTATTCTGAACAGGCTTCCTTCTTTTCACTCTGTCATTTAGGTTAGTATTGTGGAGTAAGTACAATGTTGTTGATCCATCCTCAGTTTTCTCCTATCCCAGCCATTAAACTCTGTAACTGTTTTAATAAAGTCACCATTGGCCTCCTGGTGAAATCCCTGAGCAGTTTCCTTCCTCTCTGGCAACTAGGAAGGATGCCTGTATCTTTGCAGTGACTGGGTGTATTGATACACAATTCAAAGTGTAATTTATAGTTTCACTATGCTCAAAGTGATATTCTATGCTTTTTAAAATGTGTACCCATCTACCAAAAGGAAAACCTCTATGGTCTTTGTGGTTGAATCTGTGTTGGAAAATCACCTTATAGATAATTGTGTGTGTGGGGTACAGAGATGAGGTAGTCATTCAAATGTCATTTTAAACACAATAAGTTGCATTCACTCACTCTGTGTGCAATAATAATGTGACTTGTTAAGCAACTCTTTGCTCCTGAACTTATTTAGGCTTGCCATAACAAAGGGCTTGATTACTTATTTACCCAATACATTTCAGCTTTTCATTTTTAATTAATTTGTAAACATTTCTGAAAACATAATCTCAATTTAATCTATTTATTTTATCCAAAAGTATTTTCTGAAGGCACTGCAATTCCTTTTTCCAGGATTTAAATGATTTTTCGATTTCTAGGGACATGCAGTAGATATTAGCTTTGGGAAATAGGGTCCAACAAGACAAAAACATTCAACATAAAAAAACCTCTCAAACAATGAAAAAAAATAAACAAATACATTTGTTTTGAGTAATGTTTTTGATGCACATTAGGTCTTCTCCATGATGTGTTCTATAACGTTTCCCCTACAGAGAAATCTCTGAAGCTCTTTCACTTTTTAAAATCTTGCTGCCCCAGAGTCTGGAGAAACAGGAGTGAGGCTGTATCGCACAATAATAACTATAATGTCGTGCCATAATACAATTCCTCCACAATAATAAAGGGATGATTGTATGAAATTGACTATGGCCCGAGTGCTACATCTAGCCACCACAGGGGTTCCTTTTAAATGTGATGCGCATCACAAAAGATTGCCTTTCATACGTTTGATTGTCCTATTTTTCCTGCCAGGTTGTTTTTCCCCTTTGCTGATGTGCAAGAGAAGAGTAGCCTACACGGTTCTGCTTTCAGCTACCAGCCTTAGCCTTTAGGCTCCTCGATTTTTTGCTTTTGGGGTCTCTAACTAGGTGCGCTAGCAGTGTCCATCGTGCAGGTGACGTCACTCCCCCTGAGACTTGAAGTAGACTACCTGTACAGCAGTTGTTTCAAGGACCATATTCCTTTCTCTCAATAAATTGTGAGGGCTAGAACTGAAAATGCATTTTGTGTCCATACTTGCGAACATTAGAAAACATTTAACTTTTTCTCTGTCCGCATCAGCCAATTAAAATTGTTGATGTAGTTGCACGTGATAGAACGCTACATGTTGGCTGTTCCCATAACCTGGCACACTTAGCCCTATGCTAACAACACCAGCTGGCAATGATTATTTCCAGTAACAAATTCCCCATCAGCCAATTATAAATGTTGACGTAGGTGGACGTGATCGAACAAACACTCTTTCGTGAAAAAGTCCTCAACGAAGTCAAACAGCATGATCTGCTAATCAATGTTACTAAAATACATGCAAACTTGTATCTGTATAAATGGCTCAGATGGTAGAGCATGGTGCTTGCAATGCCAGGATTGTTGGTTTGATTCCCACAGGGGACCAGTACAAAAAAAGTATGACCATGTATGTACTAACTGTAATTTGTTCTGGATAAGAGCATTTGCTAAATGACAGAAACAAATACAGCGGGTGAAATAAGTATTGAACACGTCACCATTTTTCTCAGTAAATATATTTCCAAAGGTGCTAAGTTCAGAAATTAAGTTGTGTAATAATGTGAAATGACACAGGGAAAAAGTATTGAACACATGAAGAAAGGCATGGAAAGCCAAGACAACAGCTGAAAACTATCAGTAATTAAAAAGCAATCCAGCCCCCTGTCAGTGCAAATTAATATCAGCTGGTTCAGTCCCAACTGATGGCCTACAAAAAGGTCTCATTGCCAAGGTGTCACACAAGACACATCTCATGATGGGTAAAAGCAAAGAGCTGTCTCAAGACCTTCGCAACCTAACTGTTGCAAAACATAATCATGGCATTGGTTATAGGCGCATTTCTAAGCTTCTGAATGTTCCAGTGAGCACTGTAGGGGCCATAATACGGAAGTGGAAAGACAATCATTTCACCATAAATTTGCCTCGACCAGGTGCTCCTCGCAAGATTTCTGACAGAGGAGTGAAAATAATAATCAGAAGAGTTGTCCAAGAGCCAAGGACCACTTGTGGAGAGCTTCAAAAAGACCTGCAATTAGCAGGTACTGTTGCATATGTATATGTGTATATATATGTGTGTGTATGTATATACAGTGGGGAGAACAAGTATTTGATACACTGCCGATTTTGCAGGTTTTCCTACTTACAAAGCATGTAGAGGTCTGTAATTTTTATCATAGGTACACTTCAACTGTGAGAGACGGAATCTAAAACAAAAATCCAGAAAATCACATTGTATGATTTTTAAATAATTAATTTGCATTTTATTGCATGACATAAGTATTTGATCACCTACCAACCAGTAAGAATTCTGGCTCTCACAGACCTGTTAGTTTTCATTAAGAAGTCCTCCTGTTCTCCACTCATTACCTGTATTAACTGCCCCTGTTTGAACTCGTTACCTGTATCAAACAGACTCCAACCTTTCCACAATGGTCAAGACCAGAGAGCTGTGTAAGGACATCAGGGATAAAATTGTAGACCTGCACAAGGCTGGGATGGGCTACAGGACAATAGGCAAGCAGCTTGGTGAGAAGGCAACAACTGTTGGCGCAATTATTAGAAAATGGAAGATGTTCAAGATGGCGGTCAATCTCCCTCGGTCTGGGGCACCATGCAAGATCTCACCTCGTGGGGCATCAATGATCATGAGGAAGGTGAGGGATCAGCCCAGAACTACACGGCAGAACCTGGTCAATGACCTGAAGAGAGCTGGGACCACAGTCTCAAAGAAAACCATTAGTAACACACTACGCCGTCATGGATTAAAATCCTGCAGCGCATGCAAGGTCCCCCTGCTCAAGCCAGCGCATGTCCAGGCCCGTCTGAAGTTTGCCAATGACCATCTGGATGATCCAGAGGAGGAATGGGAGAAGGTCATGTGGTCTGATGAGACAAAAATAGAGCTTTTTGGTCTAAACTCCACTCGCCGTGTTTGGAGGAAGAAGAAGGATGAGTACAACCCCAAGAACACCATCCCAACCGTGAAGCATGGAGGTGGAAATATCATTCTTTGGGGATGCTTTTCTGCAATGGGTACAGGACGACTGCAGCGTATTGAGGGGAGGATGGATGGGGCCATGTATCGCGAGATCTTGGCCAACAACCTCCTTCCCTCAGTAAGAGCATTGAAGATGGGTCGTGGCTGGGTCTTCCAGCATGACAACGACCCGAAACACACAGCCAGGGCAACTAAGGAGTGGCTCCGTAAGAAGCATCTCAAGGTCCTGGAGTGGCCTAGCCAGTCTCCAGACCTGAACCCAATAGAAAATCTTTGGAGGGAGCTGAAAGTCCGTATTGCCCAGCGACAGCCCCGAAACCTGAAGGATCTGTATGGAGGAGTGGGCCAAAATCCCTGCTGCAGTGTGTGCAAACCTGGTCAAGAACTACAGGAAACGTATGATCTCTGTAATTGCAAACAAAGGTTTCTATACCAAATATTAAGTTCTGCTTTTCTGATGTATCAAATACTTATGTCATGCAATAAAATGCTAATTAATTACTTAAAAATCATACAATGGGATTTTCTGGATTTTTGTTTTAGATTCCGTCACTCACAGTTGAAGAGTACCTATGATAAAAATTACAGACTTCTACATGCTTTGTAAGTGGGAAACACTGCCGATTTTGCAGGTTATCAAATACTTGTTCTCCCCACTGTATATATATATATATACATACATACACACACACACACATACATACATACATATATACATACATACATATATATACAGCGGGTGAAAAAAGTATTGAACACGTCACCATTTCTCAGTAAATATATTTCCAAAGGTGATATTGACATGAAATGTTCACCAGATGTTGGTAACAACCCATGTAATCCATACATACAAAGAAACCAAAACAAATAAGTTCAGAAATTAAGTTATGTGTAATAATGTGAAATGACACAGGGAAAAAGTATTGAACACATGAAGAAAGGGAGGTTCAAAAAGGCATGGAAAGCCAAGACAACAGCTGAAAACTATCCACTCCTTAGTTGCCCTGGCTGTGTGTTTCGGGTCGTTGTCATGCTGGAAGACCCAGCCACGACCCATCTTCAATGCTCTTACTGAGGGAAGGAGGTTGTTGGCCAAGATCTCGCAATACATGGCCCCATCCATTCTCCCCTCAATACGGTGCAGTCGTCCTGTCCCCTTTGCAGAAAAGCATCCCCAAAGAATGATGTTTCCACCTCCATGCTTCACGGTTGGGATGGTGTTCTTGGGGTTGTACTCATCCTTCTTTTTCCTCCAAACACGGAGAGTGGAGTTTAGACCAAAAAGCTCTATTTTTGTCTCATCAGACCACATGACCTTCTCCCATTCCTCCTCTGGATCATCCAGATGGTCATTGGCAAACTTCAGACGGGCCTGGACATACGCTGGCTTGAGCAGGGGGACCTTGCGTGCGCTGCAGGATTTGAATCCATGACGGCGTAGTGTGTTACTAATGGTTTTCTTTGAGACTATGGTCCCAGCTCTCTTCAGGTCATTGACCAGGTCCTGCCGTGTAGTTCTGGGCTGATCCCTCACCTTCCTCATGATCATTGAGGCCCCACGAGGTGAGATCTTGCATGGTGCCCCAGAACGAGGGAGATTGACCATCATCTTGAACTTCTTCCATTTCCATTTTAAAAAAAACACACACATGTTTTTGGGGGGGGAATGTTGCCTATTGTCCTGTAGCCCATCCCAGCCTTGTGCAGGTCTACAATTTTATCCCTGATGTCCTTACACAGCTCTCTGGCCTTGGCCATTGTGTAGAGGTTGGAGTCTGTTTGATTGAGTGTGTGGAGAGGTGTCTTTTACACAGGTAACGAGTTCAAACAGGTGCAGTTAATACAGGTAATGAGTGGAGAACAGGAGGGCTTCTTAAAGAAAAACTAACAGGTCTGTAAGAGCCGGAATTCTTACTGGATGGTAGGTGATCAAATACTTATGTCATGCAATAAAATGCAAATTAATTATTTAAAAATCATACAATGTGATTTTCTGGATTTTTGTTTTAGATTCCGTCTCTCACAGTTGAAGTGTACCTATGATAAAAATTACAGACCTCTACATGCTTTGTAAGTAGGAAAACCTGCAAAATCGGCAGTGTATCAAATACTTGTTCTCCCCACTGTGTATATATATATATATATATATATATGTATATGTATATGTGTATATGTATATGTGTGTGTGTGTGTGTGTGTGTGTGTGTGTGTGTGTGTGTGTGTGTGTGTGTGTGTATGTATATATGTATGTTATGTACATGCAACTACATCTACGATTTTAATTGGCTGATGTGGAGGTATAGTTGTTTGGGGTAACATATAATGAAAATAGTTATGCAAATGACTGTAAAACATCATATAAATCACATTATGTTTTATATATTTTTTCTTCTTTCCCCTAGAACACAAACTTCACAGTGAAGTAGGAAAATATCTCACGTATTATTCCTTCGTCTATGTTAAGAAATGCAGGGACATCCAGAACTTTCTTCACAATAAGTTTTAGCTGTTCTTTTAGAATCAACAGAGGCCAGAATTCAAACCGCTATGCTCCGACATCACATTGTATTTTACTTAAGGTCCTTCTCGTTTGAGCCTGCGGATTTACCACAAATGTGAGTTCTGCAAATAATTTTTTCAATGTGAAATTGCCATTATAAAAAGTCAACTGTGGTCTATCGGCGAATCATGATTTGTTTTCATCCTGCCCTGAGTCTGCCTGGATAGAGTGTATCTTACTATGTTCACGAATAATGAATAAGATGAGACTTTGGAAAGGCTTGTATTTTGGGTTGTATTTTGATTTTTGGTTTACAGGATCACTCATATACCTGTGTACTAGAGACCCAAGTGAGAAAACAGAGAAATCCCCGCTAAGCTTGGTTCAGGGCTAAAAGATGACTCATACTCCAGAGCAGCGACATCCCTGCTAAACTTGGTTAAGGGCTAAAGGATGACTCATACTTCAGTGCAGTGACATCCTAAGCTTGCTAAAGGATGCATAGTGAACAGTGACTAAGAAAAACAACCCGTGGCAGAAGAGATCATGTGTGAGTGGTGTTAAATTAAAATACACAGATTTGTTATTTTGTTACTGTTATGTAGTATGACATTTGCTTATAAATGATATATGAAGCATTATGTAGGCCATACAAAGGGTTTATGAAGGCTTTGTAAGCCTTAATAAGATGTACATTAGTTTAAATTGGGACTGAATTTTGACCTGTTTAGATTCTTTCAAATTTTTGTTTTTGCCTAATGATAGCTTTGAGAGATGACTATGGGCCAGAAGACCACTCTAAAGAGAACCATCCTTGTTGCTTACATTAGATACAAACTCTACCTTTTGTCCTTGATTAGAAGTGATGAGGGCTTAGAGACAGAACTTACAGCTGGACAACATGCTGCCAATTGTTACCATCATTGATTTTTGTGTCTTATTAGTTCAGTGGTTTTCCAGATGGTCTGTTGCACCCAAGGGACTAACCAATAAATTAAACCCAGAATCTATCACGAAAAACAAGCAGTTGTAAATCTTCTAACATTGCTTTTGTTAGGGTCTGTAATTCCCTTTGAGCGTCATTGCCTTGTGTCAGCAAAACGTTTGATTAGCTAGGGATAATTTACAGCTAGTTAGAACCCTGGAGAGAGAGCGATAACATTTAACATTAAGTTGCATTTGCCTTTACCAAGTAATCTATAAAATGTTAGATGACATTGGCTAATTGAATGACTGCCAGTGACTGACATAACAAGAAAACTGCTGATGCACTACCAAAGTAACAGTAAGTTGAGACCCCGATTGACCCCCCCAAATGTTCCACTTTACTATTAATTTCCTTTTCAAATAAAAATATCTTCAATAAACTGAGAAATAATAATAACTATGGCTCCATCTACATTTCAGTAGCTTTGTTTAACCCATATATAGCGTTACCTAGAGTACTAGTAAAAATACTACTCATTCAAGGGTTTATCTTTATTTTGTACTATTTTCAACATTGTAGAGTAATAGTGAAGACATGAAAACTATGAAATAACACATGGAATCATGTAGTAACCAAATAAGTGTTAAACAAATCCAAATATATTTTAGATTTTTCAAAGTAGCCGCCTTTTTCTACTTGGCATTCTCTCAACGAGCTTCATGAGGGCTCCCGAGTGGCGCAGCGGTCTAAGGCACTGATCTCAGTGCTAGAGGCATAACTACAGACACCCTGGTTTGAATGCAGGCTGTATCACAACCGGCTGTGATTGGGAGTCCCATAGGGCAGCGCACATGGAATGCTTTTCCAACAGTCTTGAAGGAGTTCCCACATATGCTGAGCACTTGTTGGCTGCTTTTCACTTTGTGGTCCAACTCATCCCAAACCATCTCAATTTGGTTGAGGTCGGGTGATTGTGGAGGCCAGGTCATCTGATGCAGCCCTCCATCACTCTCCTTCTTGGTCAAATAGACCTTACACAGCCTGGAGGTGTGTTTTGGGTCATAGTCCTGTTGAAAACAAATGATAGTCACACTAAGAGCAAACCAGGTGGGATGGCGTATCACTGCAGAATACTGTGGTAGCCATGCTGGTTAATGCTAAATAAATCACCAACAGTGTCACCAGCAAAGCACCACCACACCATCACACCTTCTCCACCATGCTTCACGGTGGGAACCATACATGCGGAGATCATCCGTTCACCTACTCTGTGTCTCACAAAGACACGGTGGTTGGAACCAAAAATCTCAAATTTGGACTCATCAGACCAAAGGACAGATTTGTCTTTTAGTAGTGGATTCTTTGCAGCAATTCGACCATGAAGGCCTGATTGTCAGTCTCCTCTGAAAAGGTGATGTTGAGATGTTTCTGTTACTTGAACTCTGAGAAGCATTTATTTGGGCTGCAATTTCTGAGGCTGGTAACTCTAATGAACTTACCCTCTGCAGCAGTGGTAACGGTTTGAGGCTTTTGTTACATTTTCACAGGGGATCTAGGCTAGCATAGGGCAGAAAGGGATGATATGCAGTATCTGCTCCAGTCAAATTTCCCTAAAGACATTTCAAGTTTGTCTGATGTTTTCACATCTCAAAAAATATCTAATGTCGAGTTCATGCTCCCTGTTGTGTAGCTCCAGCAACATGCTCCAATTCCCAAATAAATGGGACAGAAACGCACCATCTAATTCCATCACGTTTCGCAGTCTCAGTACATGACATCTGCATTGAAGTTCAGACTCATCTGAAGGATGGTCTTTTCACTTAAATGTTTTTTTGCACTCAACAAGACCCATTGGATCTACCTACCGTCGGCAAACTTCATTCTTCCTCTCTGTATTTTAATTAATGGAGCTTTTCATGACCTTGTAACTAGTCCGCTCTCTCTTTGCTTATGGGCTTAGGGACATTTGTTTAATAAAGAGAGTCATAAAATCGATGACTATTGACCTCAAGGCCCAATGGCAAAAAACCTGTTGCCGCTTGATCTTTGAGGACCTGGCCTCTATTTAAAAGGTGTTAAACATACTTGAGAGTCTTAGCAACGATTAACTGCTATTAGATTAATTTGTTAGATAAGCAATACCTGTTTTTTTGTTTGAATAGAAATGCTCTGCGGCCAGACTGATATAATAACCAAACCTGGGTTTAAATACTATTTAAAATCATTTAAAACATTTTATCTGGGCTTGATTAAGCTTGCCTTTCACAATTGAACCGATAGAAGTATCATGAAACTCTGCCCATATGGCACTCCAGGCAGACTAGAGCAAACGCTAAAAGTATTTGAAAGATTGTGTTTTTCTGCTTTTCAGCCCAACTATAGGCTCTCCACTTGGGATAGAACAGAATAAACTACATTGTTAAGAAGGATGCAATGTTTACTTGATTTCCCCACCAGTTTACACTATAATAGTCTTTGACAGTGTATGGGTTTCTTAAATGTTCTCTCAGATGATGCTGCTGGCATCACTGTCACCATTACACCAGATAACAATCAGAATTCAGCACCTTATAAAATATCTCGGCCAAGCCAATTAATGTGTGCAGTACTTGGGGCTCTATCACCATACACGAGACAACGCAACTTGATTTTGATGAAATAGCACGTCACGTCATCACAGTGGAGCCTAGCAATGATAGATGGATTTTACATTAAAATCATCACAATTCTTCAAATATGTTTCTTCACACAATATGGAAGACCTCTCCATTTCAACAATTTACCTTCATACCAGCTAGGGAAAATAATGACTACCCTCCCACTAGGCAAACACTGGTTGAATAAACTTTGTTTCTACACCAAACTTTCCACACCAAACTGAGGTGGCAGATGCTGGCTAACCAAGGAAGTAATCCAAGGAAATTATCAGATAAAGTTACTCATTTAAAGTATTCCAATGGTACCCTTAGAAAAAAAAGAACTTCAAAGGCTTCTTCTGTTGTCCATATCGGAGAACTGGGGGCTCCCGAGTGGCGCAGCGGTCTAAGGCACTGCATCTCAGTGCTTGAGGCATCACTACAGACACCCTGGTTTGATTCCAGGCTGTATCACAACTGGCCATGATTGGGAGTCCCATAGGGCGGCGCACAATTGGCCCAGCATCGTCCGGGTTTGGCCGGTGTAGGCCGTCATTATAAATAAGAATTTGTTCTTAACCGACTTGCCTAGTTAAATAAAATAATAATAATAATAATAATAATACAAAAAAATAATGTTGCCGTCAAAGTGAATGGTCATTGGCTCAAAGTGACTGGTTATTGGCTCAAAGTGACTGGTCATTAGCTCAAAGTGACTGGTCATTGGCTCAAAGTGACTGGTCATTAGCTCAAAGTGACTGGTCATTGGCTCAAAGTGACTGGTCATTGGCTCAAAGTGGGGTCTCTCAAGAACCCTTTTTGGTTCCAGGTAGATCCCTTTCAGTTCCACAGAGAACCCTTTTGGGTTCCATGTATACTGAACAAATATATAAACGCAACATTCAACAATTTCAAAGATTTTACTGAGTTACAGTTCATATAAGGAAATAAACCATTTAAATAAATTCATTAGGCCCTAATCTATGGATTTCACATGACTGGGAAGGGACGCAGGCAATCAGAATGCGTTTTTTCCCACAAAAGGGCTTTCTCAGTGGCTGGTCTCAGGGTTCTCCTATAGGGACAGCCGAAGAACCCCTTTGGAACCCTTTTTTCTAATAATGTATGAAGTTATTTTCAAATAAATTCTCTTTACGGGCTTACTTGTAGTCAATTTGCAGTGTAGAAATGTTTAGAATTATGTTCCAGCCCCCGTAAAATGCACTCCTGGTATAGGTGTTGGAAAATGGTCACCTATGACTTTATCTCTTCTCAAGCTGCTCTTTTTGAAGGGGAGATTTGAAGTAGATACAAACAGATCCACTTTACCCGACATCCACATAGCGGTTGTTTGCCGGTGTTGAGGGTGGAACTGCGTTAGTGCTGTCAAATCCACAAGCGGCATTATAACTAAAGCGGACATTGTCATTGGCTGGACGGAGTTGCTGCTTTGTTTACAAGTTCAAACACTGGAATGTGAGAGATGCTGATATAAAACCTCATTATTTAGTCTAATGATTTTCAATTTGAGCGTCATTATCTCTAGTTTTTAAATCTTGTTTCAGGTAGACTTTGGAGTCATCCATGAAACACAAGACAATAATTATTTTTATTTTTTTTAACATTCACATAGGAATGTTTTATTTTAATTGTAATACAGCATTTTGAAAGAAAGTCAAATAATGTATTGTGGTGCTGCCATGACAGCTGAAAGATATGACTTACTCAGTTAGGCCCATCGCCCCATGAGGACTAAGGAGCATACTGTATGCCATCAACAAAATATATACTATGCTAGTAATGTGGCTACAGCAGCATAGCTCATCTTCTGTTCTTTAACCCTTTCAGTAATACAGTATACTTCCAGTGGATCAGGTCTGGGGGATTGTATCCCAATGGTGGTTTTAATGTCAGGTTTCTCCAACTTACTGTGTCACAGGTGTGGTGAGCTGAGCTGTTGGACTTCAATACCAATATCCAGGTGACATATCTGAACAACAAGACAATTGTAATGGCACCCCAAAGAAATATTTGTTGTTCATGTTCCTGTTCAGGTTGTAGCTGTCAATAGGACATACAGTGCATTCTGAAAGTATTCAGACCACTTAGATTTCTACATTTTGTTATATTACAGCCTTATTCTAAAATTCATTAAATAAAAAAATGGCCTTTATCAATCTACACACAATACACCATAATGAATTTTTTGCGAATTTATTAAAGATAAACAAAAATACCTTATTTACATAAGTATTCAGACCCTTTGCTATGAGTCTCGAAATTTAGCTCAGGTGCATCCTGTTTCCATTGATCATCCTTGAGCTGTTTCTACAACTTGATTGGAGTCCACCCGTGGTAAATTCAAGTGATTGTACATGATCTGGAAAGGCACACATCTGTCTGTAAAAGGTCCCACAGTTGACAGTGCATGTCAGAGCAAAAACCAAGGCATGAGGTCGAAGGAATTGTCGATAGAGCTGTGTTAGGAACAAATCTGGGGAAGGGTACCAAAAACAGTGTGCAGCATTGAAAGTACCCAAGAACACAATGGCCTCCATCATGCTTAAATAGAAGAAGTTTGGAACCACCAAGAATCTTCCTAGATATGGCTGCCCGGCCAAACTGAGCAATCTAGGTAGAAGACCCTTGGTCAGGGAGGTTACCAAGAACCCGATGGTCACTCTGACAGAGCTGCAGAGTTCCTCTGTTGAGATGGGAGAACCTTCCAGAAGGACAACCATCTTTGCAGCACTCAGCCAATCAGGTCTATATGGTAGAGTGGCCAGATGGAAGACACTCCTCAGTAAAAGGCACATGACAGCCCGCTTGGAGTTTGCCAGTAGGTACCTAAAGGACTCTCAGACCATGAGAAACAAGATTATCTGGTCTTATGAAACCAAGAATGTACTCTTTGGCCTGAATGCCAAGTGTCACATCCAAAGGAAACCTGGCATCATCCCTAAGGTGAAGCATGGTGGTGGCAGAGACATGTTGTGGGGATGTTTTTCAGCGGCAGGGACTGGGAGACTAGTCAGGATCGAGGGAAAGATGAACAGAGCAAAGTACACAGAGATCCTTGAAGAAAACCTGCTCCAGAGCGCTCAGGACCTCAGACTGGGACGAAGGTTCACCTTCCAAAAGGACAACAACCCTATGCACACATCAAAGACAACACAGGAGTGGCTTCGGGACAAGTCGCTGAATACCCTTGAGTGGCCCAGCCAGAGCCCGGACTGTACAACAAAATCTTGCCAAAAAACACATTTTGTCTCAGTGTCAAAAATAGCAATTTTCCTAGGCATCTTACAACCAGCGCTACAATAGTTAACTTCCCTTGTGTGAAAAAACCCTCTTATTCAAACTAGTTACATTTTCAGAGCTAGTGCAAACCTTTACCTCAATTCCACTTCCTCTTAATACAATTTTACGAGTAACTTTCAAACACTACCTTAAATAACGATGACTGTAAGTGAGAGAGAGGGCCCGTGAGTGAAAATATGGATTTGCTCATTTTCTATTTAACGCAGAGAATTTATCCATCCATTGAAATACTGGAATGCTCATCTTTATTGTCTGACAGAGCAGAGCCACATAGCTAAACAGAATGGTTCTCTTATCAGCACTGCTACATATTGGTAAAGGATTCTCATTGGGTTCATTTGGCTGGTTAGGAAACAGTCAGATCCGTGGCCTTATAGGAACATTTCTCTCCTATTGTTATTTGAGCACTGGCCGTAATGAGAAACTCAGGAACACTGTAGGATGTTTCTAGGGACCTACATGCTTGGTGTCCTGAGGATATCTCCTCCCTGCTCTTTATAAATAAATACATTGTTTTTTTGTTGCAATACTGAAGACCTCTCTGCAGTTTTCATCTGTGGCTTTTCACAGACATCTATAGCCTACTACTACTGTACATAATTGAGCCAATAATACATACCTTGTTGCTTTACCAGCAGAAGCAAAAATATGTTTATGAATGTGATTCTTTTAATAATTGTCTCATGTAAGCTGCACTGCAATTCAGTTTTATTTGTGAACTTCCAAAGTGCTCCATTGTGGCACATGCATTTCTCTAAATAAAACCTATATATACACAGTATAAACTTTTGTGTGTGTGTGAACACCTTGACAGAGCATGTCAGTGGCAAAGCAAAGTCTGTCTGAAAAAAAAGTTATCAGTGTTTTGTAGACCCCTCATCACCCAACACAATATACTGTATATGGTTCTCACCCAAAACAATATATATGGTTCTCACCGAACACAATATATATGGTTCTCTCCCAACACAATATATATGGTTCTCTCCCAACACAATATATATGGTTCTCTCCCAACACAATATGTATGGTTCTCACCCAACACAATATACAGCGGGTGAAATAAGTATTGAACACGTCACCATTTTTCTCAGTAAATATATTTCCAAAGGTGCTATTGACATGAAATCTTCACCAGATGTTGGTAACAACCCAAGTATTCCATACATACAAAGAAACCAACACAAATACGTTCAGAAATTAAGTTATGTGTAATAATGTGAAATTACACAGGGAAAAAGTATTGAACACACTTACCAATATTTATTTCATACTTTGTACAAAAGCCTTTGTTGGTAATGACAGCTTCAAGACGCCTCCTGTATGGAGAAACTAGTCGCATGCATTGCTCTGGTGTGATTTTGGCCCATTCTTCCACACAAACAGTCTTCAAATCTTGAAGGTTCCGTGGGCCTCTTCTATGAATCTTGATCTTCAAATGGGCTTATAAATGCCTCAACTTCTACTGTCTAAGAACTATCATAACTCTAAATGTAAAGCCACAAAACAAAATAAGGGCCGGTTGTAAAAATCAACAAACAGACAAACAAATGAGGACTGGTATGTAAACACAAAACAGACCGCAATGAATGAGACACCAAAACAAACATGAAATACCAGCCAACTAACTACCTGGAACAGCAGTTGTAAACAGAGGAATCTTATTGGTCATTCCACACCTTACTGACCTAAGGTTTTATGAGCAAGTGATAATGGTTAGGGTTGAACGTTCATCATGGTGTTGATATGGGCTAATGGGATAATGGCCAGCCGAAGGTTTACACCCTGACGCCATCTGAGTCTAGAGATGATGGGATGCAAGATGTTGTTGGAGACCATTGTAATCCAAAGTAAAACACTGGTATTTTAGTCAAATGGTCATTGTAACATTATTATTATTAGGTTATTTCTGTCAAATAAGAAACAAATATATACACTTAATGCACTTTATATAGAAACATTTATTATTCAGTCGCAGGCTCCCATTTGAGCTATAGATACGCATACATTATCGTAGATGTACATATTATTACATGAGAACAAAGTTCTTTAAACAATACTACCAAAGACTGCATGGTGACCGGACAATCAATAGTAACAACCGTAAAGCACTTTCTCTATCCTTTAGAGAAGGTCAGTCTTCAGTTAATTACTCACCAACTGAAATGACATCTGCTAAGCCAAGACACACACACACACACACACACACACACACACGCCACAGGTATGGGTGATGGATTATATGTGTAAGAGGGGGTTGAATAGTGTCACATTAGGTCACCTTGTTGTCCCCCTGTAGCTACGGTGACTCCCGAGAGAGCTGTTCTGGAATCATTAGTCTTCCTTAAGTAGACCTTAGAAGTCTTTTGGGAGACGTTCGCAAAAATGCCACAGAAACCCTGAGTGGTAGGCTATTTCATTTGGCAGGATCAATTACGTAGTCAGCAAAACATTTAGAATCAGTTTTTTGGGACCATAAATTTGAGGCTAGGTTGTTGATTTGGTCAAATACAATTTAGGAAAGATAATGTTTATGATCTAATTTGCCTTTTCCAACCCACAAAATGTGGGAGATAAACTCATACATTTTTCCCAATAGAAATAATGCCATTCTCCATGCACTGTAATTTACAACTTGATGAGCGCTATTGATAAAATCAAGGTAAATGAGTAATCCTGTTGGATAAGGAAATTGTAAATAAAAATGAGTTGTTTTAGATATATTTTACCTTATAATCACTGGAGACAAATGTGAAACTAGACATATGGAAGCGAACAGAAACATATAAACTTTCCCACATTAAAGTTCATGAAATGCTGTTCCATTGTGCAGAATTTAAATTGTATGGCCTTTTGATGGGCACTCCCGAATATCTTAATGATAGGCTACCCCGACATTCTGTTTCCTATTGCTACCATTTAGGCCTAATAATAACGCATATTCAATTTACTGTTAGTTCCCTTCAGTTGATATAGCCCATATTGTCGTTCCATTTAATGACATCGTTTAGTTTACCTTCATTTGCTTCCTGTGTAAACGCCGTCACGGCCATGTGGTTGTTGCTGAGGATCATTAGTAACAGTTGGTTATATAAAAAAAACATTTAGGCTAATTCAATCGTTATGGAGCGCAGACCAAGCCGTAACAGTTTGAATCCGACGCATGGCGCAATACTTGGCTGTTGTTACCTTTCCTACCTCGCCTCCAGACCGTTGTCGGGACAGCTCAAGGGAGCCTTCACTTGCTAGCTCCAAGGCCAGAGTAATTTACGAATGCTCTGGGGGTAAGTCCCACATTTGGGGATCTTATCCGCTGCTAATGACGAGTTAGTCTGGAATTCCACTGAAGTAGTTAACATTTATTCAACGTGTACATAATTTGAGGTAGTCTGAATGACAAAATAAATGTAGTGGGCTAACGGAGCAAAAAGAGCGTGGCTCACAGTTCGGCTACATCCAGGTCACACACAATTGCATCAAAACCGAAAGTTAACTTACTACGTTCCCCATAATGCACTTCAGTGTTTTAAAGCTATACCCCTACTTTACCAATACTGTATCGTCACACGGTTCCATGGTCAGTGCAGGTAAAAGACCAGGGTGTAGCCTACTATTGTACACTATTCTCCCTATTATAATTATATGTACACTAAACTTTCAACATTACCATGGGTTAAAGAACTGAATGTGGCAATTTTCAGAATGAACCAAACCACTGTATTTTTGATTCATTGATACATTTAGTGAGTATAGCCCTCCAAACCAAAAAAAAAAAAAAAAAGATTGATACATACTTTTCTAACCTCAAAATCGGAGTATTTTTAAATCTACCAGTTGGCGTTGAAATGGAGACGAATATGCATATATTTAGATGTCTTACTTTCATGGATCTCTATTTTTCTAAATAAAAATCGAATTAAAAATCTAATTAAAGGTACACATTATTTAAAGGCATGGCTTAAAATAAAACTCCACACAAAATCAATCTTTTGGTATTTGTTTCATTAGTCCATTGTTGACATACTGTACTACATACTGTAGTCCCAAAATGTTTGGCTTGTCAGTAATCAAGTTTTCAAGATATATAACTTTCAAAATACAGAAATCATCCCATATGATGCATTTAACATCATTTGATGCTGTATTTTGGATCATATAATGCAAAATGCATCATACAGGGATGATTTCAATATTTTTAAAGTTACTTATCATTGAAAACTTGATTGCTGACAAGCCAAACATTTTGGGACTATGTCAGCTATGGACTAATGAAACAAATGCCAAAAGATAGATTTTGGGAGGAGTAAATGTACTGAAACCCCTATTGAATGAAAACTCCAGGAGAAAATATGTTGGCCAGCAAGTGGGTGGGTTTTCAGCTGTTGAATTACATTTATTCAGCGCACGCAAGAGATTCTTTGAATGTATTTAACCCTTATTTTACCAGGTAAGTTGACTGAGAACACATTCTCATTTACAGTAACAACCTGGGGATTGATTACAGGGGAGAGGAATGAGCCAATTCGAATCTGGGGATGATTAGGTGGCCATGACAGTATGAGGGCCAGATTAGGAATTTAACCAGGACACCAGGGTTAACACCCCTAATCTTTTGATAAGTGCCATGGGATCTGCCAAGAGTGTGCAAAGCTGTAATCATTCTACAATGTAAAAAATTGTGCAAATAAAGAAAAACCCTTGATTGAGTAATATTCCAAACTTTTGGCCCCCAGTGTATATATACAGATATTTTTTTACAAATTGTAGCTTACAAAAAAATATATGGGGCATTGGAAATGATGCAGACAATTACATTGATGGAAGCTACAATCTAGCTGCAGTATTAAAGCTACCACAATGAGTGTATATTAGCGTTTTGCGGCCTGTACGGTGTCCTTATTAGGAAGGCCTCAGTCTCAGCAAGATTTGTACGGGACACTGTGTACAGCTGAGTATAGGGAGAGGAATGTATACGCCTCAGTCATAACTATAGAGGGGGGCTTTAGTAAAGCCCAAGACACTGGACTGGAGAATGGGAGCTACTGCTCAACATAGAGAGCACATTCATTAGGCATAAAGAAAGGGAGACAATAACAGAGTGAACAAAAATAAAGAAAAATGAAAAGCTGGAGAGGGAATCAGAGAGAGAGAGAGAGAGAGAGAGAGAGATAAAAGGGCTAGAGGTATAAAACAAGAGGAAAAATATGGAACGAGAATAGAACGAGAGCACGACTGAAGCTTGAAGAGTTTTAAGAGGCTGTTCTTGTGAAGATGTCTCTGATGTCTTCTGATTGCGGCCATTATGCCGTTTGACAGTGTACAGTGCTGCTGATCAAGCACCAAAGTGTTTCTGTGACAGACATTTGGATTCCCTTTTTCCTCTGTAGAGTCAGATTTAACTGAGTGCTTGATGTCACAGCTCCACCGCTTTCAACTGATATTGTGTGAAGTGAGAAGCAAAACAAGGGAGAAATCAAGAGAGAGACCCTGTTGTACACAGACAGTCCCAAAAGCCAGCCAGTTTGTTACTTACCTCAATTTAGATCAACACGAAAAAGTATCTTTGGAACACCAACTCGCAGAATAACACGATGACAATCAAGATCAGGCAGTTAAAGGGAAGCCAAAGTAGGACTAGGCCAGCCCAGTAGAGACCAACCAAAATAGTCAGACTAGGGTCGGGTTGCAGGTTGTCTTTACTGCAGTCGCTCTTGGCATTCAGGTGTTTTGAGCTCTGATCAACTGCACAGACGACCTACTGTAGAAGAGACAATGCATTGTTGGAGGAAGGGCAGAGTAGGGGGGGCAGTAAAGGTCAGAGAGGCATTGCAACACATCACTAAAATGTCTAAGTCAGGGCTGGTTCCAGGACAGGAAAGTATTGACCTCAGGCAACCAGATGTGTTGGATGCCAGTTAGAGGTTAAAGATTCTGGGGAGTTGGGTTTGAACGTCACCTTAACATGTTAGCATTCAAACTAGTACTCACAGAACGGTTCAGTTAATGTATTGATTGATCATGTAATCTAGGGTCTCTGACTGAAGGGGAGACACCAACTAATAATTTGATGTAGTTTGCACATGTCACTGATTAACAGACCTTGCTCACTATCGACAGCCAAGGGTTGTCTAGTCTAGTTTTTTTACGGAATTATATTGGATTTCCATATGAAACACGTAACAGTTCTTTTCACAGCACCTTGCACTGGCACAATCCCTAAACCATTTTCACAAATCATACTGAAACAGATTTTAATTATATCACCAACGATTGGATCAATATACCTTCATCAGGGCTTTAAGAGAGATGTCCTAGAAATACTCACAGACCTGCCACAGGTGTCAGGTGGATTAATATAATTGACAGGTCAAGAACTCCAAACAATAGGTGTAACTAATATTTACAATTTTCCACTGAGTTTTATTGAGCGGTTTTATTTTATTGGATGTGAGCAAGCACACAAAGTGTTTTGAAAGCCTTAGCAATCTCTTCAGTCTGTTCTGTGACAATAAAAACTCTTCTTAGGATCCTTTCAAGGAGAAGAAAATAAGTGCTGAGAAGATAACAAAACTCCACAACTCGAGGGAACTTGAAAGAACTCATAAACCCATAGAGTAGGCAGACAGTGAAATTTAACAGATGTTTTGCTGGCAGAGTCGAAACTACTTCAGACACACAGTACCAGTCAAAAGTTTGGACAGACCTACTCATTCCAGGGTTTTTCTTTATTTTTACTATTTTCTATATTGTGGAATAATAGTGAAGAAAAAATTACTATTTAATAACACATATGGAATCATGTAGTGTTCATTGTGGCTGGACACAAGGCGCATAGCGGTGGTAAAGATTAGACATCTTTATTACGGTCAAAAACAACCACAATGAACAGGACTGGGCACCGGGTCAGGAGGCTCCACCCCTGGAGCAGGACAGGGCGCAGGGACAGGTTGCTCCGCCCCCGATGCAGGACTGGGCGCCGGAGCAGGGAGAGGCTCCGCCCCCGGAACAGGACTGGACACCGGGCTGGGGACCGGCATAGGAGGTACCAGGCTGGGGACCGGCACTGGAGCTACAGGGCTGGGCACACGCACTGGAGGCCTGGTGTGGGGAGCCAGCACTGGAGATACCAGACTGGGGACACGCACTGTAGGCCTGGGGGAGGGAGCTGGCACTGGAGGTACCGAGCTGGGGACACGCACTGGAGGCCTGGTGCGGGGAGCCGGCACTGGAGCTACCAGGCTGGGAACCGGAACTGGGGGCTCTGGGCTGGGCACAGGCACAGGAGCCCTTGTGTGGGGAGCCGGCACTGGAGGTACTGGGCTGGGAACCGGCACTGGGGGCTCTGGGCTGTGAACAGGCACAGGAGCCCTGGTGCGGTGGGCCGGCACTGGGGTTACCGGACTGGGAACCGGCACAGAAGCCATGGTGCAAGGAACCGGTAAAGGAGGCTCCGGGTTAGAGGGCCCCAGCGCCAGCCAGGCCCTTCACCCTCTCGCCTTTACCTCCAGCGACTGGTCCTTCAAGCACTCTGGATGTCGCCGATCCTCCAATGTAGGAAGCCAAAGTATTTTTCTGCCTTCCCCCAGTAGCAGGTCCCGGCTCTTCAGAGGCTCTTCGACTCGCCCCCATGTGTAGCGAGACAGGAACACATCCTCGTCCTCATCTGACGGCTCTCTGTATTCCTGCCCCCATGGCTGCAGGGGCTCCTCTACTTGTCCCCAGGTGTAGCGAGACAGGAACACGTCGTCTTCCTCCTCTGACGCCTTTCCATATTCCTGCCCCCATGGCTGCTGGGGCTCTCCCTCGAACCCCCACGAGTGTAGTGGCAGGGGCTCTTCTCCTTGCTTCCCTGACCACCCCCATAGCCCCCCCAAAAAAATGTGTATGGGAGTTCCTCGGGGCTGTTTGCTGGGTCTTTCTTTTTGAACGCTGACGTGGTGCCCCCTGGTGTTGCCGCTGCCCTGGATCCTCTTCTCGATCCTGGGCTAAGCAGCAGAGGTACTCTTCCTCAGGGACCAACTCACAGTCTTGGAAGAGCTCCTCAAAAGTCTGCCACTGCTTGGTCCTGTTGAGGTGGGTTATTCTGTCACGGTTGGGTGGCTGGTTCACAAAGCGCAGAGTGGTGATAAAGATTAGACATCTTTATTACGGTCAAAAACAACCACAATGATCAAAAGATCTCAACCATGAACTGGTGTGCAAACAGCACAAACAATAACCCACAACACAGGTGGGAAGGCAAGCACCTTAAATAGGATCCCCAATTAGAGACAATGCATAGCAGCTGCCTCTAATTGGGGACCAAACACAATTACTCATAGAGTTACCTAGAATTCTCTTGTCAGATCCTGACCGGACAAACAGAGAAGCCTAGAGGCCAGACAACAAATCAAAATACATTTTATATTTGAGATTCTTCAAAGTACCACACTTTGCCTTGATGACAGCTTTGCACGCTCTTGGTATTCTCTCAACCAGCGTCATGAGGTAGTCACCTGGAATGCATTTCAATTAAGTTAATTTGTGGAATTAATGTGATTGAGTCAATCAGTTGTGTTGTGACAAGGTGGGGGTGGTATACAGAAAATAGCCCTTTTTGGTATAAGACCAAGTCCATATTATGGAAAGAACATCTCAAATTAGCTAAGATTACAGTCTATCATTACTTTAAGACATGAAGATCAGTCAATACGGACAAGTTTATTCAAGTGCAATCGCAAAAACCATCAAGCACTATGATGAAACTGGCTCTCATTTATTTTTATTTTTTTTCACCTTTATTTAACCAGGTAGGCCAGTTGAGAACAAGTTCTAATTTACAACTGGGACCTGGCCAAGACAAAGCAAAGCAGTGCGACAAAATCAACCACACAGAGCTACACATGGGAATAAACAAACAAACGTACAGTCAATAACACAATAGAGAATATATTTACAGAGTGTGCAAATGTAGTGCAAATGTAGTAAGGTTAGGAAGGTAGGACAATAAATAGGCCATAGTGGCGAAATAATTTACAAATTAGCAGTAACACTGGACTGATAGATGTGCAGATGATGATGTGCAAATAGAGATACTGGAGCGCAAATGAGTAAAAATAATAAATATGGGGATGAGGTAGTAGGGTGGGCTATTTACAGAAGGGCTATATACAGGTGCAGTGATCGATAAGCAGCTCTGACAGCTGATGCTTAAAGTTAGTGAGAGAGATAGGAACCTTCAGCTTCAAGGATTTTTGCAATTCATTCCAGTCATTGGCAGCAGAGAACTGGAAGGAATGGCGGCCAAAGGTGGTGAGGACTGCTGCAGGAAAGGAAGTTACCTCTGCTGCAGAGGATAAGTTCATTAGAGTTACCAGCCTCAGAAATTGCAGCCTAAATAAATGCTTCACAGAGTTCAAGCAACAGACACATCTCAACATCATCTGTTCAGAGGAGACTGAGTGAATCAGGCCTTCATGGTCAAATTGCTGCAAAAAAACAACTACTAAAGGACACCAATAATAAGAAGAGACTTGCTTGGGCCAAGAAACACGAGGAATTGACATTAGACCGGTGGAAATCTGTCCTTTGGTCTGATGATTCAAAATGTGAGATTTTTGGTTCCAACCACCGTGTCTTTGTGAGACGCAGAGTAGTTGAACGTATGATCTCTGCATGTGTGGTTCCCACCGTGAAGCATGGAGGTGGAGGTGTGGGGGTGCTTCGCTGGTGATTGTCACGAGTGGGTGTATTGACGGACCAAGGAACAGCGCAGCGATAGTTCGACATACTTTTATTAAAGTTTCACGATACTTAATGCCCAACTATACAAAAGAAAACACGATACAAACAAACGTAAATACACTTACTTATCCCCGCTGACATTGAGGCACATCCAAAACATGTATCCCAAACAATGACCCACACAAACGTGTGGGGTTGGGCAACTTAAATAGAATCCCCAATCAGAGACAACGTCTCACAGCTGTCTCCAATTGGGGATTCAACACGAAATGAAAAACATAGATCTATATATCTAGATCTGTCAGGCTCTGACCATGGCCAAAAGGTACTCCCTATGGCCAGAGCCTGACAGTGATACTGTCTGTGATTTATTTAGAATTCAAGGAACACTTAACCAGCATGGCTACCACAGCATTCTGCAGCGATACGACATCCCATCCGGTTTGCCCCTAGTGGGACTATCCTTTGTTTTTCAACAGGACAATGACCCAACACACTACCAGGCTGTGTAAGGGCTATTTGACCAAGAAAGAGAGTGATAGAGTGCTGCATTAGATGACCTGGCCTCCACAACCCAATTGAGATGGTTTGGGATGGTTTGGGATGAGTTGGTCTGCAGAGTGAAGGAAAAGCAGCCAACAAGTGCTCAGCATATGTGGGAACTCATTCAAAACTGCTGGAAAAGCCTTCCAGATGAAGCTGGTTGAGAGAACAGTGTGCAAAGCTGTCATCAAGGCAAAGGGTGGCTACTTTGAAGAATCTAAAATCTTAAATATATTTTTATTTGTTTAACACTTTTTTGCTTATTTCATAGTTTGGATTTCTTCACTATTACTCTGCAATGTAGAAAATAAAGAAAACCCCTTGAATTAGTAGGTGTGTCCTAACTTGTGACTGGTACTGTATGTCTATTTAATTTAGTACTGTTTAGCTGCTGTTGCTTTTTTATGAATAATTTGTTCATTTCCCCAAAAAAGATTTTGAGACAGCTGTACTGACCCAAGTGCTGTGCATCACTCTGTGCATCACATTTTGCCATAGTCATTAATTTGCAGAGCAATTACAACGGTATCCATCTGTGGTTTTATGATATGGCAAGAGGACATAAGAAAGCCTTGATTAATACCTTAATACAGATATTCAGACTGATTGCCAGACTGTTAACATTGAACTGTTAACAGTGAAATAAATTACCAAGACAGCTTAATTCAGACATATTCTCTTGAGTAGCTCATTATGTTGGTCATAAAGCGTGTATCTGCTAGATGTACAGTTTTACTTACAGCAGTGACCATATGCAGTAGTAATTTCAGTGAAGTGATAAAACACCATTGTAGATTATGTATTTTATATAACTTTTAAAATACAGGTGGCTACTTTGTATTATTAAATTAGAAATAAATAACTCCTTTACCATAATGATGTACATACCTCTCCTGTCTTGATTCTGCTAAAAAATACAAGTATTGTAGGTCATAAGTCATGACCATAGTACTGCTTCCTTCTCATTTAGACAGCGGTGACACCCTTGTCTGACCTTGCCCACCATGTTGACCAGTTGGTTCTCTCTGTCTGAACAAACAGTACATAGGAACTCATTGTTTACACTTGGTCAGCAGACCCATCTTTCAATGTGATTCTCCCATGCAGAAACTATTGAACCGCTACCTGCAACCCACAACCGTTATCCCCGCTCTAGCATGACTCAGTCACAGCCACTGAATCGACACAGGTCAGCACACAGAGGGCAGCACTGCTATCCCACATATCCAGTTACAGACACTTGCACTGTAAGGCTATGGGAAAGAGAGCCTGACAATTTGCACTGTAAGGCAATGGGAAAGAGAGCCTGACAATTTGCACTGTAAGGCTATGGGAAAGAGAGCCTGACAATTTTCCTTGGAGAAAGGATAGGCTAGACACTTAGAAAAAAGGGTTCCCAAAGGGTTCTTCAGCTGTCCCCATAGGATAACCATTTTGGTTTCAGATAGAACCCTTTTTGGTTTCAGGCAGAACCCTTTTGGGTTTCATGCAGAACCCAATGTGGAAAGCTTTTTATCTGGAACCAATAAGGGTTCTATCTGGATCTTTTAGGTTCTATATATAACCTTTTTATCTAAGAGTATACTCACTGCTTCATACATTATAGTTTACCAACGCCATACAGGCAGTCAGAGATGTATTATTTAAACTTTAACGCTAGGCTTGGGTTTTGATATATAATGTTTGCATATCCTTTCTGTTGGTAAGTGTTTATTTAACAACCCTCTAAGGGAATATTTCAGTGGGATTTCGCTACGACTGCCACAGGTCTTAGTTTCCTTTGTATGACTTTTATATTCATTGTAGTTGCAGCTTGTGATGAAGGTATAGATGTGTGATCCTCAAACCATCTAAGACAAGTTCCAGAGAGTCAAAGTGCAACTAAAAAGTATTGGATTTCGGCCATTGAAATTAAATGCCTGTTGTCATCTCACTCTATTAAGATCAAACTGAATTTCATTTAAAAATGGTCGATCAGTGAACGTGACCAAGATTATAGGAGACAATGTCCTCTTAGGGTTTCCCACCCACTGTTCACATATAGTTGAGATCAATGTAAAAGTAGAGAAGACTAAAGACTTTCCAAACTCAAGTCCAATATTATCCAGTTGCATCCAATATGTGTGATATAGTCTTCACTGATGTGAGATGGCTAGATGAAAGCTACATTATAACTTGTTTTGTTTTTATACCAAGATCCACCATCTTGCTTTTTCAGGACATACTGTACGACATAAAGGACAAGCAACATGAGCTTCTCTGAAGATTGACTAGTTGACTAATGTCTGTTTAGTTGTCCAGCACTTGCAACACTAGACAAAGCTATGATTTTGGGTGTGGTGACTTTATGGAGAGAAAAAAAACTTGAAAATCAGAGCTGTCCTTGAATGGACTTCGACGTCCATAATTACTATACATCCACTTATTTCACCACCACTCCCTACATTCATTAAAAATGGTGAGTTCTGAAATTGTTTACGTTCCACTGCAAGCATTATGTTATTCAACCACTATAGATAAACTGTTTCCCGTCTCCCCAGTGAATGAAGCTTGTTATAAGTAATTAGTAGGATCATAGTCGAGGTGGAAGGTATTTATGTGCTGCCACTGATACGCTACATCTTCTAAATCAATGTGTGCATGTAGCCTACACCCAATTTACAACAATGTATACGCTTTTATGTAGATGTATGGTAATTTTCTTTATCATTGCTCTCAGTGCGAGTATTAGGCTGGTTGTAGCCTATTGTGAATTCCTATATGTAGAACATGTATTCTTCAAGAGATAATAATAATTGGTGCCAAGAAATAATTCACAGTTCGAGTCCTGAATACTGAATAATTGTCCTGCAAGAATATACTTATATTGATGCACTAAGGATAAGTGATCATCCACTACATTTTTTTTTACCCTTGAGGCATTAGTAGTATAGAACCCATCCTTATAACCAAGGCTTAAACTACTTATGAGCTTGAGAAGTTACCCAGGGCAAAGACAATAAAGGCTCAATCTAAACCAATACTTGTCTGCTTCAGCCAAGCATCATCTTCTTCTTCTAAACATCTCAGCTCCCTAGACTTCAATAGTGTCCTCATCAAAATGACAGAGGACACTTGTCTTTGCCATGAATGCCAGTTGCCAAGCAGCGTCGATGAAAGTTCGACAGGCTATTCATTAAAGTGTGCAGAGACGTTTTCCTGTTTCTCCAGTTCAGCATTTTGCCTCCAGCACCTTCACTTTAACGGTTCTGGGTGTGCGGTAGATTCTGTCTAATATCTACATGGATTTTTTGTCACATGTAAATTATATGAAATAAAAAATGTAATGACAAAGCTGTAAAGCATTATCCCAAATATAACCCATCAACTTAGTGAATACCATTGGTGTTTAATATGAGGGTTTCAGCATGGAATATCCTTTACATTTTGACACATTTATTATACTATGTTAATATGTCTTTGTTGTAAATGTTTCTGCACCAAATTGACGACAGTTGAGAAAAAAAGTCAACAGTTGGAAGAGTTGCAGAGTTTATAGAGAATAATGGCATTTTGTATTAGATGGTTTTTTTTACATTAATTAGGCTATTTTCTCTTGAACCATATGGTCTATCCACTAGAAACTCATAGAAAATATGGACACAGATAAAGATTTTTTGACGAAAATTACCATAGATTGGCATTGATTAACTGTCATTTACCAAAATTACAGACAATTACGGTAACTTTTAGACGCATACATGTAAAATAGTGTGGAACATAATCAGTTCTGCACTATTATTTGAGGGAATGTGTGTCAGGACTATCTGCTACACTACGCTTCAGCGCTTTGCAGTCCTGTTCTGTGAGCTTGTGTGGCCTACCACTTCGCGGCTGAGCCGTTGTTGCTCCTAGATGTTTCCACTTCACAATAACAGCACTTACAGTTGACCGGGGCAGCTCTAGCAGGGCAGAAATTTGATGAACTGACTTGTTGGAAAGGTGGCATCCTATGATGGTGCCACATTGATAGTCACCAAGCTTTTCAGTAAGGCCATTCTACTATAATGTTTTTTCTATGGAGATTGCATGGCGGTGTGCTCGATTTTATACACCTGTCAGCAACGAGTGTGGCTGAAATTTGAAGTGGTGTCCACATACTTTTTGAATATACAGTGGGGAGAACAAGTATTTGATACACTGCCGATTTTGCAGGTTTTCCCACTTACAAAGCATGTAGAAGTCTGTAATTTTTATCATAGGTACTCTTCAACTGTGAGTGACGGAATCTAAAAATCCAGATAATCACATTGTATGATTTTTAAGTAATTAATTTGCATTTTATTGCATGACATAAGTATTTGATACATCAGAAAAGCAGAACTTAATATTTGGTACAGAAACCTTTGTTTGCAATTACAGAGATCATACGTTTCCTGTAGTTCTTGACCAGGTTTGCACACACTGCAGCAGGGATTTTGGCCCACTCCTCCAAACCAGATCCTTCAGGTTTCGGGGCTGTCGCTGGGCAATACGGATTTTCAGCTCTGACCAAAGATTTTCTATTGGGTTCAGGTCTGGAGACTGGCTAGGCCACTCCAGGACCTTGAGATGCTTCTTACGGAGCCACTCCTTAGTTGCCCTGGCTGTGTGTTTCGGGTCGTTGTCATGCTGGAAGACCCAGCCACGACCCATCTTCAATGCTCTTACTGAGGGAAGGAGGTTGTTGGCCAAGATCTCGCGATACATGGCCCCATCCATCCTCCCCTCAATACGGTGCAGTCGTCCTGTCCCCTTTGCAGAAAAGCATCCCCAAAGAATGATGTTTCCACCTCCATGCTTCACGGTTGGGATGGGGTTCTTGGGGTTGTACTCATCCTTCTTCTTCCTCCAAACACGGCGAGTGGAGTTTAGACCAAAAAGCTCTATTTTTGTCTCATCAGACCCCATGACCTTCTCCCATTCCTCCTCTGGATCATCCAGATGGTCATTGGCAAACTTCAGACGGGCCTGGATATGCGCTGGCTTGAGCAGGGGGACCTTGCGTGCGCTGCAGGATTTTAATCCATGATGGCGTAGTGTGTTACTAATGGTTTTCTTTGAGACTGTGGTCCCAGCTCTCTTCAGGTCATTGACCAGGTCCTGCCGTGTAGTTCTGGGCTGATCTCTCACCTTCCTCATGATCATTGATGCCCCACGAGGTGAGATCTTGCATGGTTCCCCAGACCGAGGGAGATTGACCGTCATCTTGAACTTCTTCCATTTTCTAATAATTGTGCCAACAGTTGTTGCCTTCTCACCAAGCTGCTTGCCTATTGTCCTGTAGCCCATCCCAGCCTTGTGCAGGTCTACAATTTTATCCCTGATGTCCTTACACAGCTCTCTGGTCTTGGCCATAGTGGAGAGGTTGGAGTCTGTTTGATTGAGTGTGTGGACAGGTGTCTTTTATACAGGTAACGAGTTCAAACAGGTGCAGTTAATACAGGTAATGAGTGGAGAACAGGAGGGCTTCTTAAAGAAAAACTAACAGGTCTGTGAGAGCCGGAATTCTTACTGGTTGGTAGGTGATCAAATACTTATGTCATGCAATAAAATGCAAATTAATTATTTAAAAATCATACAATGTGATTTTCTGGATTTTTGTTTTAGATTCCGTCTCTCACAGTTGAAGTGTACCTATGATAAAAATTACAGACTTCTACATGCTTTGTAAGTAGGAAAATCTGCAAAATCGGCAGTGAATCAAATACTTGTTCTCCCCACTGTATAGTGTATGTTTTCTCTATTGTTGACAGCTGAGTTGGATAATTATGTATTGATCATAGCCTGAGTCAGGGATTCAAATGGAATCAAAGGGAACTGAAACAGTGCCAGCAACAAATGCATTATGTATCCTCATGGTGTCCCGAATTTATGCATTCTACATTAAATTCACTCTTGCTGAATAAGAATGACATTTAACGGTGGCCTTCAGTTCATGTGCATCAATTAGAGATGTATGTCAATAAGAATGACATCTGAATACGACCTTAATAGATGGACATCTATTGTTGAGTAGTGTGACGTTAAAGGCCGAAAATATACCAATCTCCACGTGTATGTCAATGTGACAGTGACATTACATTTTTTTTATTTTCAATTACTGTACAAGAGTATGACATAAAACTGCCAGCGATGCAACTGAATTGATCATATTCATATTGGACACAATATTTTAACTTTACTTGGGTTGTATTCATTAGGGCATACTGTACCATAGCAAAAGGTTTTGCAATGGAAAACTAAAATGAGCTTCTGCTAAATTACTAAAATGTCAAATGTAAATGTATTTGTTATATTGATGTCAAAAATCATTTGTACAGTTCTTTATTAAAAATGTTTGTACTACTTATTTCTCTGAGAGTGAGGCAAATATATAACATTTTGTCAAAAAAATACATTGTTTGTCTCTCTGAAAGGAAACCATCAAGTGATAGATTTTAAACAAATACTGTACATGGGTGTCATTGAACATGCCATGTTTAGAAAAAAATAAAAACACGAATCTCTTCCATAATTTCATTGTAATGCTATATATATATATATATATATATATATATATATATATATACACTGTAAGTCCCTCCCGGTTTCCGGTCTTTCCTTACGACTATGACAACATACATATAGGCCTGTGATATCAGATAAAACAAGAGGCCAACTCAGGATCAATGTGAAACAAGGACCTTCCATTACAACGACAAGAAATAAGGGTCATCTTACATTTTTTTCTTAAAGGTGGTTGCTGACCTTTTACCTTTTGAGAGAGCAACATGCTGTTTGTGTGGTGACACCACATCCAGGATGTAGTGTACAACAGTTGTGAATTTGTGAATGTGTATGGTCGCAAATGTTTTCATTGTTGAATAGGCATTGCTCATTCCATTCAAGCATTTAAAAACATGTTAGTTTAATGACGGTGTTGTTGTAAACGCTAGAGGCCAGACCATGTTACTGGGTTGAGGTAAAAAAAAACTGTAAGCAATCAGATGTATTGAGGATATGACAACTCATTGACAATATGTTCACTCTGCCCGAGATTGTTATGTGGACCATGGAATGTAAAAAGATTTACAATTGTTTTCAATTTCAAAGTATATAGCTTCTTTGAGGATGGTTATTGTGCACAATCTACAATAGAATATTCCTTAGCTGTGTGTTCAGATGTTTTTTTTTATTTTTAAATGTAATGCAGTGTCTTTGAAGGTCGTATTGTGTATGCATGGCCTACAAGCTAACTTTGCATTGAATTCTGTCATTGGAAAATAATGGATTTCTCGTAGTGGAATTTATCCACAGCATGCATCAGGATTGTGATGATGGCTTCCAAACCCTCATGAAGGTTTCTGATTCAAAACTTTGGCGAAGGAACCTATTAAAAATTCACTGTGTGAGACTTTCAATTATTATTATTATTTTCCTGGGCTTCCCAGTTCCCACCCAAGACTAAGCCTAGAGCTAGTAGAGATGTAATGGAGTAGTCCAACTGCCTCTGGGAAATTGGAAGGCAATTTCATTTTCTACATGACCACTTGGAATGCTTGAGTGAATCACACGGCTGGTAGAGACGGAGAGGAGAGACACACGGAGAGGCATAAACACTTGAATGAATCACGGTGTAGGGGAGAGGAAAAGCAAAATGAGAGAGAGAGAAGATGAGGGAATATGTAAGTGAGGAATCTGACTACAGTGGTCATCCGTTGTACTGCAGGTCTGACTTTTAACTGTCACGTTCAATCCAGCACCTTTGAGTTTCAGCAGGTAAATACTTACCATGAATAACTAAACTAAATACAATAACCCTTTTTTCCTAATAATAAGCCAATACAGTGACTACATAAATGTTTGTAGGCATGTATGTACAGTACCATTCAAAGGTTTGGACACACCTACTCATTCAAGGGGTGTTTCTTTATTTTTACTATTTTCTACATTGTAGAATAATAGTGAATACATCAAAACTATGAAATAACGCATTTGAATCATGTATTAATCAAAAAGTGTTATACAAATCTAAATATATTTTAGATTCTTCAAAGCAGCCACCCTTTGCCTTGATGACAGCTTTGCACACTCTTGGCATTCTCTCAACCAGTTTCACCTGGAATGCATGAAGGAGTTCCCACATATGCTGAGCACTTGTTGGCTGCTTTTCCTTCACTCTGCGGTCCAACTCATCTGAAACCATCTCATTTGGGTTGAGGTCGGGTGATTGTGGAGGCCAGGTCATCTGATGCAGCGCTCCATCACTCTCCTTCTTGGTCAAATAGGATAAGAGGGTAAGTTCATTAGAGTTACCAGCCTCAGATTGCGGCCCAAATAAATGCTTCACAGAGTTCAAGCAACAGACACATCTCAACATCATCTGTTCAGAGGAGACTGAGTGAATCAGGCCTTCATGGTCAAATTGCTGCAAAGAAACAACTACTAAAGGACACCAATAATAAGAAGAGACTTGCTTGGGCCAAGAAACACAAGCAATGGACATGTGTCATTTGGTCTGATGAGCCAAATGTGAGACTTTTGGTTCCAACCGCCGTGTCTTTGTGAGTGAGACGCCGAGTAGGTGAACGGATGATCTCCGCTTGTGTGGTTCCCAACGTGAGGCATGGAGGAGGAGGTGTGATGGAGTGGGGGTGCTTTGCTGGTGACACTGTCTGTGATTTATTTAGAATTCAAGGCACACTTAACCAGCATGGCTACCACAGCATTCTGCAGCGATACGCCATCCCATCTGGTTTGCGCTTAGTGGGACTATAATTTGTTTTTCAACAGGACAAGGAGAGAGAGTGAGAGAGAGAGAGAGAGAGAGAGAGAGAGAGAGTGAGAGTGAGAGTGTCTCTTAGAGCGTTCACAATCAGTCCACTGACACCTTTATCAGATCACAGCAAAATCACACTCTACTTGAACAGAGCTATGCTCAAACATGAGGCATCAAAGCCAAAGGAACTGAATAATAATAAGAAATGCTTTAGATGGAATGAAAGTAGTGTGGAAATCTACTAAAAAACTATTAGGCAACAACAAATTCATCCCTTCTAGACAATTTCCTGGACAAAATGTTTCACTGTAATAGTGAAGGTGTACAAAACCTAAACAGTATATTTGATCTCTCAGCTTTCCTATCAAATCAAAAAATGTCAAGCAGACAACCTAAGAAAATGAACAACAATGACAAATGGTTTGATGATGAATGCAAAAACCTAAGAAGGAAAAGAGAAACCTGTCCAACCAAAAACATAGAGACCCAGAAAACCTGAGCCTACGCCTTCACTATGGTGAATCACTAAAACAATACAGAAATACACTACGGAAAAAGAAGAAATCAGCTCAATGTAATTGAAGAGTCCATAGAATCTAACCACTTCTTGGAAAGTTGGAAAACTCTAAACAAACAACACGAAGAGTTATCTATTCAAAACGGAGATGTATGGGTAAACCACTACTCCAATCTTTTTGACCCTATAACAATGAACAAACAGCAAAAACATATACATGATCAAATACAAATCTTATAATTAACTATTAAAAACGACCAGAACCCACCGGATTCTCCAATTACATTGAATGAACTACAGGACAAAATACAAAAATAATGTTGTTCCAAAAAAGGTCCAGTTGCCAGGACCACAAATACAAATTCCATCTAGATATCGTTGCCCTAGAGCCCACAAAAACATAATATATACCTTGGCCTAAACATCAGCGCCACAGGTAACTACCTGTCCCGAGAGGGTGCATGTACAGACCAAGACGCAGCGCAGGGATTGTAGTTCGACATATTTTCTTTATTTTATACTATGTATAATATTGAATATCATACTATGTCTAACAACCAAAAATCCGAACTACTAAACAAACAAAACACGAATGAACCAACGTAATAAATGACGCACACTTACTGTCACCGTGACTGGAGAATTATAATATACACAATAACCCACAACCCCGGAGTGGAACATACAAACATATGTAGGATCCCTAATTAGAGACAATGCACTGCAGCTGCCTCTAATTAGGGATGCACCACAAACCACCACCAGATACAGAAATAATAGATCTGTCAGACTCTGACCATGGCTATATAGAGAAGCAAAAGGCTTCTCTATGGCCAGAGCCTGACACTTCCACAAAGCTGTGAACGATCTGAGAGACAAGGCAAGAAGGGCCTTCTATGCCATCAAAAGGAACATAACATTTGACATACCAATTAGGATCTCCCTCAAAATACTTGAATCAGTTATAGAACCCGTTGCCCTTTATGGTTGTGAGGTCTGGGGTCCACTCACCAACCAAGAATTCCCGAAATGGGACAAACACCAAATTGAGACTCTGCATGCAGAATTCTGCAAAAAATATCCTCTGTGTACAATGTAAAACACAAAATAATGCATGCAGAGCAGAATTAGGCCAATACCCGCTAATGATCAAAATCCAGAAAAGAGCCGTTAAATTCTACAACCACCTAAAAGGAAGCGATTCCCAAACCTTCCATAACAAAGCCATTACCTACAGAGAAAGAAGAGTCCCCTAAGCAAGCTGGTCCTGGGGCTCTGTTCACAAACAAAACACCTCCAACTCAATCATCAAGTTTGCAGACGACACAACAGTGGTAGGCTTGATAACTAACAATGATGAGACAGCCTACAGGGAAGAGGTGAGGGCTCTGGGTGTGTGGTGCCAGGAAAATAACCTCTCACTCAACGTCAACAAAACTAAGGAGTTGATCATGGACTTCAGAAAACAGTAGAGGGAGCACCCCCCCGTATCCACATCGATGGGACCGCAGTGGAGAAGGTGGAAAGCTTCAAGTTCCTCAGCGTACACATCAATAACAAACTGAAATGGTCTACTCACACAGACAGTGTGGTGAAGAAGGTGCAACAGCGCCTCTTAAACCTCAGGAGGCTAAAGAAATTTGGCTTAACACCCTCACAAACTTTTACAGATGCACAATTGAGAGCATCCTGATGGGCTGTATCACTGCCTGGTACGGCAACTGCACAGCCCACAACCGAAAGGCTCTCCAGAGGGTGGTGCGGTCTGCCGAACGCACTACCGGGGGCAAACTTCCCACCCGCCTGGACACCTACAGCACCCGATGCCATAGGAAGGCCAAAAAGATCATCAAGGACATCAACCACCCGAGCCACGGCCTGTTCACGCAGCTACCATCCAGAAGGCGAGGTCAGTACAGGTGCATCAAAGCTGGGGCCGAGAGACTGAAAAACAGCTTCTATCTCAAGGCTATCAGATTCATCCATTTCCTGTGGTGGTCCTCATGTAGATGGTTGAGAAAATGCCAAGTGTGTGCAAAGCTGTCATCAAGGCAAAGGGTGGCTATGTGACTTTTTTGGTTACTACATGATTCCATATATGTTATGTCATAGTTTTGATGTCTTCACTTTTATTCTACAATGTAAAAAATAGTGCAAATAAAGAAAAACCCTTGAATGAGTAATATTCCAAACTTTTGACCAGGGGTGTAAATATTCCTAACTCATTCCTTACTTGATTTATGTGTATTTGGGTATGTTGTGAAACTGTTAGATATTACTTGTTAGATATTACTGCACTGTTGGAGCTAGAAGCCCAAGCATTTCGCTACACCCGTAATAACATCTGCTAACCACGTGTATGTGACCAATAAAATGTGATTTGATTTGATTTGATTTGAACACAAACAGATCACACAGAGCCACAGGACAGCAACACAATTAAACCCAACCTAAATCATGAGAAAACAAAAAGATAATTACTTGACACATTGGAAATAATTTACAAAAAACTGAGCAAATTAGAACTCTATTTGGCCCTAAACACAGTGGCAGAATACCTGACCACTGTGACTGACCCAAACTTAAGGAAAGCTTTGACCATGTACAGACTCAGTGAGCATAGCCTTGCTATTGAGAAAGGTTGACGTAGGCAGACCTGGATCTCAAGAGAAGACAGGCTATGTGCACACTGCCACACAAAATGAGGTGGAAACTGAGCTGCACTTCCTAACTTCCTTACAAATGTATGACCATATTAGAGACACATATTTCCCTCAGATTACACAGATCCACAAAGAATTTGAAAACAAATCACATTTTTAAACTCCCATTTCACTTGCTTTGGCAATGTAAACATATGTTTCCCATGCCAATAAATCCCCTAAAATGTAATTAAATAAAATTGAATTGAGAGAGAGAGAGAGAGACAGAGACAGAGAGAGAGAGACAAAGAGAGAGACAGAGAGAGAGAGAGAGAGACAGAGAGACAGAGAGAAAGTGTGTGTGAGAGAGAGAGAGAGAGAGAGAGAGAGAGAGAGAGAGAGACAGAGAGACAGAGAGACAGAGAGACAGAGAGAAAGTGTGTGTGAGAGAGAGAGAGAGAGAGAGAGAGAGAGAGAGAGAGAGAGAGAGAGAGAGAGAGAGAGAGAGAGAGATGCTTTTGATGGATGTGTAGTGACATATTGAGAAACCCCCTTGAGCCTGCCCCCGCTTCTTCGCCAAACCTGTCATTGCAGAACATCAAGACCATCTACCTATCACATCTCCTCAGCATGGTAAGGGGAGGACGAGCGCTAACACAGTGCTAAGCCCATACAGTATGGTTTCATCGAGGCGAGAGTATTACACGCAGCCATCTCCCTAGGTTTGGGTCTTCTCCTCAAAGACAAAATTAGGACAATGCACAGTATAAATAAAAACTGTTTCATGAGAGGGGAAAAGGGACAACTGAGGACTCAAAAAACTCTACACAGATGCAAGCTGAGACAAAAGTCTGGAAGATTTCCCTCTTGGTGATTGTGTCTGAGCACAATTGGAAATGTACTTCTGACAGTTCAGGCATGAATGGTTGGTTGGCCTGTGATGATGGCAGGTCCAACGACTCTGAATGGAAACCTTGAACAACATAAAGGTGCAACTGTCTCAAAATACCAAAAGAGTATTTATGCGCTTAAGCACTAAAATGTAGATAATTAGCCAACTACAAATGTGTAGGCCTGTTAGCAGTATCATATGCAATTATTTCATGTTATTCTCCTTATTTACTAAGAATGTATGAAATTAGAGATTGAAAATATCAAGTACAAGATTGTTTCCCCGCTAGGGACTAAAACAGGAAGCAGTTCCTTGACAAATTTATTGTGACTCTGCTGTCCTAATCCCGACACTGTATATTTGTCCTTTTTCATTCTACAAGAACAGTGACCACTAGAATAAATTTGAATATCTGCTAGATAGCGTTTTATTAGAAAATTGTGACACACTTCACTGTATGAATGACAGTATACATTCAATATCATTGTCATTTGTACATTATCAAAAGATGGACATTATATGAGGTGAAACGTAGGCTACATCCAGACGACCATGGTCCCACTGTGGAGTTTCACACCAAGATTCGTATTACCTCATTGCACATCATCTGAATTGTTGATTACTTTGTTGACATATGTGATCTTAAATTTCCTAAAACTTCCTAATATGGATGCCGCACTGTGGAGCATGGAGGACGGTTGGATTTTTGCATCTTGGCCATTTGACTTTCACCAAATAGAGAGGAAGAAAATATCACAGAGAGAATAAAACATCAGCTAAGTAATAATTAAGAGTATCATACTTAGCAGGTGTTCACCATAATCAGTAAAATTAAGGTTTCCAACAGTTTCTAATTAGATTTGAATCGGTGTGGATTTATTATGGGTAAAGTCAAGCAAGCCTGCTGTTTGCGCATGATTCGATTGAGAAAGCTTTGTCTGATGTTTGCGTGCGCAAATGTGCTGTGCGGTTACGTCTGTGTACGTGCAGAGCAGGGAGAGAGAGAGAGAGAGCGAGAGAGAGAGAGAGAGAAGGATTCAGCACATTACATTTAAGTGATTCAGCACTTTAAATATTTTGGCCTCATATTGCAATCCTATAACATTCCCCTTGTTTCAAAACTATATTGCTCTCTTTCCCAGAATAAATAAGGCGTTTTAAACAACTGCATGTGATGAACGTGCGTGGTTACACTGCCCTTTTAAGGCTTTCCTCCTTGTCCGTAGTCTGTACAACGGCGGGCACACTGTCATTGAGCGTGTTAATGATAAGCAGTATTATTTCTGAACTCAATCTTGGGTACCTCACCGCAAATAGAGTGTCAATAAGAGCAACTGGTTGCAATACACCTGCTGCTCCGAATACATAAAACTTAGAAGCCATAACCTTAGAACAAATGAATAAATATAGACTTTTCTTATGTAATAAGACACCAATTTACGTCACTTTTCAGCATGGGACAACAACAACATCTCAAATATCTGATTGAAGCAATACATCCTTTTACGCACGAGGTGATACAAGTGTATTCAATGTAAACCATTGGGGGTAAATGGTGTCATCCGGTCGAGGCTAATATCTGCCTCACAGTCTTCCAAGTCACAAACAGAGTCGGTGGCATTTTCATTGTTGTGAGATAACTGTGATATCCTGTCAAACGTGTCCTCGTGCTCAATGCATTCCACTACGTTGGGGATCATATTGACGCAGGCGTTCACGATTTCTTTGTGGACAAGGGTGTCCTGGTTGTAAGAGACCAGCTCGTTGCTAATGTTCACAGTTTCAACTGGTGTTCTGGAGCAGAAATTACGACAACCCAGCAGACTGGCAAATGCTTTTCTGAACTCTGCGTTAAACGCGTAAATAATAGGATTCATGGATGAATTAGTCCAGCCGAACCAAACAAAAACGTCAAAAGTCGTCTCGCTGACGCACGGGAGACCTGCATCTTTGTCAGTCGGTGGTTTATCACAGAATGGAACTATGCAGTTCAAAATAAAGAAAGGCAACCAACAACACACAAAGACGCCCATAATGATCGATAACGTTTTTAAAACTTTGGTTTCCCTTTTAATAGAAGTTTTCAAGGTATTGTGGTGTTGGCACTCGAGTCTGTTGTCGGTCCTGCAACTTGTAGCGTGCTCCGCCGCGCGCTCTAGGGAAGCTATCCTCCTGATTTGAATCTGAGCAATCCGATAGATTCTCGTGTATGTCACAATCATAATTGCTACGGGTATGTAGAAACTTATTAAAGACGAAGATATGGCGTATTCTCTGTTGAGACTAGAGTCACAGTTTTCCTCTATTTCACCCAAGGAGGCGTTCTGCACTCCGACCGTTTCGTCTTCGCTGGCTTTGTGCCAGTTCAGTTGGACTGGTATGAATGAAATGAGTACAGACAACGTCCACGTGACGCTTATCATAACAAAGGCAACTCGTTGGGTCATTTTTCTCTCGTACCGGAACGGACTTGATATGGCCCAATATCTATCCACGCTGATAATGCAGAGGTTGAGGATGGACGCAGTTGAGCACATGATGTCAAAAGCCACCCAGTAACTACAAAAAGTACCAAACGGCCAATACCCCGCCACCTCGGCCACAGCTTTCCATGGCATCACCAGAATTGCAACGAATAAATCCGAGACAGCCAAAGAAACTATGAAAATGTTGGTCACTTTACTTCTCAAGTGCCGAATTCGGAGCACGGCGGAGCATACCATAATGTTCCCCAGTAGTGTCCATAGGATGAGCAGGGAGAGCAAACAGCCCGTTACTGTCTGGATGACCAATTCCTTTCCACCGTTGGATGTTGCCTGCGATTCGGTCGAGTTCCACATAATCTCCCCAAGAGGTAACGGGACAGAGTGGCTCTCGTGTACTGAGAGGTATTTCGCGGGGTTCTCCATGTGTCCTCCTCTCAAGTGGAAAGCCAGTCCAGGGCTCCATGCGCGTCTGAGGACGTAGTATTAACCAACTCACGGGGCTCTGTCGTCTCCTCAACTGCCATTTTATTTGAAATAAATATACAAAAGAAAGATTTGAGATTGCTTAGTAGATTTAAGCGTGTCGCTCATTGGCGACCGGATGTGTCGTCTGACCTCCCTGGCCAAAGTAAGGCAGCCGCACTGAAACTGTTGGTCGTAGATATTTTGAGTTCGTGAGTGTTTTGAGAAGGGAGGGAGTCCCCTGAGCCAACGCGCACTTACGCACGTGTACACACACACACACACACACACACACACACACACACACACACACACACACACACACACACACACACACACACACACACCTCGGTTGTGGAAACACGCACTTGCACTGCATCACAGTTGTGAGAAAATCAGAATGATTTAGGCTAACCACGACGCGTAGCCTAAATTACAAACTATAACCTCATTCAAGGATGGACGTTCTACTTGTCTTGGTAGAAAGCTAACAATGAGCATTCTATTTGATTTATGGGTTGCGCACTCATGACATGTCCTTCAAAAACAAAAATTAAATGTTCAAACATTAAGCCTGATTGCCATTTTTTATGAATGTTTTATTTAACCTACACTTTTCTATAAACCGTGAACAAACGATGGAGCATTTCATTGCTGTGGGGATAATGAATCACTACTGGATATCCAATGGTGCTGTCCGTGGTGCTGAAATTCCGCTCGGAACAACTCTGCCTCAGAAATGCGAATTTTACGCACGATAATATGTTTGAGAATTAAGCCTTCTTTTGTGGCTGTTGTTAATTGTTAATAGACGTTTTCTGTGTGAAAATAAACATTGCATGTGAGAAAGTTCTGTATTTATAAAGGTAATCACTAGCCTACGCTGTGAGCAATTGATGGACAGCTCTCAAATTCTGCACGCGTTTGGAATGAGCGCGATGTTTTCAGTTTAATTTCATTTTCAGGCTTCTGCAGACTGCAGCAGGTAGGCGAGACTAACATCCTAGGTGAGTAACTCTCGCACTCTTTACGTGTAAGTAGAGACACAATAACTAAATGCGCTTTAACATCTGCATGTGCAGTGTATCCTCTTGGCAGTTTCTGACATTAAAACGTCATATGTATTTTTAGATGCGTCGACAGCATCCCTGTCAAATCGTTTTGACACCCCATCAAAATAATCTCTGTGTCCTGCCAAATTCTCTCGAGTACAATCTAGGCTATGTTATGCTAAATTCTGACATTATTTAATTAGTTCATTCATGAAAAATCTTGTCTATGGTCATCTTTCTTTTTGACCGACTTTCGCCTTCCCTGAAAAGTGAGTGAGCGTTTATATAGCCTATATACATAAAAATGAATTTGTAAGGCCCTATCCCCTACCTGTAGGCATACAATGTCATCAGTGACAAAGATGTATACAAATTGTAAATTAAAATGTCTTCTATTTATAATAGGCTAGCATATGCGAATAGTCTAATCTAAATCATGAAATACATTCTGGTAATACCCTGCATTTGAAATTGATTGACGTTATTATTTCGATAATTAATAGGCTATATGTGTATAATTTGTCAAATACTTAGGGAATATAGTCACAAACGGTTTGGAATAATTTGGGAATTCCATTCCAACAAACGATGGGACCAGGCTAAATGACAAAAATGCGTAAAGTTTACATTGGCTGACCTTTATTGAAGAGTTGAATACAAAGATAATATAGCGAGCTCTGAATTGGGCAACAACCTTTGCAAAGCATCTGATTCTGATGGGGTTTTTATGCAATAACGCATAGTTTGCTAGAAAGGTAACATTTGTCGCCACCAGGTGGCCATTGTGGCAAGCTATCGCATCAAGACGGTATTTCATCAACTACTATTAGGGAATGGTAATCAAATACAAAACATTAGCAGGATAAACTGAGACTTGGGGTGAGAGTTGTATATTGTCTGACTTCTAGACAAATTGATTTGTCTTGTTGACAGAAATATGGTTTAAAAAAGAAGATGATTTCTGCTATTTGTGCATTGAGCTATGATATAGGCCTATGCTCTGATTAACGTCCACAGAGAAGTTATGAACTTTCCTCTATCAAACGAGAGAGACCAGGGGCTCCTACAAACAGTGGAGGGACATAGGACCCATGCATTTAGGCCTACATCTATAATGTGTTTTAGGGGAGCAATGTCTTCACTGTTTATGTGAGTAATGTCTTCAACTTCACTGAAGATAATAGCCCTAAAAGCCTACATAAATATCAAATTTACATAAGTATTCACACCCCTGAGTCAATACATGTTAGAATCACCTTTGGCAGCATTTACAGCTGTGAGTTTTTCTGGGTAAGTCTCTAAGAGCTTTGCACACCTGGATTGTACAATACTTGCCCATTATTATAATAACAATTCTTCTAGCTCTGTCAAATTGTTTGTTGATCATTTCTAGGCAACCATTTGCAATAGATTTTCAATCCGATTTAAGTCAAAACTTTAACTAGGCCACTCAGGAACATTCAATGTAATCTTGGTAAGCAACTCCAGTGTATTTGTCCTTGTGTTTTAGGTTATTGTCCTGCTGAAAGGTGAATTAATCTCCCAGTGTCTGGTGGAAAGCAGACTGAACCAGGTTTTTCCTCTAGGATTTTGCCTGTGCTTAGCTCCATTGCATTTATTTTTTATCCTGAAAAACTCCCCAGTCCTTAACGATAACAAGCATACCCATAACATGATGCAGCCACCCCTATGCCTGACAATATGGTAGAGTGGTACTCAGTAATGGGTTGTATTGGATTTGCCCCAAACATAACGCTTTGTATTCAGGATAAAAAGGAAATTGATTTGCCATAATTTTGTCTCAATATTACTTTAGTGCCTTGTTGCAAACAAGATGCATGTTTTGGAATATTTTTCCTCTTTATAGCCTTCCTTCTTTTTGCTCTGTCAATTAGGTTAGTATTGTGGAGTAACTACAGTTACATTGATCTATCCTCAGTTTTCTCCTATCACAGCCATTCAACTCTGTAACTGTTTTAAAGCCACCATTGGCCTCATGGTGAAATCCTTCCTCTCCGGCAACTAAGTTAGGAAGGAAGCCTGTGTAATTCATAACTTCACTATGCTCAAAGGGATATTCAATATCTGCTTTTTTATTTTTACCCATATACCAATATGTGCCCTTCTTAGCAAGGCATTGGAAAACCTCCATGGTCTTCGTGGCTGAACTTGTGTTTGAAATTCACTGCTACAGATGATTGTATGTGTGGGGCACAGAGATGAGGTAGTCATTCATGTTAAACACTATCATTGCACACAAAGTCCATGCAACTTATTATGTGACTTAAGCACATTTTAACTCCTGAACTTATTTAGGCTTCCATAACAAAGGGTTTGAATACTTATTGACTCAAGACATTTCACCTTTTATTTTGTATTAATTTGTAAAAATGTCAAAAAACATAATTCCACTTGACATTGTTTTAAATTCAGTTTGTAACACAACAAAATATGGAAAAAGTCAAGGTGTGTGAATACTTTCTGAAGGCACTGACCATTCGCTGACCATCCGCTGAATAAAAAAAATCGTCCTGCGGCTGAATAAAAAATTATGACCTACAGTATGCATTTCATTTAAAATATTTGTCATAATTTCACAATCATTTTTATCACATAGGCTATGTAGTACATTACCAAACATTAGCTCTTTAATCCCACCCCTCAGCCACTCAGCCCATCCCACCAATCACCATAGAGCACCATCGTATTGGTGGATGTAGTATTGGTGCAGGTTTACCGATAAGCAGAACACAGATTGGCACATATAACTGAGAACAATGTAGATCTCTGTTTTTATATAGTTCACCACAGCCTCAATATGTTGTTCTACATTTAACTATACAGTAGAGCTCCATTTGAGTAAATCATCACAACATCAATCAACAACTTCACAGAATAAGATTATATTCCATGCTCACTATTCAAAACGACATCAATCAAGATAACTGGTTCAGTTCCAGAATTATATTCAGTTTGAACCACCATATTTGATTTTTGGAAAATTAATGTCAGTGAATACTGTATATACTGTACATCTTTGCAAATATTGTATTGTTTCCCTTTTCAATAGCATAACAACAGCCCCAACCTTCAGCTATTTACCAAAACAGTGGTGGGGTGTCTGCTTTGTTGTTGTATGAACTGCAGATTGTCCCTTTAAAATCCAAAAGGGTGAAATAAAATAGTGAAATAAAATGGTGAACGCAGCAAATAGGCTGGTTCCACCAGGCTAGGTTTAATATGGGTCCATGGGGGAAAAAAATCAGTGTGGATTGGGGGAAGCTCCACATACACTCAGGCTGTTTGTTTTCTTGTCAAATATTGTTCCATAATTGAAATTGTTAAATATATTTTATAAAACAATGTCTGTATTTTTGAGGTACATTAGTATAAAATCTAAAAGGAAAGTATTGCCAACAGTCCAATGGACGTTTGCGAGACATTCTGAGAACTACAGTCCAATGGATGTTTGCGAGAGATTGTGAAAACTACAGTCCAATACTACACAGAAGAGCATTCAAAGTCTAGTGCTGCCCTATACCACAGTACATGTAGGATTGTCGCCAGCCAAGTAGTTCAAGTGTCTGACACAGCAGTATTTTGAGTTTCCTGTGTAAAAATGGCATTAAATAACCAAAGTGAGAGCTGCTTTGGCTTCTTTATGATGTTGTAGTAGCATACTTTGTTAAGTTTGCGTGGTATCATCATAATGCATTCATACATAGCCTGGCTTACATCTGTACTAGATCAGAGATGAGTCAAAACATTTAACTATTTACATATGTGTTGAATAACACTTGACTTCAACAACATTTGGATGAAATTCAAAAGACAAACCCAAACACTAATAATACACCTAAATTCAAATGTAATTTTCACTGTTTAGTGCAGTAACACACAACAAAGCGATATCAGACCTGGGTGTAAATACTATTTGAAATCTTCCAAATACTTTGGAAGTGCCAGTTCTTGTACGTTTAAGGCTAATCCATTGGTTACATTGTGCCTGGCCAGCTCAATCATGCACAGCTAAAGTATTTGAAATATTCCGAATACTATGTGAACCCAGGGTCTAATTTGTTGTTTCAACCAGGTGCTATAAAATGCTTCTAAAGATGCATCGCTACAAGAGACATCTTATGTAGTATAAGCCCCCTAAACTGACAAATGTGTTTCCATGCTGTTTTGGAAGTCAAAGTACATGACAAGAGTGCCTCTTGAAAAGTTGACCTGTATTGCTATTAATTGCCTCTATGGAGCCCTTGGTGACAAGTGTTGTTGTGCATGATGCCTCGTCTCGTTGTTGTGCATGATGCCTTGTCTCGTTGTTGTGCATGATGCCTTGTCTCATTGTTGTGCATGATGCCTTGTCTCATTGTTGTGCATGATGCCTTGTCTCATTGTTGTGCATGATGCCTCGTCTCGTTGTTGTGCATGATGCCTCGTCTCGTTGTTGTGCATGATGCCTCGTCTCGTTGTTGTGCATGATGCCTCGTCTCGTTGTTGTGCATGATGCCTTGTCTCGTTGTTGTGCATGATGCCTTGTCTCGTTGTTGTGCATGATGCCTTGTCTCGTTGTTGTGCATGATGCCTTGTCTCGTTGTTGTGCATGATGCCTTGTCTCGTTGTTGTGCATGATGCCTTGTCTCGTTGTTGTGCATGATGCCTTGTCTCATTGTTGTGCATGATGCCTTGTCTCGTTGTTGTGCATGATGCCTTGTCTCGTTGTTGTGCATGATGCCTTGTCTCGTTTTTGTGCATGATGCCTTGTCTCATTGGTAGCTCTTTGTCTTGTTACACACTCCGGAACACTTCGAAGAGGGAGGCCACAGAGTGCATGCGGTAGAAGAGGTTCATGGGCATGGCGAAATTGAGAACTGTGGTCCATATGGTGAAGCCAAACGTCTCCTCCTCCAGGTCGTTGTCATACTGGGGCCTGCAGCCGAAGGCAGGGAGTATCCAGAACTGCAGTAAGGAGACACCAAATAAGGTTAAACTTAACTTGGTATTGTATTTTTTGTGTGGTAAATGCGTGTTTTATTTTATAAACTCCTAGCTGCGCAATACATTTCCCTACTGGGACATTGAATGAAAGGTAGATAGTAAAAGTAGCTAGTAGGGTAAGAAATGGGTTAGAATCATACAGTATGTGTGCTTGAGTGCTAGCTATAGCCTATGACAATAACATCACTGCTGACTATTATAAATAAATAAATAAATAAATCATATATTATAAGTAAACAGCCAGCTTACTGAGATGTTGCACATGAAAAGGAAGACGGCGATGTTCTTCAGGGTCTGCCTCTTCTTGCTCGGGGTCACCTCCACGTTGTTCTCCACCTGCAGGGGCACTTCCAAATGTTTCTGTGGACACCCATTCACCTGTCCATTCTCCTTCTGCTCGTTCTCCAGCGTGACGCAGTCCTTGTCCGGGTTCTCGTATGCCTGGTTGATGATGCCGTTGAAGGGCGGAGCCAAGGAGGAGGTCACAGAGAATATCTCTGGCGCAGGCCCCGCCACCTCAGTGTCCTCCCTCTCACCGTCCTCCCGCTGGCGGTAGAGGGACTCAATGATGAACAGGTTCTGGATGTACTTCTCCAGGACGCTGAGCAGCGAGTACATCAGGTTGGTCCAGCGGTAGCTCGGGTTGCTGCGTGAGGCTGACACGGCCACCACGCTGCACCAGGACATAAGCCAGGAGCCCACCGACGAACCGAACAGGAGCTCTGTGTCCAGCTTCCGCGAGGGGTTCTTGGTGGTGTCCATTGGCATGGGGTCGGCACGGTAGATGAGCAGACCCGTGACCCCGGCCGAGCACATGAACACCAGCATGACGATGCCGTAGTAGTAGAACATTGCGATGGTCGACTCACGTATGTCCAGGGCCTCTTCCTCGTGGATGATGTAGACCACCAGCACGCCAATGGTGCTGGCCAGTGCGGCAAGACCCAGGATGGGGCCGACCACCAGCCACTGGGTCCTTGTAGCCAGCCTTTTCCGGTTGTACTGGATGTCAATGGTGCGCCCTATGTTCTTCCACATGACGAAGAGCATTGCCGAGACAAAGATGTGGTACTCGATGTTGAAGGGATAAAGGTAGTAGAGGCCGTCGGCGAACACGGAGCAGCCACTGATAGAGCAATTACATTCAGGCTCCACTGAAACACACATTAAAAAACACAATATCGTGTCAATTTCAAGCCCAGTGCGAACCCACTTCTGCCACCATATGTAACTTTATGTACTTTACAAAACAGTGACCTCCAACTTGTGAATACATGTAGACTACCCAGGGCTTATAAACCAAAAATATGTATGGCAATAAGGTTTATTTAAATGCTTTTGGCATGAGGCCAGTTGTTTTCTTTAGTTCTTATAGTGCATTCGGAAAGTATTCAGACCCCTTTACTTTTTCCAAATGTTGTTACGTTACAGCCTTATTCGAAAATGTATTAAATAGTTTTTCCCCTATCATCAGTCTAAACACAATACCCCATAATGACAAAGCGAAAACAAGTTTTTAGAATACTTTAGCAAATGTATAAAAAATAAAAAACGGAAATATCACACTTAATAAAGGGGGATACCTAGTCAGTTGTACAACTGAATGCATTCAAGTGAAATGTTTCTTCCGCATTTAACCCAACCCCTCTGAATCAGAGAGGTGCGGAGGGCTGCCTTCATCGACATCCACAGCGCCTGGTGAACAGTGGGTTAACTGCCTTGCTCAGGGGCAGAACAGCAGATTTTTACCCTGTCAGCTCAGGGATTCGAACCATCAACCTTTCGGTTAATATGCCAATGCTCCTACCCGCCAGGCTACCTGCTGCCTACAGTACCAGTCAAAAGCTTGGACACACCTACTCATTCAGGGGTTTTTCTTTATTTTTACTATTTTCTACATTGTTGAATAATAGTGAAGACATCAAAACTATGAAATAACACATATGGAATCATGTAGTAACCAAAAAACAAATCAAATTGTAGCCTATTTGCTGCGTTCACCAACAAATCAAAATATATTTTATATTTGAGATTCTTCAAAGTACCCACCCTTTGCCTTGATGACAGCTTTGCACACTCTTGTCATTCTCTCAACAAGTTTCATGAGGTAGTCACCTGGAATGCATATGCTGAGCACTTGTTGGTTGCTTTTCCTTCAGTCTGCGGTCCAACTCATCCCAAACCATCTCAACTGGGTTGAGGTCGGGTGAATCTGGAGTCCAGGTCATCTGATGCAGCACTCCATCTTTGTCAAATAGCCCTTACACACCCTGGAGGTGTGTTTTGGGTCATTGTCCTGTTGAAAAACAAATGATAGTCCCACTAAGCGCAAACCAGATGGGATGGGTATTGCTGCAGAATGCTTTGGTAGCCATGCTGGTTAAGTGTGCCTTGAATTCTAAATAAATCACGGACAGTGTCACCAGCAAAGCACCCCCACACCATCACACCTCTTCCTCCATGCTTCACGGTAGGAACCACACATGCAGAGATCATCCGTTCACCTACTCTACGTCTCACAAAGACACAGCGGTTGGAACCAAAAAAAAGGACAGATTTCCACGGTCTAATGTTCATCGTTCGTGTTTCTTGGCCCAAGCAAGTCTCTTCTTCTTATTGGTGTCCTTTAGTAGTGGTTTCTTTGCAGCAATTTGACCACAAAGGCCTGATTCATGCAGTCTCCTCTGAACAGTTGATGTTGAGATGTGTCTGTTACTTGAACTCTGTGAAAAATGTATTTGGGCTGCAATCTGAGGTGCAGTTAATTGCCGATTTCTGAGGCTGGTAACTATAATGAACATATCCTCTGCAGCATAGGAAACTCTGGGTCTTCCTTTCCTGTGGAGGTACTCATGAGAGACAGTTTTATCATTGTGCCTGATGGTTTTAGAGACTGCAGTTAAAGAAACCTTCAAAGTTCTTGAAATTTTCCAGATTGACTGACCTTCATGTCTTAAAGTAATGATGGACTTTCATTTCTCTTTGATTATTTAATCTGTTCTTGCCATAATATGGACTTTTACCAAATAGGGCTGTCTTCTCTATGCCAACCCTACGTTATCACAACACAACTGATTGGCTCAAACGCATTAACAAGGAAAGAAATTCCACAAATTAACTTTTAACAAGGCACGCCTCTTAATTGAAACGCATTACAGGTGATTACATCATGAAGCTGGTTGAGAGAATGACAAGAGTGTGCAAAGCTGTCGTCAAGGCAAAGGGTGGGTACTAAAGAATCTCAAATATATTTAGATTTGTTTAACATTTTTTACTACATGATTCCATATGTGTTATTTCATAGTTTTGATGTCTTCACTATTATTCAACAATGTAGAAAATAGTAAAAATAAAGAAAAACCCTTGAATGAGTAGGTGTGTCCAAACATTTGACTGGTACTGTAAGTATTTAGAACCTTTACTCAATACTTTGTTGAAGCACCTTTGGCAGCGATTACAGCCTCAAGTCGTCTTGGGTATGACGCTACAAGCTTGGCACACCTGTATTTGGGAAGTTTCTCCCATTCTTCTCTGCCGATCCTCTCAAGCTCTGTCAGGTTGAATGGGGAGCATCGCTGCACAGCTATTTTCAGGTCTCTCCAGAGATGTTCGATCGGGTTCAAGTCCGGACTCTGGCTATGCCACTCAAGGACTTTTAAAGACTTGTCCCGGAGCCACTCCTGAGTTGTCTTGGCTGTGTGCTTAGGGTCGTTGTCCTGTTTGAAGGTGAACCTTGGCCCCAGTCTGAGGTCCTGAGCGCTCTGGAGCAGGTTTTCATCAAGGATCTCTCTGTACTTTGCTCCGTTCATCAGGCCAAAGAGTTTAAACTTGGTTTCATCAGACCAGAGAATCTTGTTTCTCATGGTCTGAGAGTCCTTTAGGTGCCTTTTGGCAAACTCCAAGCGGGCTGTCATGTGCCTTTTACTGAGGAGTGGCTTCCGTCTGGCAACAGATTGGTAGAGCGCTGTAGAGATGGTTGTCCTTTTGGAATGTTCCCCCATCTCCACAGAGGAACTCGAGATCTGTCAGAGTAAACATCTGTCACGAACGTGGTGAGTGTCAGACCAAGACGCAGCGCTGAAGTAATGCAACATGATTATTTATTAAATCAATGTGCACAAAATAACATGAGATACACGAACGTAACACAAGGTAAGCTACACAGCACTAAACCAAAAGCAACAATGATCCACACAGAACAGGTGAAACACTTGAACTTAAATATGGCCCCCAATTAGAGACAATGCAAAGCAGCTGCCTCTAATTGGGGACCAACACAAAACCCACATAGAACTATAAATCTAGATCTGTCTGGCTCTGACCATAGATAACTAGAGGAGCCAAAGGCTTCCCTGGTACCAGAACCTGACAACTTTGGGTTCTTGGTCACCTCCCGGACAATTCCATCGACCTCAGGGCTTGGTTTTTACTCTGACATGCTCTGCCAACTATGGGACCTTTTATATAGACAGGTGTGTACCTTTCCAAATCATTTCTAATCAATTGAATTTACCACAGGTGGACTCCACAAGTTGTCAAAACATCTCAAGGAGGATCAATGGAAACAGGATGCACCTGACCTCAATTTCGAGTCTCATAGCAAAGGGTCTGAATAATTATGTAGATAAGGTATTTCTGTTTTTTATTTATTAATAAATTTGCTAAAATGTCTAAAAACCTGTTTTCGCTTTGTCATTATGGGGTATTGTGTGTAGATTGATGAGGGGAAAAAATAATTAAAACCATTTTAGAATATGGCTGTAACTTAACAAAATGTGGAAAAAGTGAAGGGGACTGAATACTTTATGAATGCACTGAATAGAACAGAATGAATCAATCCTTTGCCATCAGAGTCTAAAGCAACAATTCACTTTATAGGGTGGTAGAAAGGGAAGTAAGAGTCTGGGCATTTACCAAATGAAATGACGTAGTAATGCTTCACAGCTCAATGTCATTTTAGCTTTGAAAATCTTAATGTAGCAGTGGGTGGTCTGATCAATATCACCACAAACTGCTCTTCACATGTCTGATGAGAATATCAGATTGCTGGATCAAGTGTATCAATCAACTCTCTCAACACCAAAATACACAATTCAGCACCATTTCCTTGTACTTGTTGAAGCCCTACTATTTCCTTGTGCTGCCCTTTAAAGACAGCTTCTTCACTCAACCCTGTAGCACCACTACCTCTACCTACTCACTACCCATCCTCAAAAGGTACCACTACAGTGTTGCTCCCTTTTATTAAAAGGGGAACACAGTCAGAATCACAATCGGACAGATATGAGGGTGCTGGTTGAGCAGCCCTGGCTTAAGATGTATCAGTCACTGTAATTGCAATGCCCTTGGGAGCATCCCGGCCTGGGACAATGGCATCTGAGGTCACTCGAGCTGGGGGGGCGGGTGTTTGGGGCCAGTGACCATGCGTGTCTCGTGAAACCTAAGAGAGAGGCATTCAACACAAACAGGACCTGCCGGACTGCGTAATCCATTTGCCTTCCCCTCCCCTCCCCTCCCCTGTCTTTCATCCAATGAAGTGAGCTTCTCAAGTGAACTATTGTCTTTTTTCAAGCAGCCACTCGTCTCTGGTCCCTTTACCTATGGTGAGGTTTACATCGGCCAGGTCAGTGAGCCTTGTATTGTGGTGGTTAAGGAAGTGATTGGCCTCAGACATCACACCGCTGCACCACAGCAGCAGGTTTGTGAAGACTGCATGGATGACGCCAAACCTGATGGGAAACATCCATGAATCAAAATAAAAATTGACTGTCACAATAGTCATTGCTGGTTAGATAAATTATAGGCTGTAGATTCAACTTTGTGAGTACAATGGTTATAACAGGATAAATAAACTCAAACTGTTTTATTAAATTCCACCAATGAAAAATGTACATGATAACCTAAATATACCACAGGCCTGATAGGCTTGCATGGCTTGTGACAATCTCAAAATACTGGTTTATTATATTTCACAATACCTTTCAAAGGTCTCAAAGGACTTGATGACGTCTTTGATGTGAAACCAAAGGAAATACACCTAAAACAAAATAGAATTTGTACCAAACTAGCACTGACAAGACACTCACTATATCAGTCTAAAAAACATTTCTGGGGAAGGCTTTCATTTGGACTGTGAAAATTAATCACCAGAATGTGAGAACATATCAAGTAACATCTCAACTGAAGGATTACCTCCGCCTGTGCTGCCCTTTACTCCAATAACATGGACAATGATAGGATTATGTTGTATAGACAACCTCTTTCTTGCCCGATGAAACAAAGTGTACATTATTCCACTTCAAGATAAAGCTCTATACATTAACCGCTTAAGTAGTATTTCGATACCTTTACTGAATAACTTTTGAACAGAGCAGCCAGCTCACCGATAATGTTAACACTTTACATATTTAAGATAATGTATTAAGGAGTTTATACATGGTTAGTAAGCGGTTAATTATTACTTTATAAATCTGATTTTATAAACCATCTATAAATGGAATAATCCGTTTATAAATTACAAAACAAATAAATCCTTTTAAGTATAGGCCATACCGTAATGAAAAGCGTTATTAAATCAACATATAATGGTGGTTGTATCTTACCTGGGCTATTGTGTGAGTTGCGTGGATCATGGGGTATACACCTAGAACAGCCGACAGGCATGATCGATAGCCCACAAAATACCCCATACGGAAGGCATCCATGATCAAGGAGAGGAGCGCAAGAAGAGTTAAACCACCTATAATCAATGAAACATTAGTTGTTATGGGGCTGCATTGAAACGATAAAAGTATGCAAAAGTAGCCATTCATTGATTTTGATGTCAATTAAATGTTTACTTGTTTCCCCCTAAAGTAAATCAACAACACATCTATTTGTAAAATAAGCCACAGCTGCTACTTGAGAAGCATTAAAAACATGTAATATATAATTTAATAACATATTATTCTTATTATGGATCGATAACGACTTCGAGATATACATTCACAACACCATTTTATGCATATGAAAGCCTAATCTTCAAAAACATGCCCGTGCGTCAACTGCACCTTTAATCCAAGAGGTAGTAGCATGCACATCCTTTTCTGCCTGTAAATGACTCTGCATGTTTCTCCTCACGATGTACCACATCATCCATAGCAGCTGGACGATTATGAGGGTCGTGATAAACGTCAGCAGGTGCTCTTCCTTCACGGATGGGCCACTGTTCCCAATAGCCAGCATCAAGGACACACCGATCAAAAGTAAATTAGTCCCATACTGGCCGCTCAGAATCTCCACATTCTTTTGCGGATAGTCCTCAATCAAACTGACTTTCAATTTGGTTAATATTTTATTTTCTTGCTCTGAGTTGGAGGACGAGGTGGAGGAACTGTGACAGTCTAATTTATTTAAATACATAATATCAAGTCCACCCTGCTCAGCCATGGCACCAAAACCTGTAGCATTAGAGTCCGAAAGGAAGAGCAATGTCAACACTGCGCGCTATAAGTACATTTGTGGAAGGCCAAGTGCTCAAACCGTTGCAACAAGGTAGCAAATGGATACGAACTTTGCCAACAGCAAGCTGATTCAGTCCAAATACGGTCTCAATTGTTTCTCGTGCTTTCATTCAGTGTCCAGCTTTACTAACATGGTGTGTTTGACGTATTCTTGTCATCCTGGACCATTTAGCTGAAATTACTTTATATCGCCTTATATACCCGATTGCTGGGTGAATTCAGAGGAATATATTGAGCTTCAGCCATCGGTGACCCTCATCCGTTGTCCAGTTCGACCTGCCATACTTTTTTTTTTTCAGGAGGTGGTGGATTGTCTGCGGATTTCTCCCACAGTCTGGGAGCAATAGAGCTTCCGAAAGCGCATACGGTGGGTGATATCATCAGCACTCCGCCCACAAGTCTCCAGAAAACGTGGTTTGAGAGCGAGAGGCACCTTCCCTTCTTTTATGGGACACACTATTTTCACCGCATTTTGCCTGGTGGGTGGTGCTAAATGTCACGGTAGGTGTGGGTTTCAAAGTGCCATGCGCGTCCACGTTCAACCTAGAACCCTCCTGTAGTATGGTTACCAGTCGTTTTAGCTAACATTACACTCCTTGCCACTCCTGTCATTTACCAAAAAGTTATTCCTGGTAATTTCCCATGTCTTTGGCAAATGACATGGAGTACAAGGAGTGGAATGAAATAGCTGAACAGAGACTGCAACCAGGTTTCTCTGCCTGGGAGCTCAAATCAACAGTAGCAGTGTGGGTAAACTCACTGGGGAAGCGAAGAAAAGGCATATTTTTATTTTTTATTTAACCTTTATTGAACTAGGAAAGTCAGTTAAGAACAAATTCTTATTTACAATGACGTCCTACCTACTGGGTCAGCCCCTGGAGCAAATTAGGGTTAAGTGCCTTTCACTAGGACACATCGACAGGTTTTTCACCTTGTCGGTTCAGGTATTCGAACCAGCGACCTTTCAGTTAATGACCCAACGCTCTAAACGCTAGGCTACCTGCCGCCCTATTACAACCTGTGTTGTAATAATTGCGTTGTTTGCTCTATAACCTGTTAGTTCATATGTCTTGCAACTGTGATATATAGGCATAAGGCCTAGACAATAAGAAGACACAGTGGCAGAAAAAAATTCAACCACACCTTTGTTTCATCACAAAACCGGAGAGCAACCTCTGTCTGGTGAAGTCCACAAAGCATATGGAATGTAACAAACAGTTACATAACCCACAGCATGGTCAACAAAGTTAATGTTTCCGACATTTTCGGATTACTAAACATCTATTGATTTAGAACCACAGAGAGAACAGGAGCTGCGACCACTATTTTAGCACCATTTCAACATCATCAAATCACCTATTCTTAATCTAATACAGTGATAACTAAAATAAACCAAAAACAATGTAGTCCAATCAATGTAAGGTAAATATGTGGCTGTCCATGGTTCTGATTTCAGTGTATGTGAGTGTCGTTGGTTAATGTAGAAAAAAAAAGTTGACTCACCCTACTTACAGAGAAACTCCAATGCCGTCATCCTCTCTCTCATGTTGATGAAATGGTCTAAGACTCTGTCATACTATACATCCTTTTATTTTTTTGTTGTCCTAGGCTACCTGGCTAAAATGCTTGCTAGCCTAACTTCCTTTCATGGACAACGTTAGCTACTTAACATTAGACTTCTACATCTACAGTGCTTCTTGGCACGGAAAATTGCCCCCAAAAGGTTCTTCCATGAACCCCATAGGAGGTAGGTTCAGGAACCTTACTGCCCAACTGAAACATTTGATTTTATATTTGAAAGGACAGCGGGTGCATGCACTTAACTGAACAATGTAAATCCAGGAAGTATTTTTAGAGTGTATGTATTGTTCTCGATGTGATGTGATTGGAGTAAAGTAAAAAAATAAATAAAATAAAAATAATACAAACTGTCTTCTGCTGACACTTTTTTTTAGTGAGCCAGTACCATTCAGTTGAGCTCATTCAGTTTAGTTCAACGCTAATTGGCTATTATTTGATACTTTTTCTTTTATCAAGGGAGGCCAAATGCTCGCTGGCTTCCCTTGCATTCAATGCTATGGGCGGCAACAATGTCATACTATTTTTGACCAGACAGCATCAGATAGATGGTCTACACAAACAGAGATAGAGGGGCGCAGAGTCAATGTGCAGGGGTACGAGGTAATTGATGTAGATACAGTGCATTCGGAAAGTATTCAGACCCCTTGACTTATTCCACATTTTACAGCCTTATTCTAAAATTGATTAAATATTTTTCAATCTACACACAATACCCTATAATGACAAAGCAAAAACAGTTTTTTGAAATGTTTGCAAATGTGTTAAAAATGAAAAACGGAAATAAATCATTTACATAAGTAAATTTACTCAGTACTTTGTTGAAGCACCTTTGGCAGCGATTACTGCCTTGAGTCTTCTTGGGTATGACGCTACAAGCTTGACAATACCTGTTTTTGGGGAGTTTCTCTGAATCTTCTTTGCAGAACCACTCAAGCTCTGTCAGGTTGGATGGGGAGTGTTACTGCACAGCTATTTTCAGGTCTCTCCAGAGATGTTCGATGGGGTTCAAGTCCAGGCTCTGGCTGGGCCACTCAAGGACATTCAGAGACTTGTCCTGAAGCCACTGCTGCATTGTCCTGGCTGTGTGCTTAGGGTTGTTGTCCTGTTGGAAGGTGAACCTTCGCCCCAGTCTGCCACCACCATAGGGATGTGCCTTTTACAGGTTTCAGCCAGACAGGCATTCAGGCCAAAGAGTTCAATCTTGGTTTCATCAGACCAGAGATCAGACCTGTTTCTAATGGTCTGAAAGTCCTTTAGGTGTCTTTTGGCAAACTCCAAGCGGGCTGTCATGTGCCTTTTACTGAGGAGTGGCTTCCGTCTGGCCACTCTACCATAAAGGCCTGATTGGTGGAGTGCTGCAGAGATGGTTGTCCTTCTGGAAGGTTCTCCCTTTTGCTCAGTTTGGCCCAGACGGCCAGCTCTAGAAAACAATACTTAGTGTAATGACCGACGCAGGAGATGAGAAGCAGAGGCGTGATAGCCTGACGATCCCGCTGCGGCGTAGAAGCCCGACGGGCCGGCTGAGGCGTAGGAGCCCGACGAGCCGGCTGAAGCATGACGTGGGATGGGAACCTGCCGAACCAACCGAGGCAAGGAAACCTCTCAAGCCAGCTAAGGCGCGGAAGCCCGACGAGCCAGCTGAGGCACCCCCGGTTCCATCGGCGGCAGAATCCAGGCCTGACGTCAACAACAAAACAATGTTCTGAATTCTGTGCTGTACATTTTCAAAAAGTGCTGAACAAATAGTTATATAGACTACGTCCGTTTTAGCTCGCTCATTAATTAATCTTAATCAAAATTACGGATTGCCTCTTATGCACTCATCATTCCCTTATGCCATAGTTTGTACATCTCAATTGTCAGTAAAAAAAACATTTGTTTAAGCAAGTCAGCCATATCAGCTATGTTTTTTATAAAGGCAGTAAATGAGGCTGAATGAACTGTTTGCAGCTAGACAAGGCTCCGCTGATAGCCAGGTGTAGCAGTGGTAAAGTGTTGGGACAGCTTTATGTAGGCCCTAACCGTTTGTGGGCACAGTTTGTCACCGTTATAGTGCAATTGATGTATTGTTTAGTGTTGTGTTGTGTTGTGTTATGTAGTGGTTTTGCTGGCATGCATCAACCTAAAAATTTATGTGAGTTTGCCCCACCAAGATTTACATGCTGAAGACATTAGCAGAATCTTTTTTAATACTGTTACGTTCCCCAGCAAGAAAAACAAAAATGTCACTCAAACTGAAGGGGGAACTAACAAAGAGTCACTGACAACAACAGGTGACAAAGAGTCACTGACAACAACAGGTGGGCTTTTATGAGGAGTTCTAAAAGACACTCATGGGGGTGTCCACTGAAAGTTGCATAGCAACAACAACTGGACACCCACCATGTGCGTCCACTAAGAGGCATACAAGAAAAACACAGACCAAACTTAAAGACAGGAAGCAAACCAAAAAGGTGGAGCAAAACAAAATCTGGGAAATCAGATAAAGGATTGTTTGTCTAGAAATGGGCCAGCACAGGTGAAACACCTTCCCACTAACGAGTAGGCAACTAGCACAGGTCTAACACATACTGACTTACGAGGTGACACCAATCGATGCACCCTACGTGCTAATGAGCTATACATGCTAAAATCCAACCTCAAAACATAAATGAAAAACCAAAGCTTGTATCAATATGACAAATTACAGGGTAGCCTACTCTGCTGACACTAGTTACTTGCGCAGTGATTTTTTTTGTTGACATTTAGAAAGTTTGCATAGAAAATAGATGCAACAACTTCCTGCTAGGTTGCGTTTCCATTTAACTAGCAGCTGGACGTAATGACATCACACCAAAAAAAGTGTTTCCAAAACCCATTTAGGCAAAATTACACATGAATAAATTTGTGACAGCCTGTATGCCCTCCCAAATACAGTGTCTTCAACATAATGAGATACAACAATTCAATGTTTTTCTGTCAATTACATTTGGCTTTTGATGTGATGCGATTGGTGTGAAGCCAAATCCAAACTGGCTTCCCTTGATGCATTTTAATGATGCAGGTTAATGCATTCTTCCTTTCAAACAAATGTATCAAATGCATAATTACATATTGCAATATGTATGTGGTAAATTAGAGATGCAATTAGTGAAATTGATACAGGTAGAACTTATGGGACCCAATATATTTTAATATTCTTTGGGACCTCTGGGAAAATATGACCAGGCAACCCGATTTAGATTTACTCCTGAGTGGTTTCCACCTTTTACCCATAACTCCAAATTCCCTTTAGATAGATAGATAGATAGGTACTTTATTGCTCCCCCGGGGGGGAAATTTCATTGTCAAGCAGCTACAACAAAAACACAGGGCAGGTGCAGAATGCCACAACGAAAGTACACAAAAGACAGATACACGGTACATGATACATAGAGCGGCAGTATGAAAAAGTATAGAAATACAAGATATCTGGAGTGCAAAAAAAAGCTATAAAAGGACATTGCATAGTATGAGTGGTTGGCTGAATATGTACACTATACATTGGTGGATGTTGGATGGTTAGCTATACTATACAGGTCGATGGCAGAGAAATACTTCAGTAGCTAAAAATGCGTATGATATGAGCGAGGGTAATAATAGTTTACTTAATAGACAGACTGGGTAAATTAACAGGTAAGTGAAAATTTTGCATGGTTAAATTAGTTGTACAGTTAGGTATACAGTTATATTTACAGATAAGTGAATACTTGCATGTTTACACAAACTGTACAGGTAAATGACAGGAAGAGATACTTTAATAGCTAAATGTGTGTATGATATCATTTGGGGTAATAATAGTAATTCCCTTAAAATACAGTCCTTAGTGCGCAGGGTTTAATTACAGACAACTGCACTTATTGCACATTCGATATACTAAAAGCAATGAGAAAAGGTGCAACTGGCAGGATACTAATATGCATTCCTGAGTGAATGCCTACGTCCAATAATTACTTACAATATTGCATGTGATATAATATAACAACTGTACATGAGTATGTATATACAGACCTGTATGAATAAATAGGTCCTGAGTGGATGAGTGCTGACGGACCAGAGTTACTCACGGATGGATGCATAATTGTTAAACTAGGTCCTAGCACCCCAACAGTTCCAGATCTATGTTGCCGACGGCACGGCACCCCGGTGAGGCATTATATAGTCTCATAGCCGCCGGCAGGAAGGACCTCCTGTAGCGCTCTCTGGCACACCGTGGTGGGATCAGTCTGTGACTGAAAGTGCTCCTCTGCGTCATAACCATAGTGTGCAGGGGGTGGGTGACGTTGTCCATGATGGCCAGCAGTTTGGCCAGGATCCGTCTCGCCGCCACCTCCTCTAGAGTGTCAAGGCTCATCCCCAGGACAGAGCTAGCCTTCCTGATCAGCTTATTTACCCGAGAAGCATTACCGGCTTTGATGTTTGCTCCCCAGCACACCACTGCAAAAAAGATGGCACTGGCCACCACAGACTGGTAGAAGCTATGCAGTAGTTTACTGCACACGTTGAAGGACCTGAGCCTCCTCAGAAAGTAGAGTCGGCTCTGGCCCTTTTTGTACAGGGCCCCGGTGTTACCAGCCCATTCCAGTCTGTTGTCCATATGGACACCCAGGAACTTGTATGACTCAACCATTTCCACATCCGTCCCCTTTATAGGGACTGCAGTCAGTTGTGCCTTGGTTCTCCTGAAGTCCACCACCATCTCCTTAGTTTTGCTGATGTTGAGCTGAAGGTGGTTCTGCTCAAACCACAACACAAAGTCACTGATTGTGCTCCTGTACTCCTCCTCCTGCCCACCCCTGATGCACCCTACAATAGCAGAGTCATCCGAGAACTTCTGTAGGTGGCATGTCTCAGAGTTATATCTATAGTGCTTTTTGTTACCATAGCTGCAGTATTATAGGCTGAATATTATAAATTGACAGGGTGCATTGAATAACACATACAGGAGAAGCGTAAAACAAATAAAGGACCATACAATAATGATCAATTAGCTCATGAGATGTGTTGGCCAGGCCTATATCGAAACTCAATACTCTACAAGTGTAATCAAGTCTTCGTTTATGTTGTTGTATTTACACTCATTGCTGTCAAGCAACATCAGGAAATCACCTCACACTCTGAGGTGTTCATCAGGCTTTCTGAATGGGAATCCTAATTGGAAATGACTGTGTTGTTAATAACTACTCTAAAGGCCTATCAGTCAAATAAGCAAACATCCATAAACTCTTAATTCCATCAACCTGATTGATTCTATGATTATGAACATTTAGATTCGATTGGGGAAGGTCATTTTGCTCACTGTTTCTATCCAGTTTTTGTGCGAGTAAAGTCATACCGTACAACAAATAAAAATCTGTACAGCTGTGATGGAAACAGGATGTTTCGGTGCAATTTTATAAATGCCGACAGATAATTTATTATTACAATTAATTATGTATATAATAACCATCATATCAAAGTCAAATTGGAGTCACGCGACGTGGTGTGTGGCCCTCCCACTACGACTCGGAAAACCATGCAGTTTATTAGGCTACAGAATAAATGAATTCTGTTGAACTTCACTGGGTGGTGAAAGTGCACGGTGACCATGATGCTCCTTTCCAGTAAAGGTCGAGGGTCTTATTCTGGTGACATGATCGATGCTTGACTGCAGTTTGACAAATCAAAATATTATCGCTTTTATCCAGAATAATCTCATCATGTTGACTAGCCTACCCGCACTGTATCTGCTAACTGTTGGCTAGAGCGCCTCTGCCAAGACCAGAGTGGGCACATTTGCTATTTAACAAGTTTGTGTGACAAAACTATCGGTAGACTTAAAAATGAGATGGAAACACTTTGAACTTTAGATGTTTATTCAGTAAGCCTACATGAAAACTTAGGCAGAAAAGTACATTTTGTGTGCACTACCTTGACACGCACTGATTTCTATATGCAAAAAGTCAGTTTGGTGGAAACACCACTGGTGGGAAAATTCACATATTTTATTTATGCAGATTTTAAAATATTCACATTAAAATCTGGCCCGAATTGGATGGAAACCTAGCTACAGACCACGTCTTGCTCAAGTGTATTTTATTGCAGCTATTTTAAAATGGATTCAATCTTCCCAGGGAGATTATAATCATTGATCCCACAACTACTAGACAACGTATATCTTATCTTGAAGCAAAATAAACCCTTCTGAGGATTTCTTCTGACCCAATGAGTGGAAGAAGTTTGTTCACACCCATTAGAAATACAAAGTTACCAAATAAAGAAAGATACTCAAGTTCATATGAATGACGTTTTTTTGCAAACAATAGAGGAAAATAAGGCTGACGTCAGCAACAAACCACTTTTATTTAACAAAACGTTTAAAATATATTTTACAGAATTTAAGCAGACACATTTACACTGTTAATAGCGCAAAAGTTTCTGACTCACAAAAACTGTGATTAAAAAACATATACAAAATGCAGTAAAGCACTTAAAATGCTTTGGTAATTTATTGAATATAATATATGCATGTAAAAAAAAATAATCACAAGTCAGTCAAACTGTAGTATGTTGAGGCTTTAGTACTGTAAAACAAACGCAAATAATTGCATTCAGAAGTAGGTACTTCGTTATCTATTATTGGTACTTAAGCTCTCTGAATAAAAATATAAAAAACGCAACATGCACAATTTCAACGATTTTAGTGAGTTACTGTTCATGTAAGGAAATCAGTCAATTGAAATAAATAAATTAGACTTTAATCTATGGATTTCATGACTGGGCAGGAGCGCAGCCATTGGTGGGCCTGGGAGGGCTTCGACCCACACACTTGGGAGCTAGGCCCACCCAATCAGAATGAGTTTACCACACAAAAGAGCTTTATTAGACAGAAATACTCCAGTTTCATCAGCTGTCTAGGTGGCTGGTCTCAGACAATTACGCAGGCGAAGAAGCCGGATGTGGAGATCCTGGGCTGGCGTGGTTACACTTGGTCAGCAGTTGTGAGGCCGGTTGGAAGCACTGCCAAATTCTCTAAAATGACATTGGAGGTGGCTTATGGTAGAGAAATTAACATTAAATTATCTGGCAACAGCTCTGGTGGACATTCCTGCAGTCAGCATGCCAATTGCACGCTTCCTCAAATCTTGAGACATTGTGTTGTGTGACTAAACTTCATATTTTAGTGGCCTTTTATTGTCCCCAGTACAAGGTGCACCTGTGTAATGATCATGCTGTTTAATCAGCTTCTTGATATGCAACACCTGTCAGATGGAAGGATTATTTTGGCAAAGAAGAAATGCTCACTAACAGGATGTAACCAAATTTGTGCAC
>CM042410.1:12682493-12694993 GCA_023634145.1 Thymallus thymallus | reverse complement strand
GGGACAGGACGACTGCACCGTATTGAGGGGAGGATGGATGGGGCCATGTATCGCGAGATCTTGGCCAACAACCTCCTTCCCTCAGTAAGAGCATTGAAGATGGGTCGTGGCTGGGTCTTCCAGCATGACAACGACCCAAAACATACAGCCAGGGCAACTAAGGAGTGGCTCCGTAAGAAGCATCTCAAGGTCCTGGAGTGGCCTAGCCAGTCTCCAGACCTGAACCCAATAGAAAATCTTTGGAGGGAGCTGAAAATCCGTATTGCCCAGCGACAGCCCCGAAACCTGAAGGATCTGTATGGAGGAGTGGGCCAAAATCCCTGCTGCAGTGTGTGCAAACCTGGTATAGAACTACAGGAAACGTATGATCTCTGTAATTGCAAACAAAGGTTTCTGTACCAAATATTAAGTTCTGCTTTTCTGATGTATCAAATACTTATGTCATGCAATAAAATGCAAATTAATTACTTAAAAATCATACAATGTGATTTTTTGATTTTTGTTTTAGATTCCGTCACTCACAGTTGAAGAGTACCTATGATAAAAATTACAGACTTCTACATGCTTTGTAAGTGGGAAAACCTGCAAAATCGGCAGTGTATCAAATACTTGTTCTCCCCACTGTACATATATATATACATATACACACACACACACACACACACACACACACACACACACACACACACACACACATATATATATACACACACACACACACATATCTATATATATACACACACACACACATACATACACACATATATATATATATAATTTATCAAATCAAACAAAAAATAAATACAAAATATTGAAAATGTCATGCAATTAAAATAAACAAAAATGCCTTTTCCTTATGGAGAAAAAGTTAGTACGCCCCAACCTAAAATGGCTAAAATGTGAATTAGGTGTACCAAAACAAGTGCAAATGATTAGAAAACAGAGAGCCTTCCATAAAGATGAGAAAATTGGCCTGGTTTTGTCTTAACCATATGGGTGTGTGGTAACAAAAGATCTACCTGAGGCCCTCAGAAGAAAGATTATTGATGTCCATGAGTCTGGGAGGGGTTACAAATCCATTCCCAAGCAATTTGAAGAACATCATTCCATTTCCAGTCAATTTGAAGTACATCATACCACTGTCTGACAAAAATTCCAGACCACTGGCAAACTACCTAGAACAGGTCGTCCCACCAAAGTCAGCCCAAGAGCTGACCGAAAGATGCTCATAGAATTCTCTAAGAACCCCAGGGTAACATCAAGGGATCTACAGGCCTCTCTTGCCACAATAAATGTTGAATTGCATGTGTACACTGTCAGAAAGAGACTGCACAAACTTGGCCTACATGGGAGATCAGGAAGGAAGAAGCCTCTGCTCTCAAAAAAGAATATCAAGACCCAACTGACTTTACCCAGCTGTTGTCTGGGTAGGTCTTTTGATCTTTGAATGATGTAATACCACACACCCATATGGTTAAGACCAAACCAGACCAATGTTCTTATCTTTATGGAAGGCTGGACCCTCCTATATATATCCAGATCTTTCTTATATCTCTCAGATATGGGAGAGACACTTTTGATTATTTTTTGGGGACTAATATATGTTGTTCCATTTAGTGAATCTGTTAGTCAATCAATTTGTATGGGCTAATAATAGTAAGACAAAACATTTTTTCCCATGAAATGATTTATTCATATATTGTTTTGATACTTCAAGGGGTCTTAAAATGCAAAATCAAATAAATGACCATTGGTATGACCTTCTTAAAACAATTCCATATAGCTTAGTAGAACCCTCTCCACCGGCTTAGACTCTTACGGGTTAACTAGTTCAATTAATGAGGACGTAATAATGGCAAATGTGTGTGTGTGTGTGTGTGTCCGTCTGCATGCATCCATATATAGTAAAATTCACATATTTTCTTCAAACACACGCATGCACACACACAGTGGAGGGTAATTGCTCCGAATGACCGTTCATGCATGACCTCCAAGCGTGAAAAAGGACAACAGTATTCTTTTAGCCAAACCATCCATCCATCCATCCATCCCCAGGTGAGCCTTCCCCCTCTGCCCAGATATGGCAGCCCTTGGCTGGGGGAGCAACTGGAGGAAAGTCCCCGTCTTGGTTGCGGCCCTAACACACTACTGGGGCAGCTGCCACTGCTATGACAAGAGGGATGACTTCCTTTCTCTTTTCCTTCACTCCATCAATCTCTCTTTCTCCACGCAAACTTCCTTTCTCCTTCCCTCTCTCTCCAATACTTTTCTAACAGCCCAGAGGGAGACACTTGAATGCTGCCCACCAGCTAGCATGGCTCAGGGCTGTGCCAAAGTACATGGAGAGGGGAATTAGAGAGAGAAAGAGCAAAAGTGAGAGAGCGAGAGAGAGAAAGAGTGAAAGAGAGAGCTAGAAAGAGCGAAAGCGAGAGAGTGAGAAAGAGAGAGAGTGAAAAAGAGAGAGAGCGAGCGACAAGCCAGGGAAGCAGCCAAGCGAGCAATGCAGAAAAATCTCTCGGAGCTGATATGAGAATTGGCCGCACAGCTATGCGATCTCAATAGACAAACATTGGCAGTAGAATGGCCCATACTGAAGAGCTGTTTGACTTTCAACGTGGCACCGTCATAAGATGAAACCTTTCCAACAAGTCAGTTGCTTAAATTTCTGCCCTGCTAGAGCTGCCTCGGTCAACTGTAAGTGCTGTTATTTTGAAGTGGCAATGTCTAGGAGCAACAACGGCTCAGCTGCGAAGTGGTAGGCCACACAAGCTCACAGAATGAGACCGACGAGTGCTGAAGTGTGTAAAAATGGTCTGTCCTCGGATGCAACACTCACTACAGAGTTCCAAACTGCCCCTGGAGGCAATGTCCGCATAAGAACTGTTCGTAGGGAGCTTCATGAAATGGGTTTCCATGGCCGAGCAGGTGCACACAAGCCTAAGACCACCATGCGCAATGACAATCGTCGACTGGAGTGGAGTAAAGCTCACTGGACTCTGGAGCAGTGGAAACGCATTCTCTGGAGTGATGAATCACGCTTCACCATCTGGCAGTCCGACGGACAAATCTGGGTTTGGCCGATGCCAGGAGAACGCTACCTGCCGAATACATAGTGCCCACTGTAAAGTTTGGTAGAGGAGGAATAATGGTCTGGGGCTGTTTTTCATGGTTCGGGCTAGGTCCCTTAGTTGCAGTGAAAGAGCGAGAGAGTGAGAAATAGAGAGTGAAAAAGAGAGAGAGAGCGAGCGACAAGCCAGGGAGGCAGCGAAGCGAGCAATGCAGAAAATTCTCTCGGAGCTGACATGAGAATTGGCTGTACACAGCCCACATCCCCATATTTATTATTCTTGCTCATTTGCACCCCAGTATCTCTATTTGCACATCATTATCTGCACATCTATCACTCCAGTGTTAACGCTAATTTGTCATTATTTCGCCACTATGGCCTGTTTAATGCCTTACCGTCCTAAATTTGCACACACTGTACATAGATTTTCTATTGTGTTATTGACTGTACGTTTGTTAATCCCATGTGTAACTCTGTGTTGTTGTTTTTGTCGCACTGCTTTGCTTTCTTGGCCACAGTTGTAAATGAGAACTAGTTCTCAACTTTCCTACCTGGTTAAATTAAATTAGTTTTAAATAATAATTAACACAGCATTGTCTTTAAGGCCATGAGCTGAGTGGACTAAAGCTACTTCATTGTAGCCTACTGGTTCATAGTGGGTCTATTTATATACACAGTCTCCCAGACTGCTTATGTAAGAGGGGTGAGAGAGTCTCTCTCCCTCTCTCCCTCTCTCCCTCTCTCCCTCCCTCCCTCCAGTGGGCAGCACCTGTGGTCACCAGGTGGGAGACAGCTGCTCCTTCCACCTCTGGGTTTGCCTGTAGCCATGGCAACACACATAACAGGCCACGACCACCGGGGACGCTATGGAAGGGGTTGCTGGTATGAGTCTCTGGCTAAAGAGAAAATACAGACTACAGCTGGTATGACCCAATCCTCCCCAGTCCTCCCTGTTGTGACGAGTGACGAGGGCCCAACAGGGGGCCATGCGCAACAAGGTGTAACTGTAAATTGTAAAACACAGGAACCAGGTTCACGCTTCCTATCTTTGAAGGGTTTACCAAAGCTCTGATATGGTGGGGCCTTGTGCTCTGCCTGGGTTACTACACGCTTCTTATCAATGTATTAAACGGAAAAAAATCATGACTTGAATATCTTTCTTCTGATTTTCCTGTAACTTAAACAGGGTATAATGTAGATTTTGCTGTAACATACAAAAGTGTGTAAAGGAACCATGGCCACGTTTGTTGTACTCAACAGGCTACATTTTTCATCATTGGGAAGGTGAAACTGTCTTCCGGACAAGAAAAACACTATCTCAACATTGCTATACTGAATCCTTACAATCAATGGGCCGGTCCCAATGACACTGTTTCCAACCATTACAGCCCGGCTTCTGTGAGTCTCACTATAGATTAGAGGATTTACTAAACAGAAAGGAGATCAAGATCTGCAAGGCGAGGCCACGCCGTTGGACGAATGATCCCATCTCCTTGGAAACCAAAACACCGATCGAGGAAGTCTTATTCTACTCAGACAGAAGAATCACCCGAGAGGACCCTGCCGGAGAGCACTGTCGCTCATTCAAGACCGATGGACTGAGTTCGCAATATATCCTGGGTGGTCAGAGAAAGAACCAAACCAACTCTAATAGACTTTACTTTCCTGGATTGAGAACTGAGAACCAAGAGAGGAACACGTGGGTATCAGTCCTTCAGCGTTGAGCTATTTCCGGCCCTCTGGCCTCAGCTCCACTGGCATGAGTGTGGCGTTGTGTGTGTGTGTGTTTGTGTGTAACATGGGTGGAAGTTAGAGTAGTTGTAAGAGGGCAGGCCTAATTCACCAACCCATGATCAACACAGTCTCTGCATTGTCCACGTTTGGATGCGAACTCATAGCCTAGCCCCACTGGCGATTCCTGGTTTATGAAGCTATAAATTCACAGTTGTGAAAGCATGTGTTGGTGGAGCATCTCATATATCCCTCTCAAATAAGTATGGTGAATGTATGTACTGTTGTATTTGCTGATTTGGGTACGGAAGTTAATTTATATTGACCTGTGGAGATTCTCACCTCTATCCCATACACCCTGCCTCTATATTGTATCTGTTAACTTCCTCATTTTCCAACTTATTTAGTCTAATAAATAAACCTTAGAATTAATTACATGTGGCACTGAGTTCATTTACAAGCGATTGGGTTCTAGAAGTTTGAGCTCGATGACCGTTCAGAATGAGAACACAGTCAATGGACTGTTGATTAAGACTATTGTTGATAGAGGATCAATGCTATAATGGTTAGTGGACTGTTGATTAAGACTATTGTTGATAGAGGATCAATGCTATAATGGTTAGTGGACTGTTGATTAACACTATTGTTGATAGAGGATCAATGGTTTAACGGTTAATGGTAACTACTGAGTGAGTTCATTCAAAAGGTCTCTAACCGTTAATGATGCCCCTCAGATTAATTAATTAAATAACTTAGATCAATTACTTAATCAAGTAATTAATCAGTAAAACGATCTTGAATACCCATAGCCAAAAACACAAAAACCAACCGCTTGAACAGATTTTTCCAGTGAGATAAAAGGAGACATAAGACACTGATGTGATGTAACAGGATATGATGTTAGCACTCCATCTCGCACCCCCTCATTCTCATGACCCAAAGCAGGCCACTGTCTCATCAATTAGATGTATAGCAACAATGACAGGCAGGGAATGGCAGACACACACACATTTGTAATTGTATGCACAAACATAGGACCATGCTCACAAACATGCCACTGAGGGGGGTGTGAGACATGCACTTGCTGGCGTAACGGAGCGAATGAGCATACGATGCCTCGTTAGAGAACAGTAAGTGACATTGTCATCATGGCTTCTGTACCCAGTCATCAGGGCTGAAGGAGAGAAACCGGGTGAGACACCCTTTATACGCCCTGTTAAATGCTCGCCCGTCACCTCTCGGAATGGACACCAAACGGGATGGGCCCGGACGCTCTTGTCACTACACATTTCAATTTCTCCATTCCCCTGCTCCTCCTCTCCTCTCACATTCTGTTCATCTTTAGTCCTTTATCTTCCGCCTTCCCTTAGGGGTGTGTGTGTGTGTGTGTGTGTGTGTGTGTGTGTGTGTGTGTGTGTGTGTGTGTGTGTGTGTGTGTTGTTTTTGAGACCTGTCTTAAGCCAGGCGCGGTTAAAACAAATCACAAAAAATAGAGACGTGTGTCAAAATATGTGGTCCTCAGGTTTGAGATATCTGCTATAAGCAGAGGGCTTACCTAACAAAAATTATATTATTGTGTTCATCTCACATGCATGGAACTACACCCACACTTGCATGAACCCAACCACAGAAAATAGGAGCATTGGGAAAGACAGAAAGCGAGAGAGACACAGAGAGAGCGAGAGAGAGCGAGAGAGAGCGAGAGAGAGCGAGAGAGAGCGAGAGAGAGCGAGAGAGAGCGAGAGAGAGCGAGAGAGAGAGAGAGCGAGAGCGAGCGAGAGCGAGCGAGAGCGAGCGAGACAGACAGAGAGACAGAGACAGACAGACAGCGAGAGAGAGACAGACAGACAGCGAGAGAGCGAGAGAGAGAGAGAGCGAAAGAGAGAGAGAGAGAGAGAGAGAGCGAGAGAGAGAGAGAGAGCGAGAGAGAGCGAGAGCGAGAGCGAGAGAGAGAGAGCGAGAGAGAGAGAGACAAACAGACAGTGAGAGAGAGAGAGCGAGAGAGACGGAGAGAGAGAGAGAGAGAGAGAAGGGGGAGGAGAGAGGGAGAGAGTTGCCGTTGCACGGCATTCAAGTTTATTTCTCTATGAATCAGAGAAAGGACACACACGCCAAAGAGCTAGGGATTGATTGGGGTTGCCTGGTGTCAATTAGAGTCCCAAAGCCAAACTGGTGCAACAGAGAGAGAGAGAGAGAAATAAAGCCATTGATAATAAGCTCTAGCAGCTGTAGCCATCTACACACAGTACAACACAAGAATGAAAAACTCTTCACACACACAGCTTAGTGCGTTCAGAGAGTACACACACACATGGTAAATGCCTACTTCAAGGAATGAATTAAATTTCATTAAAAAAATCTTTATTTATTACTCAAATGGTTTGACAACATGTTGATTGCATTATGTTGAAGTTGAAATCCATGTAGATCATTGATTAAATGACAAAGTCGTCTTGTGCTCATAGATTTTTAGTTGTCATGTTAAAGTGTACATGCATAAGGCTATAGATGTGCATATTTGTACCCATGTGAGGGACCAATACACACACACACTAAATAGGGCCATGGGACGAGATAAGGTGAACATGTGTGTAACAGTTCCTGTGTGCGTGCGTGCGTTCTTGGCGCAGATGCATGTGAGAGAAGACCACTGGCCTGTGTGAACACTGTGGCCTGGCGATGCAACTGTAGCATTTGACTGCCATGTGACACACACACACACAGCACTGAGATACATACACACACACACACAGTAATACGTGTATATAACACACACACACACACACACACACACACACACACACACACACACACAATTAACTACCAGCATCAACACACCAGATTAAAGCTCAATAAAAAAAAAATGTATACTGATTACTTTAGAATAAAGAGGGAATTACAGATGGTCTAGGCTGAAAGAGTTTAAAGCAGCAACTTTTGTTGTTCCTCTCCTGGGTTAAGAACAAATGTTCAAGAAAAGCAGAGAAACATTACAGAATATAGCAGCTGTAATGTTGTTTATGAAGCTGTTGTGTGGAAAAGTGGTTGGTGAAATACAGCAGGTGAAATAAGTATTGAACATGTCACCATTTTTCTCAGTAAATATATTTCCAAAGGTGCTATTGACATGAAATTTTGACCAGATGTTGGTAACAACCCAAGTAATCCATACATACAAAGAAACCAAAACAAATAGAAATTAAGTTATGTGTAATAATGTGAAATGACACAGGGAAAAAGTCTTGAACACATGAAGAAAGGGAGGTTCAAAAAGGCATGGAAAGCCAAGACAACAGCTGAAAACTATCAGTAATTAAAAAGTAATCCAGCCCCGTCAGTGCAAATTAATATCAGCTGGTTCAGTCCCAACTGATGGCCTACAAAAAGGTCTCATTGGCAAGGTGTCACACAAGACACATCTCATGATGGGTAAAAGCAAAGAGCTGTCTCAAGACCTTCGCAACCTAATTGTTGCAAAACATAATGATGGCATTGGTTATAGGCGCATTTCTAAGCTTCTGAATGTTCCAGTGAGCACTGTTGGGGCCATAATACGGAAGTGGAAAGACAATCATTTCACCATAAATTTGCCTCGACCAGGTGCTCCTCGTAAATTTGCCCATTCATCCTTCCTTCAATTATGTGAAGTTTGCCAGTACCATTTGCTGAAAAGCAGCCCCACACCATGATGTTCCCACCTCCAAACCTCACTGTTGGTATGGTGTTTTTAAGGTGATGTGCAGTGCCATTTCTCCTCCAAACATGGTGTTTATTATGACATCCAAACAGTTCAATTTTGCTCTCATCTGACCACACTATATTCTCCCAGTATTTCACTGGCTTTTCCAAATGTTGTGCAGCAAACTTTAAACGAGCTTCAACATGCTTTTTTGCGTGGTGAGCGTGCATACAGGCCATGGCGGTGGAGTGCATTATTTAATGTTTTCTTTGAAGCTCTCCACAAGTGGTCCTTGGCTCTTGGACAACTCTTCTGATTATTCTTTTCACTCCTCTGTCAGAAATCTTGCGAGGAGCACCTGGTCGAGGCATATTGTGTGTGTGTGTGTCAGTCTCTGTGTGTGTGTGTGTGTGTGTGTGTGTGTGTGTGTGTGTGTGTGTGTGTGTGTGTGTGTGTGTGTGTGTGTGTGTGTGTGTCGTCTGTGTGTGTGTGTGTCGTCTGTGTGTGTGTGTGTGAATGTGTGTGTGTCGTCTGTGTGTGTGTATCTGTATGTGTCTGTCGGTCTGTGTGTGTATGTGTCTGTCGGTCTGTGTGTGTATGTGTCTGTCTGTGTGTATGTGTCTGTCTGTGTGTCTGTCTGTCTGTGTGTATGTGTGTGTGTGTGTGTGTGTGTGTATATGTGTCTGTCTGTGTGTGTATGTGTCTGTCTGTGTGTGTATGTGTCTGTCTGTGTGTGTATGTGTCTATCTGTGTGTGTATGTGTCTGTCTGTGTGTGTATGTGTCTGTCTGTGTGTGTATGTGTGTGTATGTGTCTGTCTGTGTCTGTGTGTGTATGTATGTGTGTGTATGTGTCTGTCTGTGTCTGTCTGTGTGTATGTGTGTGTCTGTCTGCCTTTGGCTGTCTGTGGCTGTCTGTCTGTCTGTCTGTGCCTATCTGTGTGTGTGTGTGTGTGTGTGTGTGTGTATTTCAGTCTGTCAGTGTGTGTGTGTATTTCGGTATGTCGGTGTGTGTGTGTATTTCGGTTTGTGTGTGTGTCTGTGTGTGTGTGTGTGTGTGTGTGAGAGTCGGTGGGTCTGTCTGTGTCGGTGGGTCTGTCTGTGTCGGTGGGTCTGTCTGTGTCGGTGGGTCTGTCGGTCGGTGTGTGTCTGTCACCTGTGTGTGTATGTGTGTGTGTCTGTCTGTCTGTCTGTCTGTGGCTGTCGGTCTGTCTGTCTGTCTGTGGCTGTCGGTCTGTCTGTCTGTCTGTCTGTGGCTGTCGGTCTGTCTGTCTGTCTGTCTGTCTGTGGCTGTCGGTCTGTCTGTCTGTCTGTCTGTGGCTGTCGGTCTGTCTGTCTGTCTGTCTGTGGCTGTCGGTCTGTCTGTCTGTCTGTCTGTGGCTGTCGGTCTGTCTGTCTGTCTGTGGCTGGCTGGCTGGCTGGCTGTCTGTGGCTGGCTGGCTGTCTGTGGCTGGCTGGCTGGCTGGCTGGCTGTCTGTGGCTGGCTGGCTGGCTGTCTGTGGCTGGCTGGCTGGCTGTCTGTGGCTGGCTGGCTGGCTGTCTGTGGCTGGCTGGCTGGCTGTCTGTGGCTGGCTGGCTGGCTGTCTGTGGCTGGCTGGCTGGCTGTCTGTGGCTGGCTGGCTGTCTGTCTGTGGCTGGCTGTCTGTCTGTGGCTGGCTGTCTGTCTGTGGCTGGCTGTCTGTCTGTGGCTGGCTGTCTGTCTGTGGCTGGCTGTCTGTCTGTGGCTGGCTGGCTGGCTGGCTGTCTGTGGCTGGCTGGCTGTCTGTCTGTGGCTGGCTGGCTGTCTGTCTGTGGCTGGCTGGCTGTCTGTCTGTGGCTGGCTGGCTGGCTGGCTGTCTGTCTGTGGCTGGCTGGCTGGCTGGCTGTCTGTGGCTGGCTGGCTGTCTGTGGCTGGCTGGCTGTCTGTGGCTGGCTGTCTGTCTGTGGCTGGCTGTCTGTCTGTGGCTGGCTGTCTGTCTGTGGCTGTCTGTCTGTGGCTGTCTGTCTGTGGCTGTCTGTCTGTGGCTGTCTGTCTGTCTGTCTGTCTGGCTGTGGCTGTCTGGCTGTGGCTGTCTGGCTGTGGCTGTCTGGCTGTGGATGTCTGGCTGTGGATGTCTGGCTGTCTGTCTGTGGATGTCTGTCTGTGGATGTCTGTCTGTGGATGTCTGTCTGTGGATGTCTGTCTGTCTGTGGCTGGCTGTCTGTCTGTCTGTGGCTGTCTGTCTGTGTCTGTCTGTGGCTGTCTGTCTGTGTCTGTCTGTGGCTGTCTGTCTGTCTGGCTGTCTGTGGCTGTCTGTCTGGCTGTCTGTGGCTGTCTGTGGCTGTCTGTGGCTGGCTGTCTGGCTGTCTGTGGCTGGCTGTCTGTGGCTGTCTGTGGCTGTCTGTGGCTGTCTGTCTGTGGCTGTCTGTCTGTGGCTGTCTGTCTGTGGCTGTCTGTCTGTGGCTGGCTGTCTGTCTGTGGCTGGCTGTCTGTCTGTGGCTGGCTGTCTGTCTGTGGCTGGCTGTCTGTCTGTGGCTGGCTGTCTGTCTGTGGCTGTCTGTCTGTCTGTGGCTGTCTGTCTGTCTGTGGCTGTCTGTCTGTCTGTGGCTGTCTGTCTGTCTGTGGCTGTCTGTCTGTCTGTGGCTGTCTGTCTGTCTGTGGCTGTCTGTCTGTCTGTGGCTGTCTGTCTGTGGCTGTCTGTCTGTCTGTGGCTGTCTGTCTGTCTGTGGCTGTCTGTCTGTCTGTGGCTGTCTGGCTGTCTGGCTGTCTGTGGCTGTCGGTCTGTCTGTCTGTGGCTGTCTGGCTGTCTGGCTGTCTGTGGCTGTCTGGCTGTCTGTGGCTGTCGGTCTGTCTGTCTGTCTGTGGCTGTCGGTCTGTCTGTCTGTCTGTCTGTCTGTCTGTCTGTCTGTCTGTCTGTCTGTCTGTCTGTCTGTCTGTCTGTCTGTCTGTCTGTCTGTCTGTCTGTCTGTCTGTCTGTGGCTGTCGGTCTGTCTGTCTGTCTGTCTGTGGCTGTCGGTCTGTCTGGCTGTCTGTGGCTGGCTGGCTGGCTGGCTGTCTGTGGCTGGCTGGCTGGCTGGCTGGCTGTCTGTCTGTGGCTGGCTGTCTGTGGCTGGCTGGCTGGCTGTCTGTGGCTGGCTGGCTGTCTGTGGCTGGCTGGCTGGCTGTCTGTGGCTGGCTGGCTGGCTGGCTGGCTGTCTGTGGCTGGCTGGCTGGCTGTCTGTGGCTGGCTGGCTGGCTGTCTGTGGCTGGCTGGCTGGCTGTCTGTGGCTGGCTGGCTGTCTGTGGCTGGCTGTCTGTCTGTCTGTGGCTGGCTGTCTGTCTGTGGCTGGCTGTCTGTCTGTGGCTGGCTGGCTGTCTGTGGCTGGCTGGCTGGCTGTGGCTGGCTGGCTGGCTGTCTGTGGCTGGCTGGCTGTCTGTCTGTCTGTGGCTGGCTGGCTGTCTGTCTGTGGCTGTCTGTGACTGTCTGTGACTGTCTGTGACTGTCTGTGACTGTGGCTGTCTGTGGCTGTCTGTGGCTGTCTGTGGCTGTCTGTCTGTCTGTCTGTCTGTGGCTGTCTGTCTGTCTGTGGCTGTCTGTCTGTCTGTGGCTGTCTGTCTGTCTGTGGCTGGCTGTCTGTCTGGCTGTCTGTGGCTGTCTGTCTGGCTGTCTGTGGCTGTCTGTCTGGCTGTCTGTGGCTGTCTGTCTGGCTGTCTGTGGCTGTCTGGCTGGCTGGCTGGCTGTCTGTGGCTGGCTGTCTGTGGCTGGCTGTCTGTCTGTGGCTGTCTGTCTGTCTGTGGCTGTCTGTCTGTCTGTGGCTGTCTGTCTGTCTGTGGCTGTCTGTCTGTCTGTGGCTGGCTGTCTGTCTGTCTGTGGCTGGCTGTCTGTCTGTCTGTGGCTGGCTGTCTGTCTGTCTGTGGCTGGCTGTCTGTCTGTCTGTGGCTGGCTGTCTGTCTGTCTGTGGCTGGCTGTCTGTCTGTCTGTCTGTGGCTGGCTGTCTGTCTGTCTGTCTGTGGCTGGCTGTCTGTCTGTGGCTGGCTCTCTGTCTGTGGCTGGCTCTCTGTCTGTGGCTGGCTCTCTGTCTGTGGC